>CM041517.1:36393883-36924527 GCA_023091065.1 Dianthus caryophyllus | reverse complement strand
ATAACTTCCCATGACTTCCATTTCGCCAAATTAATATCTTCCATTATCCCATGGTCTTTGTAACCGCCATAGTTGACCTCTCACACCATAATCGCCATGCCTCTTCTGGACCTGTTCCTGGGCTATAATCGCTATTGCTCTTCTTTTCCCTCGCTCAGACGTATTTACAAAGGTCTATCCAGAACTGCCACACCTGGGTAGTGTAAAATCTGGTCATAACAAATGAGACATGACCAAAGCCTGTAGCTCACTCAAAGTCTCCTCTATTCTACCCACATCCACTCTCACATTCACTGTGTTCATTCACAGAACACTCATGTCTCCAACCTTCTTCCTTCCCCTCGTTTTGCTTTGGGACATGGACCAAGTCCACGCCCAAATTCATACGACGGCAATAAACAACTCATAACATCAAGGCAAGCGAGTAATAGTGTTTTTACTTACCACACCCTTGATTTTTAGTAGCTTCGACAACTACATACCGTAGGGGGACAACGAGAGTCGAAGAGAGTCGAGAAGAAGTTAACTTTTCCAAAGTGACACTAATATGAGAGAATATGAGCAACGGCAAATTCATTTTATCACCGCTAAGAGGTGATATATCAAACGATTTTCATGAGCATCAATTCGCTGAGGCCGCCTCTTCTTGGGTAGAATAGTAGCATGAACACAGCTTGATTAAAAACGAATCTAAGGGACTAACTTTCGACACAAGTACCTCATCGCTTACCTTAGCCTCTGGATCAAGATATTGTTTGTGGCTCGCCGAAACCTCCGCTCACAACCCGCTCCACTTAGCACCGTAAAAACACTTTAACCCCTTCACAAGGGATACCCCAAGCCTCAAAGAAACTCCTCCATTGTTATCTTAATCGCTTGTCACCAAAGTTAGCACAAAGCACTGCTGACACGCAAGGTAGCCCAAAACTCGAGCAATCCGAACAGATACATCACATGCGATCCATCCAAAAATCCTCGCCAACCTTGGTACTCGAGAATGTTGCTAAACTCCTCAGAATTTTCAAGTTCATCATACCATGAAATCTGATAGACTCGACTATTATGAAGAGGATAAATAAGAACCAAGGAAGCTCTGGTAAATTCCTTGAGTTTCAAATTGCAGTGTCTTCCATACCTCCAAGAATGGTCTTGTTTTCAAGAAGCACCATCTCCCTCATGAGTTATGCTCGAGATTGGAGGGCTCGGTTTTGACCCGCTTTGCGTGCGCTTCTCCATCCGACGAAACAGGGACTCGTGGTTCTGACGAGTCCGACGAAGAGATAGCAACTGACGAGCTCCTAGTCTTCATAGTTCGCTTGGGAGTCGTGGTTTGTCTTTTGGGAGGCATTGTTTGGGTTTGGGATGAATTGATGAAGTAAGAAAGAGAGGAAGAGAGTTTGAAAATTATGTGGTAAAAAGATAGAGTAAAAACTGGGTGAAAGGTGAGGGAGAGAGGGTGTTTAAATAGGTGAGAGGAAAGAGGGTGATATGAGTGGTGGTGAAGAGAGGTGACGTGAGGAGAGAGTGAAAAGGGTAAGATATTATGTGATTTTTGGGTAAGTGTAATAATAAATATTATCAATTAAGGAAATATAGTGAGATATAGGATAATAATATTATTTTGAGATAATAATATTTGGTAGTATTTGAGTGGTATGCAAATATTTGGAAATATTATTAGAGTAGGAATCATATTAACATTTGATTTAGGATAATCTTAAGGTAAGTCTAGTTCTATTAGGATATTGTGAGTAGTTAAGATCTTATTTTACTTGTGCAAGGATTATACCATAATATATGTGAAAATAATTCATTAAGAGAGTATAAATAAATATAAATTATTTATACTAGATACAAAAAGAAATTGTTCTAATTGTAGAGTAATGAGATTTAAACATATGGTATAGGGATAATCAAAGGAATAAAATAAGGATATCATTGAGCTCATAAAAAATAAAACTTGAATGTACCAAAATTAAAGCATATAGAATTTCACAACTTAATACGGACACATACCACAAAACCAAAACTAGACAATCATAGGAGAACATACACGCCAACCAATCAATTATCATTAACCAAGCCAATTTCAAGATCGTAATTTCTCAAAGCGCTCCTGGCTAAGGGTTTTGTAAAAATATCGCCTTTTTGATCTTCTATTGACAAAAGATTAGTTCAATATTACCTTTTTCTACATGATCTCTCAAAAAGTGATGACGAATATCGATGTGTTTGGTCCGAGAATGCATGGCCTAAGTTCTTAGATATAGCTATGGTACTAATATTATCACAATAAATAGGTACGCCATCTAAAACTACCCCATAATCATATAATTGTTGTTTAAGCCAAAGTAGTTGAGAACATACCAACGGCCGCAATATACTCACTTTCCGCTGTAGATAATGCAACCGTAGCTTGTTTCTTTGAACCCCATGACACTATGCCCGATCCGAGAAATGTAGCCGCCCCTCAAGTGCTTTTTCTGGCCTATTGAGCACCCTCCATAACTCAGATCCTAATAACCTTTAAGATCAAAATTGTCATACATAGGATAAAACAAATATAAATTCATCAGACCAATTAAGTATCTCAAAATACGCTGACTGCCACAAGATGGGATTCCTTAGGGTTTGCTGAAACCTAGCACATACACATACGCTTTGCATAATATCTGGTCGACTAGCCGTGAGATATAGAAGAGACCCTATCATGCTCTGCATACACGGTCTCATTCACGGCCTTACCATTTTCATCCTTGTCTAACTTTGTCGCCAGGCCATAGGTGTGGAGATAACCTTACCATTCTCCATACCATACTTCTTGAGCAACTCCTTGATGTATTTTTGTTGATGTATCATTATACCTTCCTTAGTTTGCTTGATTTGTAGACCTAGGAAGAAACTTAATTCTCCCATCATACTCATTTCAAATTCAGATTGCATTAGGTCTGAAAAATCACTACACAAACTTTCATTAGTAGCACCAAAAATAATATCATCAACATAAACTTGAACAATTAAAATATCCGACCCCTTGGTTTTCAAAAATAAGGTTTTATCGACAGAGCCACGTTTGAAATCATTTTTAAGTAAAAACTGAGATAAACGATCATACCATGCCCTAGGGGCTTGTTTTAAACCATAAAGAGCTTTGTCGAGAAAATAGACATGGTTTGGAAAATCATTATTTTGAAAACCTGGGGGTTGCTCAACATATACTTTCTCTTTCAAATAGCCATTAAGAAAGGCGGTCTTAACATCCATTTGATAGAGTTTAAATCCTTTGTGAGCGGCAAAGGCAATTAGTAATCTAATCGCTTCTAAGCGGCTATCGTGCGTAAGGTTTCAACAAATCAATGCCTTCTTGTTGGTTGTAGCCTTGCACCACTAGCCTTGCCTTATTCTCACAATGGCTCCCTAATCGCCAAGTTTGTTTCTAAAACCCAACGAGTACCAATAACTTTACGATTCTGAGGCCTAGGTACCAAGTGCCAAACTTTGTTTTTCTCAAATTGTCGTGAACTCATCTTGCATCGCGACTATCCAATCTAATCGCCAGTGCGACTTTGATGTTGTTAGGTTCAATGGTAGAGAAACGAGTTTAGCACACAAGAGTTGTTCATGATGGACTTACGCTGCTTGAATACCTTTATTGTTGTCACTAAGTATTGCATCCGGGTGAGAACTTTGGTGTCTCCATTTCTTGAGCGTTGTTGAACGTTGTTTGATTCTCATCCGATGTTACCTTAACATTGTCTGTGAACGCCGATGTTCCCTTGAATTCAAGTCGATGTTACCGCTGATGTTACCTTAACATCTCGCTTCCAAAGAATCTTTCGTGGAGTCTTTGGAGTTAGATGATGAAGTGACATTAACATCATCCTTAATCTCGAGTGTCAGCCCAAGTTTGACTTTTGAGCTTTTTCAAATAGTTTGCCTCCAATAATTTGTGTTTCATCGCTTTCGCCCTCTAATTCGTAAGTCTTTATGAGTAAGCCAAAAATCTGGATCTTCCTCTTCTTCCAAGTCATCTCCTTCATATTGTTCGAGAGTGTCGGTTTCATCAAATACGACATGTATACTTTCTTCCACGCACATAGTTCGCTTGTTGTAAACATCGATATGCCTTGCTATGATTAGAATAACCCAAGAGAACACCTTCATCACTACGTAGGATCAAACTTTCCCAATCTATTTTTACCATTATTATGTATAAAACATTTACTTCCAAAACATCTTAGATGGGATATGTTTGGTTTTCGCCCTCTTAGTAGTTCGTAAGGGGTTTTCTTTAAGATTGGTCTAATCATAGCTCGATTGTGTATGTAACACGCGGTATTCACGGCTTCTGCCCAAAAGTTTCTAGGCAAGCCGCTACATAGTAACATAGTGCGTGATATGTCCTCTATGGTTCGATTCATTCTTTCTCGACTACTCCGCTTTGTCGAGGAGTACTAGGAGCCGAAAAGTTATGATCGATACCATGCTCTCGACAATATTCAATAAAGGCTTGGTTGTCGAACTCTGCACTATGATCCTGCCCTAATAGATATGAGATTATGCGAATATTTGTTTTGGGCTAATTTTATCAAGCACACAAATTCATCAAAGGTATGATCTTTGGAGCTTAAGAAAATCGCCAAACAAATCTCTAATAATCGCCTACTAAAACAAAGACGATTCCGCACCGCTCTACTACTAACCCTCATTGGTCCACATAAATCCATGTGAATCTAATTCAAGTGGCTTAGAAGTGCTTACCACATTTTTAGATTTAAACGATGTTCTCACGTGTTTACAACGATACACGCTCCACACAATTTATTGGTGTCAAACTTTACTGGGAAGTCCTTCAACAAGTCCCAACCTCTTCAGCCTTCTTAAGCAATGTGTGTTGATATGGCCGAACCTCTTGTGCCATATAGAGTGATCGTTCGTAACCGCACTTATACACGTGAAGGATATAGAAGGAATACTTTCTATGTCGACGACGAGACATTATTCTTTCTTCTTCCTTCAAGTATAACGTGACTAGATCCTTCACTAATGATACGACACATACTTGAATGAAACACAACTTTGTTCCCACGATCACACAATTGTGAGATACTTAGAAGGTTATGCTTGAGTCCTGAACAAGTAGCACGTTGTCAATGGAGCGCTTTGAGATTCCAACTCGACCAATTCCAATGGTTTTTCCTTTACCATTATCTCCAAAAGTAACACTTCCACCTTCATAAGTTTCAAGTGAGAGGAACTTGCTTTGTCACCCACATGTGTCTCGAGCAACCACTATCCAAGTACCATTGGTTGCTTCCTCTCACTTCTTCCTACAAAAATTACTTTTGTGATTTAGGTACCCACACAAAGTTGGGTCCTCTCCTATTAGTTACCTCTGAAGTAAATCTTTACTTAATCCAAACACGCTTAACAACATACTTATGTTTATGATTATAGTACAAGTTAGGATCAAAATATTCATACTTCTTTTTAGTGGATTCATGGTTAAGTTGAGTTTTAGGTTTAGGTTTGTTATCATGACTAGATTTGACGTAATCCTTATTCCTCTTATAATGCATAACACGTTTTTTACAACTATTAACATAATGACCCGTTTTTCCACAAAAATTACAAATTTTATATTCGGGAAGACCAACATATTGTCTTTTAAGTAAAATCACTAAGTAATGGGTTCATTCATTTTCTTAACGTGTTCTACGCGACATCTAGTTTGGATAACCTAGACCTTCCTTATGGTGTCGATTAGATTGTTGAGTTAAAAAGTTAAGGACTTCTTTGACTAGCTTCCCATTTTACTCACATTGAAAGCTTCTTTTTAATTTCTCATTAAGTTCTTCCTTTTCTTTACTCAACTTTTCACAATTATTACAAGACTCGAACCTCTTTACTTATGGTGGATTCCTTTACTTAACTCGATCAAGGTCAACAATTTTCTTAATAAACGATGACTTCATAACTTTAAAGGTTGATTGTTGTTGAATAAGTTCATTAGTGAGGTTGTTTACTTGGTTATCCAACAATTTAACCTTTTCTTCAAGTTCATGATTTCGCTTAACATATGATAATGTTATCAGAACGCCATCCGGTCGGGTGTATCCTTTCAGATGTTAGGTCAACCCTTTCTAGGGTTTCTTTATCCGGTCGATGTTGGAATAACATCGACCGTCAGACACCATCTTCGGAGCGATGGTATGGTAACATCATCTCGCAGTTAGACTAACATCACCGAACGAACTTTCGCACTTTCGTGAGTTTATGGACGAATTATCGCCTTCGTAAGCTGCAATTAGAGTCAACGCCATACTTGCTTCGATCCAAGTTTGGCGTAGGTTCAACATATGTGTCAAAGCTTTGCTTTGAACCACTTGGTGAACTTACGTTCTTCTTAGAGCGAAGTTTTTTTACCTTTTCACTTAGAGAACAATTATCATCTTCGAGATTTTTAATATAAGTTTCTTGATTAACACAAGTATTATAAACACCTGCAAAAATTTCTAAAATTCTATCCTTAGATAACTTTAAAAACTTATTCTTAATCTTTATTGAAGGTTACCTCAATTTCTTTCATCCGAACTAGCTCTTCCCATTAAGTACAAGTCTTTGTAAGATCTTCCTTTCATCAAGTTTCAACACCGCATTTATTAAGGCACACATTTGCTTCTTCTTCCTCCCCAGATCTTCATCCTCAATCAATTTCAAGATCTCCCATCCATCTGAGGCTAGCATGGCCGCTTTATACGCTTTCTTGGCTTTCTCACGCTTGGCTTTGTTTTTGATTTTTGCCCAAGTAGGACAATCTTTGATGATGCGAGTAGTCTCTTCACACTTGTAATACTCTTCTGTAACACCCTCGTGTTATTTTAACACAATATGATAAAAGAATTTAATTCCTTAAATTAAATTCATCCTTTTTCCTTATAATAAAAATGCGACTAAATTTGTTTTCGCCAAATAATACTAAATTTCCTAAGTACAAATTTAAAAATTTTGAAAAATAAAATTTGTTGTATTATCTTTAGAATTGAAAAAGAAACACATTTCAAAATTCTATAAAAATCAACACAAAATTATTATCGCCTTTCAAATTTCAAAAAAATGTTAAGTTATGTTTACAATTCATAAAAATAAATATAAAACCTTTTATTCATAATATACAATTTCAACATTCTTCGCTTTCAAAATAAAAATGGACCCTTATACTTTTCTCGCTTTGAAATTCAAGTCAACAATTTCAAACACGCAAATCAAAAATCAAACAATCTTATCCTCTTCCATTTTCTTTTTAATTTTGAAAAGCAAACTTAACATCATTTTTAATGAAAATATAATCTTTTTGATTTATTTTTAATAAATCATATTATATTAATAACTAATTACTATTCCATTTCTATTAAACTAACACTTTTGAATATTGTCGAAATTATAAGTCACACCTAATATAAATTGATTAAATTTTTGACGGCTAAATATAATTCTTTAAATCTATAACATTCAACGAAAAAAATAAATATTTCGACCTAGGAAATTTTTTATTCAAAATTTCGAGGATTAAAACTCAATTTTTGTTTTTAGTACCTTTCGAAAATTTATTTTATTTTTATTTCCGATTTTATTTCAAAACACTATTTTAAGATCATATGTTTTATTTCGAAACCTTTCATGATCACAAGAAATTGAAAATTTCGAGAAATGAAAAATCGAGCCCGAAAATTTGACTTTTGACTTTTGGTCATCAAAGTCAAATTTTATCTTCTTCCATTTTCTTACACATTTACTTACACCATTATATTTATCATCATCACTTTTATTTTATTTTGTATTTAAATTTAAAGTTTATACTTTTAATAAAAATACTTATACAAATACAACACTACTACTTTAATATTACCATTTTCATTTCCGTCACTTTTAAAAATTTTCTAAAGTAGTAAATAAAATATTTTAGTCTTAAATTTATAAAATGAATACTTTTCAGAAAATCGCCAAAACAACACTTTTTAACTTTTATCTCTTTTGACGCCCGACTTTTTAAAACTGATTGATTTCGTGAAAAAATATTTTTTTTAGAAATATCCAAGGAACCTTCCTAATTAGTCAAGTGGTGCTACTTGATTTTTATGACTCATATTTTCTTTAATTAAAACTTTATTTCCTAATTAAATCAAACTTTAACCTAAAAATCATTTAACCTAATGCATGACAACTTGTCTCATAAAATCACAAATGCAAAACTCATCCATTTGGCCTCCATAATGTCGTGTACTTCTCTTCCATTTTCTCTCTTTTGTTTTCTTTCATTTTTCTCCTAAAACCTCTAAAATAAAACCTTAATATTATTTCTAATAAATTCCTAAGTGTTCTAGTATAATTAGTGGGTGTTTAGAGCTAACTTGCTTGGATTATTTTGGGTGAATAATATGGGTAATATGGGTGAAGATTTTTCCGATCTAAAATTTATTTTAGATCCTCGACGATTAACATCCGATTTAAGGTGACTAGTTATTTCTTATATTAGCCTCTTTGAAAATTAATTTGATTTTTATTATAAGTTTTAAGAGTATGATTTTTATGTTAAATATGTCAAACATCATTTATTTTCACTTGTATGATTATGTGAAGTATAATAAAATGATAATAAATAAGTAATTTTGCTAATAGTTAAGTTGTAGTCGTATGTTAATATGTTTAGTTAAATTAGTTTTGAGCATTTTTAATTATGATTCATATGATTTTTATGTTTAGTTATGTTTTAGTTAAGTAGTAAACATATATAAAAATTATGTGAAATATTAACAATGAGTTTAAGGTGATTAAAAATCGAAAATGAAATATATACATACATATGCATATACACGGCATTTCCCATTTTTTTATATGAAATTTTCACTTTTAATTTTTGTAAATAATATTTTGGTTTAAGTTAGTATAAAATGGAGGTATTCATGTAAAAAAATTAAATTAGAAAATAAATTATAAGTTGTTAAATATGCACATATGTGTTCTTGAGTTTTAGTTTGATGTTCTTGTGTGTTCTTATTATCTTCATGTGTGTTCGCCATTATTGTTCACTTTGATTTTTTTTTATTTTATGTTTGTTATTAAGTTGTGTTTATGTTTAGTTATTGTTTTAATATATTGTTAGTATTATGTTATAAATCAACTTAAACATTATAAATCTTTAAGAATAAAAATTTAGAAATTTAAAGTGTTGAAAACACTATTCATAAATGTAAATGAAATTTTTAGTAAAATTTCATTTTAGTTAAATCATTTAGTATAATTAGAATAATTAGAAAATAAAAACTTTAAGCTAAAAACCGATAAAAATTGAAAAATGAAAATTTGAGAAACACCACCCTTAGCTACGGCATCCCCCTTAATTTTTGGGTTAAAATTTGTTTTATCACTTTTTAGTTTATTGTTAAAATAATTTAATTAGTAGTTAATAAATTGAATTAAGAAATTAAAAGAAATAAATCAATTTTTACATATATACAATCCACACGGCATTTGTATATAAAATGGACTAAATTTGATCAAAATGAAATTATCACTAAGTCACTAAAGTTAAATAGTAATTAGAATTGAATTTTAGTATAAACCGATTTAGTTATAAATGAAATATATTAAACCGATAAAAATGGTTAACCGTTAATAAAATGAACTAAATCGTGTGCTACTGCCTTTACATTTGGACTGTTGAACTTGGACATACGGACTAAAATGAATCATCCACGATACTATTATTTTAAAATGAAAATCACTAACTTTAGTAAATAGACGACTAAATTTGACTGAGTCTCGTTTTAAAATAAATATCATTGATCACTTTTTACAAACCGAACTTAACGTTTTTAAAACTATACTTTTAAAATATTTTTACAAATCACTAAGTACAAAACGAACTTAACGACTTTGAAACTAGAAAGTTATACTTAGTAAATAAAGGTTTACTTTTATACCTAAAATATCTTAAGTATAAAAATGCGATAAACATAAAAAAATACATACAAGTATAAAAATACGATAAGTATAAAAATACATTTAGAATACTAAGTATAAAAATACGATACGTATAAAAATAACGATAAAATACGATGAATAGTGAATAGTGAATAAAGGAAAAGTGAATAGTGAAAAATTTACTTAAACTTGTAAAACAAGTTACGCCTCAAAATTCAAAGATATTTCAAATTTCAAAATTTGAAATATTGTAAATTATTGAAAATTTACTAAGTATAGAAAATTGAAAATGAATAAGTAATGACTTAAAGTGTTTTGAAAACACTTAAATAAAATTGGACATACTAATAAACATATCATTATAGAAACTTAAAATGTTAATAATTAACAACACTTCAAATAATAAACGAATATGTTATGTGATCATATGAAACCTAATACAAATACTTAAACGCTTGACGCATGAGATTAGAGAGAGTCTGTAAACATGTGATATGTAATATCAAATAAATAATAAATCTTGAGTAAGTTAAATTAAAGGTCAAACGCTGAGCCTCTGATATGAAAACGTTAATCGAGCTGAAGTGGGGTTAAGATAGTCTTGTAGCGACGCCATCATTGCAGACAAGATAATGAATATGCCAACTCTTTTGGGTCGCTTTAGGAAATAATGCTTTATCCAGAGTTAAGGTGCTCTATGATTAGCATAGCCTATTCTTAAAGTGGATATTAGTGTATGCAAACTAGACTAGGGTTTTATTCCCCTATTTCGCTAAAGTTACCAGGGCCACCGTGACATTATATGCTAAGTGCATCTTGCGGTTCTCTGCCTCCTTGCCGTGTTTCGTTTCTTAGTGGGCGCAGACTTGCATTCGTTTACCACATGTACAGATCACTTGATCTGATCAGAATGTAAGTTCAATCATTTCAACACTAGAAGATGAGATGCAAGTACTATAGTATTTGGCGCGCTTACGAGTCGAAGTAAGTCTCTGCACTATGGAAGTGAGATGCAATCGATCAGAGTACAAAGGCCTACTCAGTGGTCAGGCTCGTAAGCAGTATGTGTTGTTTGTTGTATGATTAAATGAGAATGAGTGCGTACCATCTTTGAAAACTAAAGACCACAAATTTCTGAAGTGAATCGAGTCTGCATGATGTGAATTATACTATGTGTACGTCTGTTTGCGATCTGATATCGCGTTGTAATCTTGTTGAATTATTGTGATACTACTGTTATGATATTATATGTTATTTGCTTTCATAACTGAATATCATGCTTACATGATTTATCGCTTTAAACTGCATGCTTATTATGACTTATATGTCTTTTATATGCTATATGTAATAAGCATGTTTATGTTTTTATCATAATGTTATAGTTATAAAGCGATAGTAATAAACCAAAGTAATTGAAATCGAGGGTAAGTATGAGCATAGCTAGTCACTGTCCGCTCAGCGGGCATCCCCCCATCAGTTTATTGTGCAGGATTACCGTGGACCAGGAGCTGGATTTTGGATGGGGCCACGAGACGTTTTTATGCATTACTTTTAGTTGTTTTCGAGAGAATGTAATATATAACCTATACTCTTTTAAATTCCGTACTTAGAGTTGTTTTATTCAACTCTTGAACGATGTTTGTAATATTTGGGTTTTATGTATAATTAATGACGCTGGTTTAAGACTTAATTAATTTCCGCCTTAGTAATTAAAGTCGACTAAAAACCAGGTTGTTACACCTTGTTTGAATTTCTTATCTTAAAGGGTTTGAAATTTTTACTCACATTTTTTGAAGAATTAAAGCCAAATTTATTACTGTTAAACCTTTTGACAAATAATCCTATTTCATCATCCGAATTCTCATCATCACTGGACTCGGCTTGAAGAGCTATCCCTTCATTTTTGATCGGCTCCATGTGCCCTTTGTTGAGTGCTAACTCATGGGCCATCAAAGATCCAATCAAACTATCATAGGAAAGTTTGGATATATAGGTCTTTAGCTTCCTCTATCGCAGTTGATTTTGGGTTGCCATTTATCGATTAGGTTCAAGGACCTTATTGACAAGATCCTCGCTTGAATACA
The DNA here is from genome assembly GCA_023091065.1 of Dianthus caryophyllus. Classification (NCBI taxonomy): domain Eukaryota; kingdom Viridiplantae; phylum Streptophyta; class Magnoliopsida; order Caryophyllales; family Caryophyllaceae; genus Dianthus; species Dianthus caryophyllus. Next base: position 36,912,459 of record CM041517.1, on the reverse strand, counting down.
CTTTGCCAAAATTTTATAACTCATTGATTATACTAATAAATCGATCAGACATGTCACCGATGTTTTCATTTTTCTCCATATGAAACATCTCGTACTGATGAGTTAATAAATTTTCCCGACACTTTTTAACTTGGGATGTTACTTCATAGGAGGCCTCAAGACTATCCCAAATTTCTTTAGCACTGGCAGATGAAGAAAAACGATTAGAAATTTCTTTGGTTAAACCTCTTTGTAACATAGTTAAAGCTTTGAAATTCTTTTGAGCAACTTTAAAATATTTCTCATCATAGTCATCTTCTTGCTTTTCACTTTTCAAATCAGTAGAAAGTATAGCAATGGGTCCTTTGACTATGATTCTCCAACATTCAAAGTCAACTCCTTTTATGTGATTTCTCATTTGATTTTTCCAATGACTATAATCCTTACCATCAAAGATAGGATACTTTATCGTGTCACTAGATTCCATTTTTGAAAACAGAAAGACTAGGCCGAGATTTTTAAAAAGAAATAAAAAGTAAAATATCAAAACTTAGAGTATTGGATCAACCTCTTTAGCGGTAAAGCTATCAAGAGCACAAGGCTCTGATGCCAATTGTAGAGTCCAAGGGCCCAACAATACTCTAGAGGGGGGGTGAATAGAAGATTGTACCTCTTAAAAATTTTGCAACGGAAATATTAAAAGCGTGAAAGTAAATTGCGGAAAATAAATAACACGAGGATTTAACTTGGTTCTGCCCAATTGAGAAGCCTACATCCACCCCTTCTTCTTATTAATTATTTATCAAGAGCACCTACTCCGGCCTAGCTTACAACAAATAATTAATAAACACTAGCGCTCTACCCCGGCCTTAGTGTGCAGCTATTCTTCTTTTTAACTCGAACGATTAATCCTTATCAAAGTGATTTTTTCGCTACAAGTCTCTCAATCAAATGAAAATACAATTCAATTGTCTAGAGAGCCTTATCGTGAACTATGCACTTTTTGAAAATAAGATTTAAGAAATGTATACAAAGTTAAAATGCTTTCAAAAATCAAAGTAAATATTTTGCAAGAGTCAAATGAAGAGCACGGCTCAAACAGAACAAAAACGTTTTGTAAAAAATGAAATTAAGATTGTTTTGAAAGACTTAGATTGATTAAAAATGCCTTGGAAGTATTTTACTCAATTGTATTATATTCGATGATTTTTAATCAAAATGGAGTAGAGTACTTATAGTACTCGTGTGACTTGAGGTCACAAGATAATGATAATATTATAGTTACTTATCAAAATAAAAGATAATATTACAATAGTATTGTTGTGTGATAAAACTTCCTCATATAATATTTAATTAGATGTCAAAATATATTTAGAAGATATTTACTTGTTCTCCAAGAACGAATCTAGATAATTAGTTCAACTAGGAGATACAAGATATTAGAAGATAATATATAGAAAATAATCTTTTAGAATTATATTGTATATGACCGAAATATGGTCATATACTACAAAATTATGTTCGGCTAAAAGATATTGATAATAAGAATGATTTTCCAAATTATATTATCTTATAAAATCAGTTTTAGAAGAGGAGAATTATCATAAGATATTTTTGTAGAATCATAATATATTACGAATACTTTGCACATCTTTTACAACTAGATTCTCATATATTTTACTAAGTAAAATATACTTAAATCTTATTCAAAGATGAGTAAAGATATTCTCATATATCATAATAAAATATAGAAAACTTTTAACAAAAGATAATTCTTTAGAAAATATCGTAAAAATATTTATAAAATGTTTTTATGAAAATCAAGCATACAAAGACTAATGTTATCAGAATACCTAAATTATGTTAGGTAACATTATCACGAGATTTGTAGTGCATAGCTCGTTAAGTCACTTTACATGTTTCGCTCCTATAGTCTTGACTTGATACGGCTTGTCTTTGACGCTTCATATCCTCTTCTTTCTTTTCACTTCTTTTCGAGCTTATATACCTACGCATCATGAACTCAAACACACAAACGAGTAGCATATGATAGAAATAAATAACTTGACAATATCAAAACTAAACGTGGAGTCAACAAAGAGCATTTCATTATAAAAGACTACTTTAACCATAATAAAAATCAAAGTCTTGAATTAAGAAGGGCATGACTGCATGATGTTGAGATTAAGATAAATGAGCAGTTTGCAATTTCAAAGTATTTTTTTTAGGCAATGTATAAGCTTTTTTTTTTTTTTTAGCAATTTCCTCAACTCAGCATAGCTCTGCGGCAAAGGTAGATTATCAAAACCAAAATACATGGCGTAATTACGTATATCATATACTTACATTAACTTTAACGGTTTTACACTTTTACCATAAATTTTCCCAAGAACTATGGTTTTGTTAGACTTGATTTATCTAATAAGCTAAACAACTAATTGAATCTTGAACGTCTCTTTGGCTTGATTCGATAATGTTTGAATGGCTATTTAGTAATGTTTGAATGACTATTTGGCACTAGTTCATGTGAGGTGCTTTAGAAGTTCTGTAGGATCTAATATGTTATTTTCCTTTTTTTTTTCTTCTTTTTTTTAGTAGTTCTGGTAAGTTGATATCTCTCTTTGTTTCTCTATCAGGAAGATGCATGTTTTTTAGGTCGTGATGGCATTAACTTTTTTATCGTTTTTCTCAGTGCTGGTTGTTTATGATTTGAACCACTTTCACAAGTATGGCCTTCATGTTGTCGCAAATGAACAGGATCTTGGGGCTAGGCGACACTCCAAAATCCATCTCCCAGCAATCCTAAGATCCCTCTTATATTGGCCAACACCGAGTAGAGACCAATATGTTCTCAACAAGTATAAGATATACGAGGGTATTTGGAACATCTCAACATGCATTAATGGGTCAGTAATATCTTATTCCTTGCTTTAACTCGGTATTTTAATTGGATTTCGTAACTCTATATTTATCTGTCATTTGTTCTTTAGACCTATAGATGATATTGACCTCATACTTGGTAGTGTTTTTCTGAAGCGTGAGCTTTAAACATGCTCAAGTTTAACAAAATCACATAGTAAATTAGATATTACATCTAACGATTATAACGCACTTTTACCGATAATGGTAATTATTTTAGCATTCTTACGATTCTGTTGTACCCAAAATTAATATTTGAAGAGCTCTTTAGAAACTTAAATTACCTAAAAGATAAGAATTAAAATTATGTTTAGAACAAAATTTAAGACGTTATGATAAAATTAATGTCCACAACTAAGAAAGCTTAATACATGTGGAGTAAGAGTAAATATAGTCTCTGTTGACTAATGATGGTGAGCTTGCACACAAAGGATCAAAGTTTTGAGCATACCCGTGAAATTGAAGTCATTTGTTTTCTACTTTTACTCACTAAACTTGTCTGCTTCTAATTCTTCAATTTAAGTTTCTTTGTGATTCACAATAAAACATTGGAACATAGTTTGATGTTAACTTCCTGCTTTATTCGATGCGATTTAATCCTCATATTTGTACGCCAATAAGATCCGCTTCTTATGCACTTGGGAGGATGCTTTCATCTAGAAGATTTATTCTTCTCCTGCCTTCTTGGTATAATGGTAAAGTAGTGCTTATGTTTGCCTGTGATTTAAAGCTTAGTATTGTACGAATTTTGTAGCAGTTTACATGCTATATCTAAAATATGTTGCTAAACTCATATCTTCTGACATTTTCAAATATACCTAGAGTTTAGCTGCTCCTAGCATCTAAAGTGACGAGGCACCATCGAATCTAAAAGCACCTATACTTCTGAAGTTTGAGATTCCATATTTTATGGTGTCTAGAATACAGGATTGCTCATTCACAAAATTAGAAGAAGGTAAAATCAACAAATTAAATATTTTCACTTTTTAAAGCTTTTGTTTAATACAAAGTTGTCGCATTTAATGACGCTTTATTTTAATAAGGATTTACTTGTGTTTCAAGGTTTTGATTAAAGTATTCATTTCATAAGACTCGTCACACTAGCCATCAACGAAGCCATCCTTGCACATAAAGTGGTTATTTTTTCTACGAGTGAGACCACAAATATGATTTTTTTTATTTTTTTTATAATGCATTTGCATATTTGTTACCTGAAAATCATTTAAAAAAGCAGATATCAGGCGTTCCCATTAATGAGCTACATACTAATGAGCGGGAATACGAGCTGATACTAATGTCGTAAAACGCAATGTTCCAAACTAGGTGACGCAAGTGTTTCTTCTCACCTCTACACTTGACAGTTAGAAATGAACACTTACAGTTGAAGTTTGTTTTGTTAGTTAATAACACTCGTACATTATTCAACCTTGAACCTATTTAAGTTAATACGAGTTTTGTATGTACAAAATGTTGGAGTAAGTGTCCTCCACAAATAGTGCGATTACATAATAAATCTCAATTAAGGAATACATGTGGATAATCCTGAATTATTGTCAATTGATTAATGTAAATCAATAACGGTTGGCTGACTAGAGTTTGACGTTATTGTTGTGTGACTACAGAATCAATTGATCCCTTTCGAGTCACACCTAAAGGAACGTGATCTAAATAAATAAGCTAATTAATTGTATAAGATACAATTACATTAGTGACTTGATAAATCGACTAATTGTTTTGTTAGTCAAGATAAATCCGATCAACCTTGGACATCTATTGGGAAGGTAAGCCCACCACTACTTAAAATCTCCCAGAAGATGTGGCTTCTAAAATAGATTACCGCCTCCCGCTTTGTACTATACATTCTTGGGGCCAACCTACCGGGGAGGTGGTTAAGGGCTTTGTCAATAGGGTTTGGGCCAAAGACAAGATCAAAAGATATCATTCTTTCACAATGGTGTTTTTCCTCGTCAAATTTGAGACTAAGGATCAACTTATGCTCGGCTTTGAATGGGGATTCTATATGTTTGATAACAAGCTTGTCATTGTAAAGGCATGGACTCTTGATGCCAAGTCGAGAAGGAGCATGTGGCCAAAGTGCCGGTTTGGGTGAGAATTCACAAATTCGACCTCAAATTTGGGGGATTGCTTGCCTAGAAAAGATTGCTGGTCTCGTTGGAGACTATGTTAAGGTTGATGGCCCTACTGAGTTGAAGACAAGGCTGGGATTTGCCAGGGTTATGGTGGAGCTTCAACTGAGGAAGGAGCATCCTTCCATGATTAAATTTTTGGATGAGAATGATTGTGAGGTGGTGTGTGTAGTGGAGCATGAATGGTTGCCTATCCAGTGTGCTTTGTGCAAAGGTTATGGTCATAGAGATGAGCATTGTCGAAGGAAGGTGAAGGAGAAGCAGATTTGGAGGCCTAAGGAGGCAGCATAGGTTCCTCCTGGAGCCCTAGGGCCTGTTCCAAGGATCGCACTCAAGAACCTCTCGGCTATCTCAGCAAACGCTTCACCCGTGAAGCCTGCTCTGGAACATGGCACTCATACTCCGACGAAAATTTTGAGCAGTATCGCAGCTTCTGATAGTGTCAGGAGATCTTCTGATAAATGGACTTTCTTAGAGGTGCTGACTTCTGCTGCTAAATCGTTCCTTGGGGCAGGAGGTGGACCTAATTTCTCCTTCTTTACCAATGGATAGGATTGGCTTTTGGAATACTAGAGGTCTCAATAGGCCTAATAAACAGCAAGAGATTAAATGGTTCTTGAGTCAAAATAAAGTTAGTGTGTTTGGGTTGTTAGAGACCAAGATAGCTGCTAGTACCTTGAGTAAAGTTTCTTCTGTTTTTAGTTCTTATTCTATATGTACCAATTCAAGCATTCATAAAGGAGGGAAAGTATGGTTGCTATGGGATCCTTATGTGGTAGACATGGATGTGAAAGTGATAGAAGCTCAATGCATTGTTGCTGAAGTGTTGGATAAGGCTAATAATAGAGTGTTCCAGCTTACTATGGTGTATGCTTTTACCAAAATACATGAGAGAACTACGTTGTGGGATACCTTGATCGATGTAGTGCCTACTCTGGACCTTGGCTGGTTTGTGGCGACTTCAACAATGTTATGTACTCTAATGAGAGATTGGGTGCTGAGGTGACAGTGCAGGAGATATGCCCTTTTCTAAATTGTGTGCGCTGTGGATTGAATGATATTGCAACTAAGGGTGCTTTTTTCACTTGGAATAACAAGCAAATTGGAGCAACCAGAGTATGCAGTAGAATTGACAGAGTATTAAGTAATGATAGTTTTCTCTATGACTATCCAATGGCTTTGGCTCATTTCTTACCTGAGGGTGTGTATGACCATTGTCCCTGCATTATTCAGATGAAGATGGTGGATTGTATCAGAGCACCTAGATTCAGATACTTTAACATGTGGAGTCTAGCCCCTCAATTCACTGAGGTTGTCCAAGAAGGTTGGAGATATGTTGTTGAGGGGACACCTATGTATAGAGTTGTGCAAAGATTGAAAGGGTTGAAGCCGAGGTTGAAGACTATCAATAAGGAGTACTTCACCAATATTGAAGGATCAGCTGAGGTGGCTAGCAAAGCATTAACTGAGCTGCAACTTAAGATACAGCAGTTCCCTTCTGATGATACTCTTCATGTGCTGGAGAGGCATCTAAGTCAGTCAGCTTGCATTTTGGGGAAGGCCAAGACAGCTTTCCTGAGACAGAAAGCAAAAGTGAAGTGGGTTGAGGAAGGGGATAGTAATACCTCTTTCTTTCATAGTCAGATCAAAGCAAGGAGAATGCAGAACAGAGTTATGGCTATCCAGGATCCTTCTGGTCAGATTCAGGATACCTAGACTGGAGCTCAAGAAGCTTTTACTGCCTATTTTAAAAGTATCCTGGGTAGTAGTAAATAAGTCAAGGCTGTTCATAGGAACACTGTAAGATTGGGTGCTATTGTGAGGCAGGAAGATTGGCCTAAACTGATTGCTCCTCCAACTAAGGCTGAGATTAAAGAGGTCATGTTTGATATTTCGGACGATAAAGCTCCAGGACCCGATGGTTACACTAGCAAGTTCTTTAAGGATGCCTGGCTGTTGGTAGGTGATGACATTTGCCTGGCTATTCAAGATTTTTTTCACACAGGGAAGCTTCTAAAGCAAGTGAATGCTACTATTCTCACATTAGTTCCAAAGGTTGCCTGCCCAAAATCAGTGGCTGAATTCAGGCCGATTGCATGTTGTAACATTATTTCCAAGTGTATTTCTAAGATTCTATGCAATAGAGTAAGCTTGGTGTTGCCAGAAATTATCAGTCCCAATCAGAGTGTGTTTGTAAAAGGAAGACAAATTGTGGAGAATGTTCTGATTTGCCAAGACTTGGTTAAGCTCTACACTAGGAAACCTTATTCTCCTAGGTGCTTGCTCAAGATTGATCTTAGGAAGGCGTATAATTCTGTGGAATGGGTTTTTGTGGAAGAAATGCTTCATGCTCTGAATTTTCCCTTGCATCTAACTAAGCTGATAATGGAAACTGTCAGGAGTCCATGGTATTCCATGTCAGTGAATGGGGATTGCTTTGGTTTTTTTAAAGGAGAAAGGGATTTGAGACAAGGAGACCCTCTATCTCCTTTGTTGTTTGCAATTTGTATAGAATACCTCTCAAGGATTTTGTTGGTGGTTGGCCAGAAAAGGGGCTTTCACTTCCACCCTATGTGTCGAAGAATGGCTCTCACACACCTTTGTTTTGCTGACGATCTACTCATGTTCTCAAGGGGAGATAAGGAATCAGTCAAGCTCTTGCTAAGGGGCTTCCATACGTTTTCTAAAGCATCTGGTTTGGAAATGAATGCTACTAAATCAGAGCTATATTGTAATGGCATCCCTGATCAAGAATTGGCTGCCATTTTGCTGTTTTTTGACTTTAAAAGAGGGGAGCTCCCTTTTAAATATCTTGGTGTCCCCATAAGTTCAACAAAACTCAATGTGAGGGACTGCTACATACTAAGTGAACGTATTTGTGCAAGGATACGTAGTTGGGGAGCTAGAAAACTCTCTTATGCAGGTAGGCTCACTTTGGTAAAAGCTATACTAAACTCTCTACACACGTACTGGGCTTCAATTTTTCTACTGCCTCTCACAATTATGAGAAGGGTTATTGCTTTGTGTTGAAATTATTTGTGGGATGGTTGTGAGGATTACCACAAAGTCCCTCCTATTGCATGGGAAACTGTTTGTTTGGACAAAAAGGCAGAGGGTCTTGGTCTTATTCATGGTATTAAATGGAACATTGCTGCTTTGGGTAAGTATACTTGGTGGCTTGCAAATAAGAAGGATCATCTTTGGGTTAGATGGGTGAACCATGTCTATCTCAAAGGTGTTGATTGGAAGCTATATAAACCGAAATCTACAGTAAGTTGGGCTTGGAAACAGATTTGTAAGGTTAATTCAATAATGCAGGCTGGCTACAATGGTGATCTGTGGTGTGGCAAAAAGGGGACCTATATTGTTCAGGATGGTTATCAGTGGCTCCATGGTTCACATGCTAAGGTGACTTGGGCTCATAGTGTTTGGAATCGTTTTAACATTCCAAAGTGGTCGTTTATTGCTTGGATTATGAGGCATCAGAGACTTCAAACACTTGATAGGCTTGCCAATTTTGGAGTGGTGACTAATGGTATCTGTTATCTTTGTGGGGGTGCAAGAGAAAGCAATGCCCATCTGTTTTTTGACTGCAAGTTTAGTGAGCTTTGTATTCGAGGAGTAGAGGATTGGTTGAACATGTCTTTGCTGAATGGAAGGTGGACGAGGTTGAGTAGAACTAAGGGCTGCACAAGATTTCAGCAATCAATTGCAGGGGCTGCTGTGAATGGAACTATCTATCACATTTGGATCCAAAGAAATATGTGTAGGCTGGAGGCTAGAGTGCTTCATCCGTGTGTGGTGGTTAAGATGGTCAAGGAAGCGTTGCTATTGAGATGTAGTGTGTTGAATATACGTGTTTTATCTAGTGTTGATTCAAGTTGGTTTGATCATGTACGAAGGCGTTGATATGTAGGCATATCCACCTTCTTGAATGGCTTGTATTGATAACTATTTGTATTGTTGAGCTTTGATTAATATAACTTACCTTTTACCAAAAAAAAAAAAAAAAAAAAAAAATTAGTTAGTCAGTAAATTAATTTAGAGAGAAATCGAGTTGGGAACTCGGATGATTAGATTTTATGACGATAAAATTAATTGAAGAGATGGGAATTAGTGATTAATTGTTAATTCACTAATTGTGTACTAATTGACTAATGAGATTAGTAATAGTACAATTTTAATATACATGTAAGTGTACATATATATTAAAGAAGAGTTAAGAGTTTAATTAAATGATTTATACTTTATCATGTATGATGATTAAGTGATAAATTATAAGTACTTGTGAGACAAATATTAAAAACAAAATGGACCCATAAAAGGTCCTTTTGGACCGTCCAAAATAGAGGGCAAAAGAGGATGAGATTCCTTTTTGTCTTATTTGTTTTGTTTTACTGTCTAATGTAATTACATGCCAAACACACTACAAAAAAACAGTCAAAATGCGACGGACGAAATCCGTCGCAAAAGGCCTATATCCGTCGCAAAATGGGTGTTTGCGACGGTTTCTGCGACTAAACAGTTCGTCAAGAAAAATAAATTCGGATTTGATCGTTTGCCGCAAATGACTTGCGACGGTCAAATCAGTCGCAACATAATCCGTCAGAACAATATCGCTATGACGAAAATCACGCAAATTGAAAAATCCGTCGCAGCTTAATCGCTATTTTTCTCGCTCGCTCGCTTTCTACGCCTAAAACAAATTCGCTTTTTACACCCAAAAAACCTGCAAACACCGAAAAATCAAGCAAACTCAGAATTCGCTGTGTCAATACATCAAAAAATCAAGCATACCAACACACAACACATAAACCCAACATAGCATATATATATATATAACGATACTTCATATACAATAGGCCACTACCACCGCCAAAGTTAACAAGTTAACATTCATCAAAGTTCAACTACCACTACCACCGCCAAAGTTCAATATGTGGGGACATCGGCCGCCACTACCACTACCACCATCACCGCCAAACGGCCCACGCCTAAATAGGTCGTAGTCGGCGCCAAGGTTGCATGCTCTGAGGAGGCCGAGTTCATCATGTAGTTATCGACCTTCAAGTGTGTTCTTCACTTTGTCCTTCGTGAACCTCAAGACGACATAATATACCAAATTTTTAATAGTATATGTAACGCATAATATTATACCTAACTAATTAATTTAAGTAAATAAAAATGCGCTTATTTATATTGAATTAATTAATAGTATATATAACGCACTATATGCCTACATTAGATCCTGATCTAATGTCGTAAGACCCCGATCCGCGCTACTCATTATCTCCCCAATCTCCTCCTGGCCACCGACGGTTTTCCCTCTCTTGATTATTTGGGCCTGAGTTACTCCCGCTACCCTGAAATCTTGTATTCACCATACTACAAAACACACAATCAATCAACCTAGTAATAATGGCTCTACAATTCTCTAAAATAACCGAATAATAGCTCTATTAATTATTCTCTAAATTAACCTAACAATGGCTCTACAATTCTCTACATTAACCTAACAATAATGGCTCTATAATTCTTATCATTAACCTAACAAAGGCTCTACAATTCTCTAAATAATCAAATGTTAACTAATTTTAACAAAAACAAACATATATCATAAATATTAAAGTGCAACATTAATTTAAACACATAAACTCAAAGTAATTCAATTTTAATTAACATAATCAACTTAAACAACCCAAATAACTCATTACTTATAACTAATTCAATTAACTTAACAAAACTTTAAACTAATCAACTCAAACATAATAAACAAATTCAATTAACTCATTATTAATAACTAATTCAATTATTTATAATCAACTTAAAACTTAACATAATCAACTCAAACTAATCAACTTAACATATATTAACATCATAAACTTACTCAAATTAACTTAAGAAAACTTAAAACTTATCAACTCAAACATAATAAACTAATCAACCTAACTCATTATTTATAACTAATTCAATTGTTTATAATAACTTAAAACTTAACATAATCAACTCAAACTAATCAACTTAACATATATTAACATCATAAACTCAATCAAATTAACTAAACAAAACTAATCAACTCAAACATCATAAACTCAATCAAATTAACTAAACAAAACTAATCAACTCAAACATTATAAACTAATCAACTTAACATATATTAACACTAACATCAAACTTAATCAAATTAACTCAAACTAATTAAATCAAAACTTAACATAATAAACTTAAATTAACCTAAATTAACATAATAAACTAATTAAATCAAATCAATTTCACACTAAACTACTTAATTACAAAGAAAAATTATAAAAAACCATACCCTAATTAATTTGGAGAAAGGATTTCGCCGGAGTACGGAGAGGCCGCCGGAGGAGATAGGGGCGCCGGAGTCGGAGGAGATAGGGTCGCCGGAGTTTGGGGGTTGGGCGGACGAATTTGGGCGATTTTGGGGCGATTTTGGTTTTTTTTTTTTTTAAAGTCAGAAACTTATGAGGAAGGAAGAAGAGTTCGCGAAATAATTATTGAGGTTTGCGACGGACTACTTTATCCGTCGCAAACGCCTGACACAAAGAATATGCCAGCGAATATTCGTTGGCATCTTTATGATTTGCGACGGATCTAAAATTCCGTCGCAAAATTTGCGACGGATTTCTTTGTCCGTCGCAAATTTTGCGACGGATTTTTCACTCCGTCGCAAAAAACCGTCGCATAGTGTTAGACTTTTTCGCACCAAATTTTGGCGGGAGTAATTTGCGACGGGTTTGCGACGCCTCTCCGTCGCAAACCTATATTCCGTCGCAAAATAACGTATCCGTCGCAAAAATCTGTTGTTTGCGACGGAATTTTTTTTCCGTCGCAAATTCCCTCGCATTTAGGCTGTTTTTTTGTAGTGACATAATGATAGCATTGCATGTATGTTCTAATCAATAAAAAAACAAACTCTTCACTCTCCTCTCCCTCTCTCCTTGGTCGGCCACTTTAGTGTGTCCAACACACTAGTTTTATTTTTCCTTTGCTTATAAAAGAAAGGTCATAGAAAGAGAATGGCGAAAATGCATTCTATTCTCTACCTCTCTCAAACATCTCTCTAATATTATAAGAAATAAGTTCTTATTTATTAAATATATTACTAAGTGTTAGTAATAATAATATTATATATTATTAAGTTACTATTAGTGATTTCTAGCTCAAAATCACTAATAGTTTTGGAGTAGTTCTTAGGTGCAACAAGAAGGAGGTTTCCTCTTTTGGAAACTTGGGTTTTTGGAGGATCATCCTAACATTTAAGCTCAAGAAACAAAAGAGAAAGGAGTTCTCATTTGTGCCAATTTAATCCCTTTGGAAGGTATAATTTCTATAAACTAGATCTACAAAGTAAATTGCATTACATAGATCTCGCTTCATCAAATTGTAGAGTAATTTGATTTATACTAATAATGGATTAGTAAAGGTCTCGGCACCTTCACAAAAGCCTCTTAGGATAAAAGTGGTGGCTTTAGTTCTCTTGCTTGTTTGCTATTGTGCTGAATTCTTTCATGTAAAGTGAAAATGTGTTCACTTAACGTTGTTTAATTGAGGTTTTTTTCCCTTTTTTTTCATTTTGGATTTGTGACTCTACACAGCCAATTTTATCTTGTAGAAACAAGAATTTTTCATGTATGGGAAAAAGGTAAAAGAAAAAAAAAAATATTGTATTTTAAAATAGTGAACAATGTTCATGATTTTCTTATGAGCTCAATTTTAGGTATTATTCCCTACTAAATGCTTGAATGGCTAGCATATTGCAAGTATCCAAGCTTAAATGAAAAATTACACATGGTGTTATTTTGTCAATCATAGACCATTAAGATTAATTTAAATTTGGTGCTCACACCAATATAATTCATTCACGCTAACTTGAGGAGACTGTATCTTATAAAAAAAGAAACCAAAAACATAAGTGTATATTTTGGGTTTAGTATTATGCAAAATTAAGTTGTACTTGAATTTCTTGCTTTTCTTTCCAAAGATCTATTATCTTACTAAGAACCTGTTCTTTCGGACTTTTTAGAGTGAATCAATCGAATCGAATGAAATGAATCGAATCGAATCGAAATGAATCGAATCAATCGAAATAAAATGAACAAAAATCGAACATTATTATTATTATTATTGTTATTATTATTATTATTATTATTATTATTATTTTTATTATTTTTATTATTATTATTATTATTATTATTATTATTATTATTATTATTATTATTATTTGATCTCCTACTTTCATCATCTTCTTCCTGCCTTGGCGCTCGGGTCGTGGGTCTCTCGCTTTCGCCGAACGCGCTCGCTTTGATCGTGCTCGCTTTCGCTTTGTTTGCCGCTGTGTCCGCCTCGCCTTCTCGCTTCCTTCGCTTTTGGCCAGGTTTGGTTTGTGATCTGTTTGCTCTGCTTGGTCCGCTGGGAGGTTTTTTTTTTTTTTTTTTAATCTGCGCGCAGCGGGTTTGTTTCTGGTTTTTGCTCTCTGGTGTTGGTCCGTGTTGGTGTGCTTGGTTTGTGCGCTTATGTCCGCCTTACTCGGTTCCATTGTCCTTTGTGGGTTTAGGCTCTGTCGTGACGGGGGTGGGCGGCTTACTAGAGCTTCCATGATCACTCATTTGCGTGATCACCATCTTTCGGGAGCCGCAGGTCGCGACTCGCCATTCTCTCAAGGCCGAAGCTGGCGCCTACTCCGTCGCGAGGTCACGCTAAGCGTACGGGTTTATGGTCAGGTGGGGTTTGCTTTACTACGCACACTCACCGTACTAAATGCAAGCACGGCGACGGTTCCTCTGTTGCGCCACCTGATTCAGGTGACGGGGTTGTGCGTTTTGTTCTCTTTGACATTCCTAGGCCCCCCGCCCCTTCTACCTCGCGTGCGGATGGGGACGATGCTAACGCGGTGTTGGTTAGTTTGGATGAGGCTCTTCTTGGGCGGTTGATGTCAAAGGGGTTGCGTACTGTTAAGACAATCCCCCATAGATGTCGACTTGGCTTCTCTCGGGTTTTCCAGCAGGCTGTGGTAGGCTCTCCTGGGGACCTTTCGTGTTGGGTTGCTTTGCTGGTCTTGCCCTTATGTATTCTTAAGACCTTTTCCCCTAGGAGTAATCTGGAGCTCTGGCCATTGCTGGCGCCACCGTGAGGAGAGCATTTCTAGTGCGATACGTACTTGGGGTTTGCAGGGTGGCGTTTTACAGCTTTTGCGGGAGACCTTGGCTGAGGATTCCCTTTCTTTTTTCGGGGATGATAACCTCAGCTTGGGAGAGCGGAACATTCTCCGTTGCTCGCGAAAAATCCAGGATCAAGTATTACTCCGCAATGGTCCGCATTTTGACTTCTTCTGGCCGAGCTCCTTATGATGATACTACGCCATGCGTCTTTGCGTGATAAGCACCCTTCTCGCTTCCTTGTCCTTGCTTACGCTCTTACCCGACTCCCTACCGTTGTTCTTGACTTGATTCGGAGTTTTCCTCGTGGTACTTCTTGTGGAAGGGATGGGTTACGCGCCCAGCATCTGTTGGACTGTTTGGGTGGCTCGGCTGTTGCTGTCTCTGATGAGTTGATCGCCTCTTTGACCCGGGCGGTTAACCTTTTGCTTGAGGGTCGTTGCCCACCCTCTCTTGCCGAGTACATTGCCAGTGCCCCTCTTACCCCTCTTGTTAAGCCTGGGGGAGGCATTCGACCTATTGCTGTGGGGACGGTATGGCGTCGTTTAGTCTCTAAGGCCGGTGGCTTTTTGGTCGGCCCGTCACTTCAGAGATATTTTGATGGGTTGCAATTCGGCGTTGGTGTTTTGGCTGGGGGGGGAGGCTATTGTGCACGCCTTAAATCGTTTGGTTGATGGCCGCGGCCACGAGGACGGTCTTACCATGCTCCTGGTTGACTTTCAGAATGCTTTTAACTTGGTTGATCGGGAGATCATGCTACAGGAGGTGCGTAAACATTGTCCTGTTATTTCACGGTGGGTTGAGTTCTGCTACTCACGTCATGCGCGGTTATTTTACGGTGAGCACACCTTGTGGTCCAGTCTTGGGGTTCAACAGGGTGATCCTCTGGGCCCTCTTCTTTTTGCCTTGGTGTTGCAACCTTTGGTTATCTCGATCCGGGACTCGTTCGACTTATGTCTACTGTGCTCGTATTTGGATGATGGCTCTATTGTTGGCGATACTCTGGTGGTTGGGAAGGTTTTGGAGCGGATTTTGGCGGAAGGTCCTCGCTTGGGCTTGCACCTCAATGTTAGCAAAACTGAGGTGTTCTGGCCTACGGAGGATCCTAGGGGTCGTCAGCCTGGTGTTTTCCCACCTGATATTGCTCTACCGCCGGGTCAAGGTTTTGGGCGACCGGTGAGTGCGGCGCCAGTTCCGTGAGTGAGTGGCCGAAAGGAGCTGGTCGGACCATTGAGCTTATGGGTTTGGTTGCGGGTGTTGAGGACCCGCAGTGCGAACTTTTATTGCTTCGCGCATGTGCTGGTATTTCGAAACTCTATTTCGCTTTACGCACGTGTTCCCCAGAGAGTTTTGGGTCGGCTAAGTTGCTTTTTGATGGTGCTCTACGTTCCAGCCTCGAACGCATCATCACTGCATCGGGACCTGGTTTTGGGGATTGGCAATGGCGGCTTGCCACCCTCCCCTTTTCGTTCGGGGGTCTTGGTGTTTATGCTATGGGGGATGTCCTGCACTATGCTTTTGTGGCCTCCCGTCTTCAGTCCTCTGTGTTACAGGAGAAGCTGCTTTTAGGATCTGGGGTTCTTGCCCCTGGACCTTCTTTTGATGTCGCGTTGCGCGATTTTGCTGAGGTCACTGGTTCTGACTTTCTCCGCAACCCGAATGAGGTCGCTGCCCCCAAACTTATGAAGAAATTGGCAGACATATACTTCACGAGGGTTGCTTCCACTGCAGAGTCTGTTTTCTCCTTAGCTCCTCGCCAGGTTGCTCTTTGGAAGTCGCGGCAGTGTGACTACACCTCCTCTTGGTTACGGGCTGTTCCCATCTCTGGGCTGGGCCAAACCATGAACAGCAGGTCTTACCGGTGTGTTCTTTGCTATCATTTAGGTATACCTCTGTTTACGGTGCCCCGACCGTGCTCAGCTTGCTCCCGGGTTTTTGAGGGGGATGTTTTTGGCGATCATGCTGTTTCGTGCTCGGGGGTTGTGGGTATTAAGCATCGGCATAACCTTGTGCGTGACACTCTCCTCGATATTTGCTACCGATCGGGCATTTCGGCTAGGAAAGAGGTGGATATTGGACTTCTTGATGGGGAGGGCCGGCCTCTTCGGCCTGCTGATTTGCTGTTGTATTCTTGGGACCTGGGTCGAGATGTTTGCGTGGATCTGACGGGATCGTCCCCCCTGACGTAGTCAGGCCTAGCTGCCTTTGCTCCGGGTCGTGCGGTCAGCGAGGCAGCTCAGCGTAAGCGAGCTAAGTATCATAGCTTGTGCTCGGCGGCTGGTTATGGGTTCCTACCCTTTTCCTTCTCGACGTTGGGAGAGTTGGATGCTGATGCTGTGGCTTTGCTTAAGAGGGTTCAGCGATTTGCTGAGTCACAGGATACCGGAAGGCGTGCGGCTTTACACTTTTTCCCTAGGCTGGGCTTTGCTATAGCTAAGGGAGTGGGCGCCCAGATTGTGTCTAGGTTGCCCACCTTTAACTTGTAATTTCAATTCTGTTTATTAATAATAATAATAATAATAATAATAATAATAATAATAATAATAATAATAATAATAATAATAATAATAATAATAATAATAATAATAATAATAATGTGAATTGAACTAATCAATCGAATCAATTGAGCCGAATCGAATCGAATCGAATCGAATCAATCAAGTGTGTCAATCGAATCAAAATGAAATAAAATAAGTCCGAAAGAACAGGTTCTAAATCTCAGCTACTCACGTTGCACTGTTGGAACATTTTGTATATAATAATAACTTATTAAAGAATATTAAGATTAACTCGATATTATTAAATTTTATTTAGTTAGTTAACTCAGGATTGTATTTTTTATAGGGGTTTAGTCAAATTTAATTTTAAGGGTTGTATGATGGAAAATAACTAAAATATATAATTAAGCAATTCAAAAAAATTCACCAAATTGCAAAATTGTTCAAGTGTACTAAATTGAAGTACTCATTTTTTTACCATAATATTTTCTGCTAATATCCTTCAATAACTTATTTTTTTCATTTTAAAATAGATCAATTGTAACTAAATCTAAACTTAGTTACGGAGGTGAAAATAATAGCAACAACCACGCATTATAGTGAGAATTTCACCTTCCTTGTAATCACACAAACAAATTGAATACAGTACACATTATTACCACGACTTTCCACGGTTGTTGAATCCATATTATGTTTGAAGAACCGTAATTTAAGGTAAGGGTTTATGACGGCGTAATCAAGTACAACGGCGTCGTGCCGTCGTCTTAGGTGGAAATGTAGTCTTCAGAAATGAAGATGATGCGGGGAGGATGACATAGGCAATGGAGGCGATGGTGGAGCAGGTGGTGGTAGTCGCATCAGCAAGTAAAGAGGGGAGAATAGTGAAGAGGAGGAGGAGGATGACGAAGGTTATGAGATTGAGTAATTGAGATCAAGACAAAGGCGAAAGAGCGTGAAGTGTGGTGGTGGTGGTCGGCAAAGGAGGGTCGCGATTGAGAAGGCTATAGTGGTTAGCTAGTGAGAACGGTTGTAACACACCGTATTTTTAAGGTTAAATTAAAATATATTTTAATTTACAAATTAAGGGACTGCTATTTTACAAATTAAGGTTAAATTAAGGTTACAATGCACGTTGCTATTTTAAGGTTAAATTACCCTTGTTCTTCATTTGATATACTTCGTCCTTTTTTTTTTTTTTTTTGCTTTATCACCTTTGTTCTTATTTTTTGTTCTTCACTTTTCTTCATCTTCCACTTTATTTTTGTGTGTTTGTAAACCTCAAAATTAATGTTTTCCTTAAATTTGAAAAATAAGCCAATCCAAGAGTTGAAGTTTGTGAACCAACCTAGCATACGAACTTAATTTACCCATTAAAGATTGTAACTTTGTTGAAGTAAACAACAATTAAACACAAAAACATCATCAGTAAACATAATTTACCTATTAAAGATGAGGAAAATCACTTATCCTTACAATTGCAGATAAATGAAGATGATATCTTTGATATTTTTTTTGGGTTGATGACGAAGGATGACTTTGGAGCCAAAAACCCTAATTAGTAAGGGTTGAAAAATTTGTAGAAATGAAACAAAATTAGGAAGAAAGTTGGGGAGTTTGAGTTATTTGATCAATTAAAAGTTCTTTTTAATACTTATTTTTTTAATATAATCAGCTAAATATTGTTAAGTCACAAGCCACGTTAGATACTTAACGTATCTGACGAAAATTAAGTTAAGGGTCACGATAAGTGTTACTCTCTCCATTCATTTCCACACTACACTTATACTTTTTACACAAATATTAAGAAATGAATAAAAAAAATGAGTAAATTCATGATTTATACCTACTTTATAATCACATTTTATGACTTATACCTACATAATTTATACCTAGTTGACTATTTTAATTCATAATCTATACCATTAATGAATTCTGACAAAAAAAAACACGAACTTCCCAATTTGCCCTTCTTTAATGACTTCAGTATTTCTCCCAAATACAACCCCCAAATTAATTCCCCCCAACAAAATAACTCTGCAAATACAACCCAAGTGAAATAATTCCCCCAAAAAATTACTGTGAAAATAAAACCCCCAAATTAATCCCCCAAACGCAATTACTTCATGTTTCCCTAATTTTTGTTGAAATTTTTCTCTCCAAATCATCGACGTAACTTGTAATCACTATCGTCGTCAAGATTAGAGCAGGTATGTACTTCTAATTGAACTCAAAATTGATTACATTGAAGTTTAATTGAAATTAGGGTTTTTTATTTCCCGCTTTTGATTCGAAATTCTTGTAAATGACCGTAATTTAACTTCGACTCCTCATCTTTGTAGAATTTTTTACACCATGAAGCTGTCAGATTTTGTGCATACATTTGTAAGATGGAAAAAAAATAATTTCACTTGTTGTAACGTGTTGACTTTGATTTGTAGGATGGAGAACGAATTGCCTTACAGAATCGATATCAGATTGATGCATAGTGGACAATTTACCTACGAAAATGGATAAGGGTGGGTTTACCTGGAGAGAGATGGCAAAGATAGTGAGCAAGAATGAAAAATAGAGAAGTGGAGAATTTGATTTTGAATGAAAGGGATAAGGGTGAGTTTTAACAATAAAGTAAGATGGGTAAAATAGAGATTTCATTAGTTAATTAAGGGGGGATTCAAATATTCAGGTAATAACGGTCGTTTTTTTGGTCGAAATTCGTATAGATTATGAATGAAAATAACAACTATGATAAGTTATGAAGAAAAAATTATGTAGGTATAAGTCATGAAATGTGGTTATAATGTAGATATAAGTCATGAATTTACTCTAAAAAAATTAATAAAAGAACAACAATTTGGGGTAAACTTTATTTTATAGTGAGCCAAAAGTGACATATTGGGTAAATAGTGAGTGAGAATTTGAATAAATAAAAAAAGTGGTAGCTGAAAGATTTGAATGGATGAAAATAAGATAATTATAATGTGGATATAAATGGGAGGAATATTAATTAAGTACAGGATTATCTAAACAGTTTTCTAATTTAAAAATTATCCTGTGTAATTTGAAAAAGTTTAAAATTACCATATAAAAAAATCCTAAAAAAAAAAAATTAAATTGCAAGACCAATAAAATAATAAAAACTTTAGGAATTACTCGTAGTGGGAACATAAATAAATAATAAATAAACCTAAAAACCCAAATACTAGAAATCTCCTTAATTTTGGGGACGAGAGAGATAAGAAGAAAGAAGAGGAAGCTTAATATTTTTTTTTTCCCATTTTTTCCCTCATCTTCTTTGTTCTTTTCTCCTCAATTTCATCTCTTAGATACATTCATTATCATCATCAATTTTAATTTTTTGATAAAACCCTTTTTCTGAATCACCTTTAATTTCACTCTTTCATCTTCTCTTCCCCAATTATCCCCAATTTCTAGGGCATAATTTGGTTTAGAGAGGACGACTTTTAAGAACCCTAATTATAAAAAAAGAGGCAACTTTTTTTTTGTTGTTTATTTATTTTTATTTTTTTGGAAAATGGGAGAAAATTTTTATGTTTAGGGCAAATCAGTTGAACTAATTTCTGAAAATTTCAGGGTTTTTTTTTTTTTTTGGTATTTTATGTTCATGGATACTCATAATCAAGGTGTTGTTTTGGTTGATAAGGAGAAATTGGTTGACCCTTTTCTTGTTGAAGCGCTTCAAAACCCTAGACACCGTCTTACCAGTTGAGTATCTCTCTTTTTTCATCGAAATTTCAGAACTTGTTGTCATTTGTTGCTGTGTTGCCTTAATTATGTGTTATTGTTGTAGAATTTTGCAGATGTTTGTTTTTCTGTGTGTTTTTTTAGCCGGTATTCTGCAATTATGACGCTGATTGTATTATTTTATAACTTAAATTTGTTTGCTTGATTAGGGTTTGATTGCTTTTTGTGTGAGAACAGTAGTTCAACTTTTGTTTTATTAGCATGTACAGGTTTGATTGCTCTGAGATGGTTGGTTTGCTAGTTTACAGTTAATTGCGACCATGAAAAAGCTCATAATGTTTTGAATTGTTAGTTGTACACAATTGCGTCTCAGGTGCCTTTAATCTCCTGGCTAAGTAAGGTACGAGCCAAAATGCCTTGGTACTTTAGATGTGCTTGTGAATGGGGGCCCGTGAGTGTGCATTTGATTTTCTGATTCCACCTCGCCTTTGTGTCTATCTTAGATTCTATCCCTCTTCAATTTATCCTATGAAAATTCCGCTCGATATTTTATTTGAAGATGTAAGTTTGTTTGCCAAAATATGTTGCGTGCATGAGATGCATGCCTTTCTTTATGCTTTCATGGGTTTCAAAAATAAGTTGTTAATACGTGTGGTAAGGTTGTTTTAGTTGAAATTGCTCTGGCTAGAACGTAAGGCTACATTGCTCCAAATTCATTTTTTGTGCAGTTAGTGATACACTATAATACACTGAGTATGGTAATGATTCGACTTAGGAAATGAATGAGAAGCCTATTTGTGAATTTGAACATAAAAGTAACACCTGGGGATAATGTAATGTTTGGGATGTTTTGATATATTCCCGTGTCTGTGAGGAATTTGACATTTTGTTCAATGTTTTCTTCACTCCAATACAACCCCACCGGATAAGCCCTTTCAAGCATTATCTTCACCCGTGATCAACTCCCCCCTCTAGTTTTCCGTTTGCCCGCCAAGACACACTCACCCCTGCTTCTACTTTGTCTTCCTCCTCACCCTTTATTAGCACCCTTGTTTATCTTTCTTTCATATCCTTACTTTCGACTTCCATTTTTCTTGTTTTTCATCATTCACAACCTCTAAAATGTCCAAATTGAAAAGTTCGATAAGTTGGGTGGTTTACTTTATTTGAAATTGCTACCAAGTACCTCAAATATATTTGACAAATTTGGTGAAACATTTTCGTTTGAACTCTGAATTTGATGCATAGTTGGGTTGTTTACTTTATTGTCTGAGCTATCAGTGCTTGAATTTAGTCAAACCCTTTTGTGTTAATTGAGGTTTATATTTCTTTGGGGTTTGAATTTAGTGTAATTTATGGATTGGCTCTTGGCAGAGGCTGTAGTGGATTTTGGTTAATACGCTCATGGTTCACGACTCCCAAAGGTTTTTGGGGTGTGGCAGCAGCTGCTTTTGGGACTGGTGGGTTAACTGAGCGCATGGCAGTAAGGATGGGCCGATGGTTCAGGTTGTTTAATGGGGTGGATAAGCTTTGGTTGGAACAATTGGGCTACTGCGGAATGGTATAGGAACTTCAATATTGTGGCTACTGCGTAATGGTATAGGAACTTCAATATTGTATACTTAAGATACCTTGAATGAAACATTATAAGCACCCGAGTGAAACATGTGATAAGGAAGGCGTAAATGCTGCCCTATACTTTCAGAATTTAGATGTAGACAAAGTTCTGTTCGTATGACCATTCACGTTGTCTATCTGAAAGGGCTGACCTTCTGACATTAAGACACTTGCAAACATGATGTTTCAGACGTATTCCTTTAAGCAATGTAAGGAATGTTAAACACCAATCTGATTGAACAATCAGCAATTTACGCCTGAAGCTAGATCCTTCGGCTTAGTGCGTTTGCTAATTACATAATTGTGCCAGTTACCCTCGAAGGACCTAGATCTTTGTGGCATTCTCTTGCTTGCTTGAGCAGTCGCTCTTGTGACTTTAACCTTGTATTGGTTCATTGTTCTTGATACTCTTGTGTTTACCGGTATATTTTGGAGGAAGTGGCAGGTACTTTGCTGAGCTGTAATTTTGGTGTTGAATGATCATCGATGAAGAAAAGAATGGTTTATTTTCGTGCTGTAGTGAAGTTAGATAGTGTTCCTATATTTTATTGTGACGGTTTGATTTGCTTGCCGTTGAGCTTAATGGCTTTGGTAACAATGTTATGTTAAAGTGAATGTCGATATGTGTTAATGGGAGGACGACTTTCTGATTAACTTTGTTTTTCCTTTTTCGCAGTTCTGCGAATGGAACTCGACATCCAGAATTTTCTGCAGAACCCTGAGCAGCTGCATTTTGAGTTTCCGCACTTTCCCACTTCCTATTTAAGGCTTGCAGCTCACAGGGTTGCTCAACACTATGGTCTGCAGACTATGGTGCTGGACAATCTCGTTGATGGGCCCGGCACCAAAATTATGGTTACTAAAACATCCGAAACCAAGTACCCGTCTGTTTGTCTATGTGAAATACCTGCTAAACAGTCGGATAACAATAAACTCGAGCAAGTGAAAATTGCTGTCAGACCTAGGGCTGGAAGGACATCCTCTGGCGATGCTGCTGACATGGAGCGTAAGAAGCTGATACGTAGCGTTGAAGAGAGGAAGGAGGAGTATGATAAGGCAAGAGCTCGCATTTTCAGTGGTCCAAGCAGCCCTACTTCAGATGAAACGTCATCTCAAGGCTCGGCAGATGGAAAAGCTGTGTATCCAATCAAAGAGGAAAATGGAGGCTCTGTCAGTGATCAAGACAACATTCTCAGTGTCAGGGATGTCGGAAATGCTTCAAGAGTTGCCATCTTCAGAGACAGAGAAAAGGACCGTTCTGATCCAGACTATGACCGCAGCTATGACAGGTACATTTTATGGTTTTCACTAGTCATACTTAATAATGCTTTTAACTTCATGTGATTTAGTCAATTTTTTACCTTTTTATATTTGGAATGAGACTAAGGTGATGGCTTTTGATGTCCTAAAATTATACCGGATCTAATTAGTTTCCAGAACCATCCAGCGGAAATTAGTTCCTTTCCTCAGCGACTTTAATGCATCAAGTTATGAAGAAACGATCAATTTAGGCCTGACTGAAATCTGTTCAATTCTGACTCGGGAACATTATCGGTTATATGTTTATTTGTTCCTTTCTCCACAACAGTCAATTGTATGTATATGCGGATTTTGAACTGTGGGTGTTACAACTCCTCCCCATCGTTTACGTGTAATGTTTAAGAAAAATATGATGCTACTGGTGATTTAACCAATCAATCTGTTTTGTAGCTTTTAAGATTTACGCTGACTCTCACTTGTGTTGCTCTAATTTCCGTCAGGTACGTACGGAGCTTCCCAACTAGTCAGAGATTTATGGCTCCTTTCATCATGCCGAAGTTTCAGCCTCCGTATGTTCAGTACGATGCTGCTGCTGCTTTTCCTCAGATGGGCCACATTCCCGGGACACAAACCTCTATGATGTATGGACCGTCGTCTAATCCCGCCATGAGTCAGTACTGCATAAATCAGCCGTCGATGGATGCCATATATATGCAGTGGCCGAGTCCTACTATGATGTATGCACATTCCTACGATCAACTCAGGCACTCGGTTTTCCAGGTTAAGATCACCTGATAATCTCTTTTATTAAAAAGCACTTTTGATTTTATGGAATTTTGTATTAATTCTAATGTTCTCGACGTTATTTTAACTTTGCCGCAGGGTCCATTCTGTCAGCAAGCTCTGAGCTTCGATTACGCTCAAAACCATTAAATGGCAACAATGTTGTGGGGTGTTTGTATTATTTAATTTAATGCCGAAAAATGCTACCTATCTTTAGTTCTACATCACGATATTATAAAGACTATATTATGTAGGATTATTTGTCGAAATACTTTGTTGAAAATTTAATTTCTATGATACTCGTACCAAATATACCCAAAGGTTAGGGTCTTGTTTCTTAGTTATAATTCATGACTGAATTCGTTCAATTGGTAATTAATGCCATCCTTTGTTGTCGTGTCGAGTCTTTCTGATTCAACCTTACAGTGGACTCGAAATAATATTCGTACAGTATTACAACTTGCGCGCCTGGTTGTGCTCTTTGAAGATTTTGGACTTATCGCGGCCTCTTTCAAGTTGGACAATTCAAGTCTAGAAAGGGGAATATAAGCGCCGATGGAATTTTGCGTTAAGTTTGGGGATTGTCTCATCTGCAAAGGATTCCGATTGTTTATTTGAATTTTTCACTTGATAAATGAACTAATGAAGGTTGTGTTCCCTACATTTGAGTGATAATTAAGTTATCGTTAATTTTTATTATTTTTTTTAATCTTTGTCTCACATAAGTTATCGTTAGGCCCGTCTCACACAAGAATTACTAAATTTTATAAGTTTCTATATGTTAGCAACCCTCAAATATAGTGCCCTAAATACATCAAATTAACAATTAATAAATCTATAATACGGGTCGAACCTATAAATTTTTATATATTTTTTTTTTTAACATTGATGAATGAAATTACCAAACAAGATGCAAATGAAATATCAAACATAGACATGTTAGCTTTGGGCTGATCAACATGGGTCAACATTATATGACAATGGCTATAAAACTCATACTCCGTATTTCATTACAATGTGTTCTATACATTGAGTTTTGGCACGTACGTCGATGCACGTTTTTTTTTTGTTCAAATCTTTACTTACATAATTTTAATAATTATAAAAATTTGATATTAATAATGCTATCGAAAAGACAACTATTAAAATATGTTAGTGGCATTTATTTAAGAGCAACTCTTTTATAATACTGTCATATTAAATTATTAAAATAAATTTGGAAATTTTTATTATCATGTATCATGAAATGTGAATTTTTTTTTTTTTTTTTGGTCTGCGAGAGGCACAAGGCCATTACAACGGGGGAGGGGGGATTCGAACCTGAGACCTAATGTTCAGGGTACCTTCGTCCTGATCACTAGGCCAGAACATCTTCGATATGAAATGTGAAACATTGAAAGTAATAATAGTAGAAGAAGAATTGGAGAAATTAAATCAACTTTGTATTTATATTTTAGTTCTTTCAAACTCTTTAATATACTTCATTCACATTATTAAGTCCGAAAAAAAAAAAAAAAAAAAAAAAAAAAAAAAATAAAAGTAATAATGATGATTTAAACTATTTTAGAATTTACTCCGTAGTTGTTAAGTTAAGCGCTAATTATTTTCCTTAATTATGATTTTGAGAAATTTCATACATATATGTCATAGATATCACAAATTCTCGTTTGAGACGGCGATATCCGTTTCAAGCTAGAAACTGCCTCGTTAGACCCTTTTTTCTCTTTTTTTTTTTTTTTTTTTTTTTTTTGAATTTTGATATTTTCGTTTTTTTTTTTTTTATTTTTTTTTTTTATTTTTTTTTTTTTTGAAATTTTTTTTAAGACCAAATTTTTTTTTTTTTTTATCTTTTATCGAAAATCGTTTTTATAGGGTAATTAAAAATGGTAACAAAGTAGACAAAAATGGTAACATATTATATTATATTGGTAACATATTATGAGACCTCGCCATGGATTTGTTTTCTTTAAAAGATAATGTTGTCCTTTTCTACAAACAGTGAACTATTTAAGATAATAATGTTACTACGTTAATTTTCAAAGGTTTGTATTCCTTAAAACATAATGTTGTCCTTTATATATACAGTCACCCTTTAATACAACAATGTTACCATCTCATTTTTCAGCTTTATGGTTTTGTTTTCCTTGAAAGAAAATGTTGCCTCTTTATACAAACAGCCACCCTTTAAACAAACAATGTTACCATTTTATTTCTCCATCTCATTTTTCAGTTTCAATGGGTTTGTTTTCCTTGAAAGAAAATGTTGCCCTTTTATACAAACATGTCACCCTTTAGAAAAATGTTACCATTTAAATCCATCAGATCACAAATAATGTTACCATTTACAACAAAAATGTTACCATTTACAACAAAAATGTTACCATCAGATTTAATTTAAATCCATCAGATCACAAATAATGTTACCATTTACAACAATAATGTTACCCAAATCTAATGAAACCTAAAAAAGAGAAAAAAAAAAAAAAAAATACAACAACAACAACAATGGCACGCACGACAACAACAACTTAAACCCCCCAAAAATGTCATCTTTTACCCAGAAAAATGTCATATTTTACCCAGAAAAATGGGTTTAAAAAAAAAGAAAAAAAAAAAAGAAAAAAAAAAAACGAGTACTACAATCAATGGACGAAATTACTACCCAGAATGTTGATGTTGATGTTGATGACGAGGAGAGTGTGGATGAAAACGGTGAGAAGAAGGAAGAATTTGATGAAATGAAATGGAAACAAAAAAAATGAAATGGAAACAAAAAAGAAGAAGAAGAAGAGGAGAGAGAGAGAGGGGTAAAAAAAAAAAAATGAAATGAAAGTGGTGGCTGAGAGAGAGGAGAGGAGAGGGGAGGGATATTTAAGGAACCCTAAATGGATCCGACTGTTACGCTGAAACTGCTACCTGCTTCACCCAAGACTAATGGCATAGATATTAGGAGAAATTCACAACTTTCACTTATTGTATAACACTTTTTTCAAAACACCCATCAATTGTAATTTTTTTTTTCTTTTTCAAAACTCACTTATTACTCCGTATATCATAATATGTATAAATCTCCTACCTTCTATGAGTATTTTTTCTTAAATTACCACAAATTGAAAATTTCAACACCTTTAAGTTATAATTTCAATCGTAATTCAATGTTATATTTTCTTTTATCCTTATTTCATATTTTCATCTTTAGTTATAAGGTGTTAGTTGGTCATTTGTTTTCAAACGAACTACATTTCATCTTTTAACTTTTCCTTCACAATGCCAAGTTTAATCTTCACCGACACCATCAAAAGACATTAGAAGTGAAGAGAGTGCGTCAAAATATGATTAAATTTTAATATAACTTCAAAGTTCAATTGAAATTATAAATTCAAGGTCTCAAAATGTTCGATAGGTGATAATTTCAGAAAAAAAAAAAAAAAAAAAAAATTTACTCACAATAAGTCGGAGTTTTGAAAATAAATTACAATAAGTGTGAATTATGAAAAACCTAGCTTAGATCCCGTGCATAAATGCACGGTTATTAAAGATATTATATTATTCTAATTAATAAAAATATAAGCAATAAATTATTCGAAGAATAATAATATAATATAATATTTAATTTAATGAGATTCCAATGTAACAATGAAAAAATAAAGATTCTCTTAAAAAACAATAAGGCAAAATATATAAAGTGTATAAATTTTATTTTTATAGACTTTATTTGTAAAGCTTATACCTATCATTTATTTTTGATTAAAAAAGAAGATTTTTTTTTTTTTTTTTTTTTTTTTTTTGAAATAGTGAATAGGTTTAGTACTTTACAGTAAGCTATAAATTTAAATAATAATAATGGACAATAAATATATATAATAATTATTTGGAAGTTTAAAAAATAGGAGTTGGAAACAAAATAATAGATTAAGTTGCTTAGTTGTCGATTTTATTATAGGATTAAAATAAAAAGTAAAATATTAAAATAATAAGTAATAAATTTAGTACAAATATTATATTGTTAGTAAAACCAACATTTTTTTTTTATGTATAAAATTAGTATAAACATGATTATGGTAGATAATGAATGTAGACTTAAAATCATATTATATGAGGAATGATGTAAGCATTGAGTTTTAAAAATTGCACAGAATCGCGACATGTGGCATTGATGATGTCAGCGAAAACTGTCAATTAGTAGAATAAAGATGGTATAGAATATGTGAGAGTTATAAATTTTCCCTAAATATAAATGTGTAAACTAGATAAGTAATGAATTTGCTCAGAATACTGAGTACTAATTTTATGGGATTATAGATTTTAAATGTACAAGAGTAATGTAACGGACATTAGCTCTTAGACTTGACATACCTAAGCCGACCTGATTGACCCAACACGGTAAGCCTTACCCGAAACTTGAAAATGACCCAAAAAAATATAACGCTAATCCGATCTCGATCTAAACTCTGATTAGTCCAATTCAAATTTATTGGTTGTTTAAACAACGTTTAATTATAAAAGCAATTTTAATTAAACAATTTTAATAAACATAATTAATTCAGGACCCAAAGTGACCCGAAACCCAAATAGACAGACCCAACCCGACCGAATATGTTCGTCAAACCCAAAATAACCCGATCAAAATTGCGCCTGACCCAGAGCCAACTCAATGACCCGTTTGTTAGGTCCATTGTCAGGTCTGACACTAAACCAAACGCGAATGAAGCCCATAATGACGAAGTATAAATGTGAAAAACTCTTTTAAAAGGCCGTCCAATCTCTAAACGCAAACCCTAAAAATTAAAATTTCCCCAAATTACATCTGAAATTTGTGGTGATTTTCTTCTAGTTTATTTTCCCACAATTTGCTCAATTCTTTGTATCGTATTTGAATTATAAATCCATCAATTATGTCTTCCCTTTCATGTTGATTTCAGCAGCTTCGATTTGCAAATTCAATGCTTGCATTTTCGTCGGCCGTTGTTTAATTACGATTATCTAAATTAGGGTTACTGTCATCTCTTTTTCGATGGAGCTCAGGTTATCGGGTGTTGGGTCTAATTTGAGCTCTGTTGCTGGTATCGTCGTTAATTGCTGCTGCAATTTAGGTCATGTTGATTCTGGATTTTCGATTCACGGTGAATCGATTAAGCTTGGTTGCTCGTTTGAATCAGGGTGTGTTATTTTTAGCACAACCTTCCTTAATGGACTTATTCATACTGATATCCACTCCCATCTGTCGCCTCACTCCTCGGCCGTCCACTTTCATTCGCCCGCCTCCTCCTCCGTCCACCTTATTGGTAAGTTCATTTTTCCCCAAATAATTTTCCCAAATTTGATTATTGTTCATTTGATTGATTGAATATTGATTGGTAATTTCTAAATTGTTATTCTCCTCCTCTCTACTTGTGTAATGTATATTTGTGTTAGTTTAGATTGAATGATTGGTTAATTATATCATTTTCTTCTCACATACTTAATCACTACTCCCTTACTTCAATTACTTGGCACGACTTGTTTGAATACTCAAATTTGATTGATTCTCAACTTGTAGTTTGATTGATTTTGAATCTAACTTTATTAGATTTCGTTTAAACTTGTAATTCGAAAACCTAATTTTGAGAAGTTTGATTAAACTTGTAGTTTAATTGATCATTGAAATTGTAATTTTTTGAATTTCAATTGAATTTTATATTGATCAATTAATAAAACCCTAACTTTGTGAATTCATTGAAGAACTGTGATTTATGGTGAATTTTTTGGTAGATTTGAATATTTTTGGGGTTTGAAGAGGAATAGACGGTTGGATGATTTTGTTTTCAGCTTTATTACTACTCAATAGTTCAACTTTTAACTACAATCCTCATCAAATTTTGGGAGCAACAAACGTTAAACTAAGAGCAAGTGCAATGGAAGAACTATTTACAAGTTTTTCATTTGCCATGTCATTTTTTAACAATCTCAAGAAGTAAGAACTTTTTATCACAATGAAAAAACTTTACTCAATGTTTTTCCACAAGAAAATATAAATTATTTAAAATAAATGATTGATTAGGTAACCAAAACGTTCCTTGATTTTCCCTGGGGTGCTTTCACGGGTGTTCCTCCGACGATTGCGGCTCGTTTTGGAGTTTTGGACCGCCAATGATCAGACATAGAGTCGCAAATGACTACCGGTATCCGGGAGCGGATGGCGGCGCAGATGGGCGATGATGGTTTCGTGGTGCCGGCGGACCCGCCAAAGGTTTTGTTTGAGCAGACGCCAGATGCGGACGTTCGTCGTGTTGTGCACCGCGAGGGTGAGTCGGATTCTCTGCTGCGGCCGGCAGAGGACTACGCGTCGTGGGCGCGTCGTTCGTTGGGTCCTGCTGTTGTCGAGGTACTTTGTGATTGCTTTTGTATTTGGTTTTGATTGTAAAAAGCAAAAATTGATCCTGATTTTTGTGAGTTGTAGCCTCGTGATCCAGACATGGATTTTCAGCCGCCTCCGTTTCCTGAGGTCTTGGAGTTTGAGCATGGCGAGTGCCCGCATAGGTTTGAGCTGTTGCCGTGTAGCTCATCGGCGGCAGATGGAGGGATGCAGCTCTGGGGCTCGCGGGTGAAAAAGGTAATATTTTTGTGATTCTGTCTTGCGCGTATTATATGGTATAGCCCCCAGTTTGACTTAGGTTTTAGCACAACCTTCCTTAATGGACTTATTCATACTGATATCATTTCCTTCGAATCAAAAACAAAACCCTCCAAAATTAAAATTTCGACCAAAATCCGTTAGTCCCGACTCCTACATTTCGTCATGGACCAAGGTAAGAACTTGCCCCACTTATTTTTATGCGTTTTGAAGTCGATTTCGGTCAATTTTAAGCTTAAAAACCGCGTTTTAGGGTTTGTATGTGAGACCGTCTTTTTGTCCGAATTTTGCTCTTGTTTGTGCTTTAACATGGTAGTAATGGATTGTATTGTGCTTGTGTGCTCCTTTGTGTCAACGTTATGTGAAAACCCGAGCTTTAGGGTTGATTTTCGTGGCTGGGGAAGGCATTTTGGTCATTTTCCGTTTTCGTCCCGAAACTCGCTCAAAACTTCGGTGTTGGTCTCTTATGAGTAGTATAATGCGTGGGTAACTTTGTCTCGTTGAAATGTGCGCGAAAAACAGGTATTTTGGGTGAAATTCGTCCGTTTTGTGTCTGGGGCTATTTTTGGGTCTGAAATTTTCGGTCCCTAAACTTTTGGTATGGAGTTATTATGGCTAGTGTGTTGCATGGGTAGCTTCATTTCGTAGAGAACGTGTCGTTTTGAGGTGTTTTGGAGCATTTCTGTATAGTTGGGGTTTTGCCTCTTGAAATCGGTTTTTTCGTTTTTCGTTCCCCGAATCTTGAGTGGTATGTTGCATGGAGTGCTTACTTTGCTTACGAGGTAATTTTTATGGGCAATTAGGGCTTTTTGGCTAAGAAAAAGGCCGTTTTGTGAGTTGTAAAGTGTGTACTAAAAGTGTTTCAGTTAAGGTGTTCGAAGTGTCGTTTTTACGAAATATTTTTCGCACGTGCTTATTATGGCCTATATATTGTATAAAGACCATAAAGTATGAATTTGTGTTTCTGTAATGTTTTCGTCTTAATTGTGAAGTTGGGCTCGACATTTGCTTTCTGCTGTTTCCTTGACTCTCAATTGCTTCTGTAGGCCTTCGTTTTTTGAACTAATTTATGAATTAGTCTTAAAAACGTGCTTTGTTGTGATATTTTCGTTGCTTCAAGTTCATTTTGCGTCTTTTGCTTCTGTAATCCCTTAGGCCTTCAAGTGATGGGGACCTTCTTAGCTCCTACTGTGCACAACCGTCTCGACTTACGGTTGGTGACAGCGGTCGAGAACGTGGATGATATCGTGCAACAAGATTGGTGCTCATATGTCCTGGAGAGGTTGAACGAGGCCGTCAAATCATGGAAGACACATGAATCCAAAAGCATGGGCGGTTGTCTGATGTTCCTTCAATTAGTGTTATTTCACCGCCTCACGTGGAGGGGTATCCCTGCTAAATCTGACCTTCCGTTGATACAACATTGGACATATGAGGCTGTGAGGACGAGAATGTTGGAGGAAATGGAGGGTTATAGGCTGATTGGAAGACGGTTTGGAATAGGGATAAGTGATCTTACGACGTACCCTGTGTCCAAAAATAAAGCAAAAGTGTTGTATCGTCGAGGCGTGAATCAAGCAAGTTGTTCAAGGGAAGCGACAGAAAGATTTCTGATGCTTCCGATCCCTACTGATGGACAAGGAGTTGCGCGAAAAATACAAGGATGTAAGTATTTTTTTTATCATTTGCATTTTAAAACTGTCAGCAGCTATATGTAACCATTCTGTACTATTTTGTTACCATTTTCTTTGTATAAGTTACCATGTTTGAGGATTGTGTTACCATGTTTGACGATTGTGTTACCGTGTTGTGGTGTGTTTGTTTGTTAACATAATTGCATGAAATGGTAACAATATGTGTAATACAATTAAATGGTAACAAAATGTTACCATGTTTGTAGAATGTTACCTTGTTCTCGTTATTTGATGACATGTACTGATATGTTTGATATTTTGTAGGGGGTAACATATAATCATTAAATGGTAACCGATTGGGTAATAATGTGAATATCTATTTGAGTACAATTAAATGATTATATTGTAACAAAATGTTACCATGTTAGTAGAATGTGTTACCAAGTTCATATGTGTTTATTTTGTCGAATGTCTTAATTATGTCGATTGATTGAAAGTAGTAAAATGTTACATTGTTCTCGTTATTTGATGACATGTGCTGATATGTGTCTGATATTATGTAGAATACATGGTAACATATAATCATTAAATGGTAACAAATTGGGTAATAATGTGAACATCTATTTGAGTACATGAATATGTGGACAATGAAATGATTATATTGTTTATATTACCATTTCCTTTGTGATAGAGTGTGTTATATTTTTTTTAGGTACGCGTCCAGAAATGGATGACAACTAAAAGAAATCTCGAGTTGTTGCTATGAGCGCACTATGATATGGGTAGGGACTTGGTGGTCGAGGGGGAGGGTGCTGTGCAAAACAGAAGTGCGGTTGCGATGTCATTAGGAGGTGATGATATTGGGCAGAAATGGATGACAACTAAAAGAAATCTCGAGTTGTTGCTATGAGTGCACTATGATATGGGTAGGGACTTGGTGGTCGAGGGGGAGGGTGCTGTGCAAAACAGAAGTGCGGTTGCGATGTCATTAGGAGGTGATGATATTGGGCAGGCGTCCCAATTCTTGTGGGCACAAGCACTACAAGACCTTGACTTCTTGGATGAGTTTAATGCCCTTGGCAAAAAGGTTGATGATTTCATTGCGACGCAAGTTATTGAACCACCTTCATTTGACCTTGGTATTGTGTTTGACCATCGACCGAGGGAACAACCGAGGGAGCAACCTGAGCAACCACTAAGCGAGCAAACAACACCCGATCAACCACCAAGCGAAGAAACAACAAGCGAGCAACCACCGAAGGAGCCTGAAGTACCTAAAAAGCGTGGGGGCAAAGTGACCCAACCTGAGCAACCACCAAGGTTGACACGCAATGCGGCGAAGAAAGGTGGTGGAGGTGCGGAGGTTTGATAGGTGGTTGGGTGTGGGATGTTGGTTGCTAATTAACTTAATTATTTAACAAACTTGGATATTTTGTGTGTATGTAGTACTTTGTCTTATCTGTTTGTTTATGGTTTTGGTAAACCCTGTCACAAACAAGAAGTATAAAATCACCATCTCCAAACATCCACAATATTTGATTTCCACCCCAAACAATCGTACCCACACAGGCACTGTAAGCACCTGGCACTGTAAGCACCTTCTCCTTGATAAGTGACAAATCAGATGTCCATGGTTTCACCACCATAGGTTTGTTATCAAACAAATGAAAACCCCCCTTCACCACTTCATCCCTTATCAATTCTGAAGGAAAATGCACCATTAGGAAAAAACGAGATATTATCATACCCATGCTTCTTCCAAATACGATTAATAAATCTAGTAATCACCGAAGGTGGAGGACTAGCTCCAAGCACATAGCAAACAACAGCAGACGCCCAATACTCCACCTTGTTCGTCACATCCTCCATCAGAATCTTCGCACTTTGACCCGTAAGACTCCTACAGAGACTTCACAAAGATCGCCCCCGCTTGCCCATTCCAATCTCACCCTCCAAGTCTCCAGAATCAAGTTCCAGCGGCCGAACAATTACCGCGACATCATCCGTCACCGACTTCGCACCAGTAGATCTAGTCGTCCCCTTTGCTTGAGCACTCAGAGTAGATGTCTTTACCACAGAACGATCATTAGTAGGAGTAAGTTTTTTCTGAAGAGACTGAGGTTTAGGAATAGTTTTCCTCTTTGCCATTGCAGAAGAAAGAAAGAAAGAAAAAATCGCCTAAAAGTCGCTCTCTCTCTCTCTTCATTTTTTTTAATATATCGGTTCGTTCTCTTGATATGAATGTTTCATGTATATTATGAAAATATGTTATGTTGGTTTATTGTAACTAACTACCTTATAAAATATGTTTTTTCTAAAGTAACTACCTTTTAAAATAAAATTCTAAAATTACTATCTTTTAAAAACAGTTTCATTAAATTTTGCTACCAAAAGACGTTTTTGGCGATTAAAAAGTTAACTTTTTTGCTATAAGAAACTTGTGTAGTACATCATTATCACCAAAAACGTTTTCAAACTAAATGAATTTGGACGCAAAACATTCAAATTTTCGATTTTATATTATCATTAAAAATGCATTTTGATAGCAAATTTTAAACAAAATGCTTTTAAAAGGTAGTAATTTTTAAACTTTATTTTAAAATGTAGTAATTTTAGAAAAAACGTACAGAGTATTTTATAAGGTAGTTATTTACAATAAACCTTTAAATTTTTTATATTTTTATACAATTTAGAACTATAGATATTGTCGTTATAAAACGCGTCTCGACAAATATGAAAAAGTGAACAATGCCATTGAATTTGAATGGAAGAAGTATAATTTACTCTACAAATTATAAAATGTTGTAGTACGTCATCAAAGAGTTACGTAGCCGAAAAGTATTACGAGCAGTCAAGTACTACTCGCAGTTTTATTCGTCACTTAATATTATTGATTGGCTAAAAACCACAAGCTAAGTTCAACATGAAAAACCAAAGTTCAACATGAAAAACATACGCTTGAAGCTCAACGCAAAAATAAACAAAAACACACCTCAACTCCTCGTCACTTAATAACATAGACTATGGTACTCTGACCCTAGCTCATAGCCGATCTGCCGATGTACGAATTGTCGAAGTGTTGTGTTGAATCAACGTGTTGCAATAAACCCAAGTGTTGATGTAACACGGCAATCAATTGAAGGAAGCATATACCCGGCCTAGTCGATGAAAAATAAAATTATTCGAACACTCGTCGACATCGTACGTGAATGTCGCCACAAACTACCACGATACACGTCATGAATATGACATCTTAGATATTCATCATCTTTGGTTGATCTCAAGGAATACCGGTCTACATGTCAAGGAATACTATTTTCGCAAATCAACTTGAACAAAAACGTTAAGATGGATATCTATACGAAAAAAACGACATTAACGTCAAAAACGTTGAGTTTCTACACCTTAATTTGTTGTTGTACAAGTACATATATGTAACAGTCATACGAGAGAATTACAGCTAGAGTTATCGCTAAAGTCGGAAATCGAAAATTTGCAAGCTATTTCCCACAAACAAACAATAAAAATGTTACTGCAAGAAGTAATTAGGCAAACAAAAACTCATGCCTAACCTAGAAATAGAGTGCTACCATATTACTAGAACCAAAAGCTCCACATTACAAGCCACTCTTCTATAAGCACATAAACAACTAAACAAACCACACCATAAAGCCGTGACAAAATCGAAAATAGTAAAACAAGGGTTAATATGGTAAATCAATTCAATGAAGGCACCGGTTGATCAGTTTGGCTCGATTTCAAGCTCGGTCCTCAGGTCCAGAAAGTATCATCTATAAAGCAACAGAACATAAATTTAGCATTAACACTTGAGTCATCTAATAGATTTAGAGGCGCTCGTAAGGTCTAGCAAGTAGGTTACTGTCTATAGAGCAAAAGAAGTTACGTTAAGTATCGCAATGAAAACTGACACGTTTTCAGTCTATAGCGTGTTCAAGTAACATGAAATTTTTTAGCCAATTAATCATCCAATGAGAATCATGAATATTTAAGTCCTATTCTTTCGGACTTTTTAAAGAAGAATTTAATAGAACTTAATCGAGTTGAAATCAACTTTTTGCCTAGGTAGCAGAAGAGCATATTTTTGATGAGCAAAAACAAGAGGAAGTACTTACATTGCAGTCAAGGGCATGTTTTCTTGCTATAATAATAGCAGCGTTCCGGTTTCTTTCAGACTCGAATGTTAAAACATAGGAAAGCCCCTTTCGGACTTGCCAAAACAATGATTTGGACGCGGCATTGCCGCCTCCTCTTACACCACATACCTGAATTATAGAACACACATGATATAATT
Source organism: Dianthus caryophyllus (assembly GCA_023091065.1). Classification (NCBI taxonomy): domain Eukaryota; kingdom Viridiplantae; phylum Streptophyta; class Magnoliopsida; order Caryophyllales; family Caryophyllaceae; genus Dianthus; species Dianthus caryophyllus. Next base: position 36,875,813 of record CM041517.1, on the reverse strand, counting down.
AGTGATGTCGAGGAGAAAAAGCAAAATGGCAGACTAAATTCCTCGCACTTAGTACATATTGGATTACATGGTCGACAATATTCTCGACTCAATTTTCTTACGGGTCATCAAAAACATGTGAGAAAGTTGAAAATTTTCGATCTCTACTCATTCCACACGAGAGCCTTCTTGACTCGTTGGGAGAGAGGGATAATGTCTTTGTTATATTACGGAGTAAAGCTTTGAAAGACTGCGACGATGTGTGTCTCGTCTTGTACCTGCATGGACGAAGAGTAGGGCTCCCGAGTCTTTGCCATCCATCCTCTACACAGCTTCATTCTTGATTTCCCCACATGAAGCACATGCATGGAATGTGATGGATAATCATGTCCATTCATCTGCGATATCACTACCTGCATGATTTTGGACACATGAGTGTTAAGTGACATGTCGACATTCACAATATAAACAACTCTGGCGTGAAACGTGAGGACAATTTTACTGGGGGAAAGGCATGCAAGTAAAATTAGCTTATGAAGTGAAATCGTAAAAACAGCGTATGATATAATTATACATGGAATTCGGTGTTGGACTTCCGCAGAAGGGACTGCACGTGGCTAGTTAATCCAGGAGCTGTTACAACAAGAGCCGAATCAGTTTTAATGTACAAAGCACTAGTCATAGGGAAAAACCAAGAGCGAGTACACACCAGGATCGATGGGAGCCACAGTTGTCACTGAAATTGTCTGCGTATCAGAAATGACATCCGCTTGCAAAAGTTTGCCCACGTCCAAAGGTTCCGGTGCATAAATGGGTTTGTTGGCACCTGAAGTCACAAATAGAAACACAACGTAAAGTCAAATGCCTCGGATGGAAGACTGAAACTGTGAAAACCGTCAAGTCCGCCTAGTATTATACAGAGTACATAAGCTCAATGTGTGAATTCTTGAGATTTCGTAAATGTAGCCCTAGAAAACAAAAAGAAAAAAAAAAAAAAAAAAAAAAAAAAAAAAAAAGTGGAAAGAAACTAAGAGTACAAGCATAGAATATGAGATGCACCTTAATCCGTGAATCATTACCTGATATAATTTCTTTATGCTCACCCTCACATGATACTCGATACCATTGAATTGAGCATTTTGCAAGATCAGGGGCACTGTTAGAACGAGGCCGAATCCTCAGACATAAGCCTAAGGTTTGACCGCCTTCCAGCTGGTACACACACAACCGACTCTCCTCTGCGCGCTTGCTCATTGCCAACTGAGACGTAGAAGACAGGCACATTAATACCGAAACTCACGAGTGTGGAATACATAGGGCGAAAAACAATATGTGCTATTTCATGCTTATTCGAAAGCAGAAAGAATTTGGACAAATTTCGTCATTATCTTCTGAAAAAATATGGCAGAATGAAATGAAGATGGTCATCTTTGAACCTCTTTCTTTAGCTTAGCAGAAAATATGGACTTCTCCCGAAGCTGCAGCCTAAGAGCTGGGTTCATGTTCCATGTCCATTACCTATGGTAACACCACACATTTGAATACAATGTCGCAACAGAGTAAATTCAAAGAAGAATGTCAGACCGACATGCAAAATCAGACGAAGACGACGACAGGGAGAGGTTGTACTTTAGGTGACCAAAATGACTCAAAATGAGCAGTATGTATAGATTGCATTGGATGATTAATGATTGAGAATACAACAGCATACAGTTAGCGTAGCCACTTACGTATCTATTGACCTACGGTGGTTGTCAAGAGCATATTAATATATGCGGAAAAACACTCAAGAACGCGAAAAATACATAATTAACGTAATCACTCTCTCACTATAAAGACTGTGATACCTTGCAAGGTTGATGCATCATTTTAATTCGTCTAGCGTCTTGAACCTCCTCGACTAGCTTGTCCACATCCTGACATAATTACGGGCCCAGAAGAAAAGCACATAAGCAATCACTTACACAATTGTCTAGTACTCGTAACGTGATTCTCCTAAATCCTAATACAAGCGAATTAGAAAGTCCTAGAATATATCTTCCTAGATGTGAAATATCATAGGTAAACACCTAAAACTAACCTGTTTTTCCGATGTTTGAGCTAATTTTTCTTCTTCTTCAAGAGCCTCTCCAAATCTTTGCACCACGCTCTAGCACTCTCAATTTCGCACAAGCGAAGGATCTTTCCTGGTTCACTAGTCTTTTAGCATCCTCCGAAGCCTTTTACAAAAAAATAATATGAGGATCAGTACCTTATACGTCGAAAGAATAAATAACACATTCATGGTCGTCAAGCCATTGATCAGGAGCAAGTCGCGTACTCGATACTAGCAAACTCATAAACTTTTTTATCATTAAACAAGGAAATATCTTCTTCTGAGTTCCTTCGGAATTAACTAAGCTAGTAGTCATTTTGTCTTTGAAATTTAGTGATCAAAAGTCGATATTGAATCGACACCAAGTTCTAAGTATCAATCACCTGCTTGAGAAAATTTGCCAGCTTCGTGACTTCAAACTTCTCCTGAATTAACTCTCCTTCCTTTTGAGTCAACTTTACTGCCAAAGCCTCCACCTGCACCGATGGAGAGTCTGTTCATAAGCACAGAGACACCATACAATCCAGAGTTACAGGCCTAACGTTGATTAACAAGAAGAAATATTCCCCTGGAAACATTTCTAAAATAGTAATGGCGAAATAATGTTGAATATTTCATAGGTAGCATAGCAATCGTAATCGACTAAATGGGTTAAAACAAAACTTGAAAGAAATGGCTCATATGAAAGCAGAGTTGAAAGACGAACCATGGATATGGCTTTCTCCACGTCCTCTTTGTTTCTTCCATCCATGCACCCTTTCATATATTCAAGTGCATCTCGAAGCTTTTTTAGCAGAACATGTCCTTCCAAAGACGGAGTTGCCCTAAGTTTGGCCTGAAATCACAAAAAAACATGTCTCACCTCTTGCTACAAAATGCCCTACAATTATCGACGACTTTTGCATGTAACCTCCTAACCTCATCTGAGAGCTTAGCAGCAGCAGACAAATTCTTATCAAATTTAGTGGCAAGGTCTCGAACAGAAAGGCGCTTGTTTTGCTCCACTAACTGAGCAGTTTCTTGAGCGACAACCTCTCTAAGTGGCGGTGAATCAGGGTTACGCTTAGGTTCCTCCACAATCTCATTATTGGGTCCTATCTTATACTTTGGAAACCCATCCGAAGGAAAGCTAACATCAGCTGAAACTGACACAGTTGCATCATCGCCATGCACCTCATTGTCCTCATACTCGAGCTCAGGACTCACCCTTGTCATATTACAACCAGGGTTCTGCGTTACACAGAAAATAAGAATCATTCAACAACACAGCAACACAGGTACATTGCCTACAGATGTACTAGCTGAATCCACAAATCGTCTACCAACAACGAATCATTAACCGATTTACTAGTTGAATCCACAAATCGTTTACCAACAAGGAGCAAATTTAACTGACTGAAGTCTTAAACCAAATCTTTCTGTAATCATCATCAGCTTAGTATCATTTAGATTATTTGTTCTCCAATAAATTTTAAGAATGAGAGAAAGCAAACACATGTTGATCAAGTTATGATCTAAAATCATCAGCCAAACCAGGAACTTTCAACTCTGTCGATTTTTACAGTCAAATTATATTTCTATATACAAAATGCTGTCAATTATGTCGATTCTTAAGATAGAAATGTAAACAAGGGACTAAAGCGGATGAAGTACTGCGTAAACCCACGGAAATTAGCCATCATTACATTAAACAAAATGATTCATGAACATTTAAGCATGATACTGGACAAAATGATTTCATAAACAAAATGATGAGTAATTTAATAACTAACATGCATAGTACAAATCATTAATATGTTATTAGATTGATTAAGCTGTAAGCATCTAATGAAGTAGTACTACTGTTTAGCACAAAAATGATTCCTTTCTGGTAGAAATTTCTGTAATTATGTTAAACTTAACTGTCACTAATTTACTGCAGAAGAAAATCATGCACAAAAATGACAGTTTACCTAACAATCAAACCCAACTATTTCCAAACATTATATCTACACAAATCACTATCAATATTCCTAAAAAGGAAAAATAAATCATGCAGAAAATAAATACATTAAATCAATCGTCCCAAATTCTTGTTTAAGATGGATATACGCATATTTGATATTAAAATTACATTTTGAATACAATAGAGTGATTAATTAATTAGAATGAAATCCCAGAAAAACCCACGTAATAAAACCCTGATTACAGCATAAAGTTTATATCTTTATGCAAAAATAGAAATATTAACCCAGAAAAATTGAATTTGTGAAAAAGGAAGACAAAAACAAAACAGAATAAAATAAAAATAAATTAGTTGAGTATACTAGGGACTTACACTTAATTGTACAATGTAGGAAGAAATAACATTAAAAATATTATAATAATAAAAGCTTTGATATTGTGTTTCACAAATTATATTAACATGAAGAATTATAATAAAACCCTAAAATATTTAGAATGAAGAATGAAGAAGAAAAGAGAAGAGAAGAATAAGGGAAGAAGGAGAAGAATGAAAACAAAGAGAAGTGATGATGTTAAATACCACCTGCTACTTTTTTACAAAGCAATAGTGTTAGTGTGGGGAACGGGGATAGTCTCTGTCTTTAATAATGTGGCCAAAAGTCAAGTGATGCCCTTTCTCTTAACTAAATTCTGCCGCTTTCGTCGAGTGTTAACCATCTTTGACATCGGTTTCTATTAGACTACCCGTAGTAGTGGTCTTGAAAAGTAGGTCTTAACCTACATTTTATATTAAAATATTATTTTTTTACACCTTCCCATAAAACCTACATCTTAATTTACCAACACAATAACACTAGGTCTAGACCTAGGTGTTTTCATTATTTTATCAATATTTTTATATACCTCACATTATATTTACACATAGTTTTCTTAATATTTTTACAAACGAATTGATCATTTAATTTAATTCGGAAAAAATATGCGGACAAAATTTGATTCAAAAATTTACGATAAAATTTTGAAAAATGAAAAACTGTTTGAAAAATTTACACACGTGTCGCTTTATTATTTGTTGTGTTAGATTTTTGGATATATATTATTATCAATACAAAATAAAAATTTAAAAATAAATTATATTTAATTAAATAAAAGAAAAAAAATTATTAAAAAATTAAGTGAGGAAGGTTTCCACCTAGGTGGAAAATTGATAAATGGGGACCTAGGTGGAGAAAAATGAGGGGAGGTCTTATTTTTTTAATTATTATTTTAATAATTGGGTAGGTCTTCACCATGTCAAAAACCACCACTACGTGTGGTCTTACGACGTCATATAAATGCCTATTACAGAGTGTGTAAGTCCCTCTTAAAATGGGTCAACCCGTTTTAAGCTAGAAACGGGTCAAATATGACCCATTTTGCTTTTTTTTTTTTTCGAATTTTTTTTAAAACCTTTTTTTTTTTAACTTAAATAAGGAATAAAACATAAATTTTAAATGGTAACAATATTGATAAAAATGGTAACATACTATATTATATTGGTGACATATTCTCAAAAAATTAAAACATAATTAACCTATTTTGATAACATATTATACAATTATGGTAACCTATTAAACAAATGTTATGACAATTTTTTATTTTCTATGTTTTGTAATATGTTACAAATATAATATACTCCGTAATATGTTACCATTTTACATTACTTTGTTACCATTTTCAATAACCCTATAAACACGAATCTATTTTGGTAACATATTATACAATTATGGTAACATAATAAACAAATGTTATGACAATTTTTTATTTTCTACTCCGTATGTTTTATAATATGTTACAAATATAATATAATATGTTACCATTTTACATTACTTTGTTACCATTTTCAATAACCCTATAATCACGATTTCCGATAAAAGTTTTTAAAAATAAATTTTGTGTCTTGAAAAAAAATAAAAATAAAAAAATAAAAAAAAATTAAAAAAATTAAAATGGGTTGACCCGACCCGTTTTAAGCTTAAAACGGGTTTAGTGGTTGCAAACAAGAATTTGTGTTACAGAGTAGATACGAGTAGGTTTAACTTATCACCTTACAATAAATTAAGGCTTTTGATTTTTCGTATACGGGTTTCACTCTCGTTATATATTTTTTTCATTTTTTTCCCTTTCATATTACCCTTTTTTACTCACCTTCTATACAAAATTCTCTCTTTTATTTTTTTAACTTTTCTTAACCTAAATTCATACAATTTTCAATTATTTCAATTAATAATTTCGATAATCAATTCAACAAAATAGTAATTCGATTCAATTTCAAGTTTTTTCATAAAGTTATGTTAATTTGATTAATCTTGATAATTTTGGGTTAAAAATCAAATTAGGGTTTAACCGTCTCTTAACTGTTAAAGGCTTCCGCCTTCCACCCCACCTTTCAGTGTTTTTAGCAAAAGAAGCAACATAAAATACATACTGTTTTGAGGTAGTTCAGCTATTTAATGCATACGATAATGCAAGTATCGAATTCTATAGACTCAAGCGCTGCACATAAATGGTAATTTATGTCTAGAGTCTAGAGTCTAGAGTCTAATCTAAATTAACTCACTCTTGCAACATGCATAGTAAACAATTTATTACTGAAATTACAGAGGAAGAGGTTGAAGATAAAATTGCTCAAGCACTAAAAAGATAATGATAAATGTGAAAGTGTCAGTCCACACCTTTTGCAAGCTGCATAAATACTCACAAACAGCATTTGGACCACCTTTACGTAATTCAATTCAAATTCCAATTTTTTATAAACTCTAATTTGATTTTTAACCCAAAATTATCAAGATTAATAGAATTAACATAACTTTATGAAAAAAATTGAAATTGAATTTAATTTCTACTTTGTTAAATTGATTATCGAAATTATTAATTGAAATAATTGAAAATTGTATCAATTTAGTTTCAGAAAAGTTAGAAAAATAAAAGAGAGAATTTTGTATAAAAGGTGAGTAAAAAAGGGTATGGAAGGGAAAAAAACGAAAAAAGTATATAATGGGAGTAAAATCCGTATACGAAAAATCATATTCGTAAATTAATGGATGTATATTTTTCACTATATAGAAATTACTCTTTTCTTATACATAATTTTCATTTTTGTTCTTCTCATAATTCGCATCAGATTATCAAGGAACAGTATTGGTCGGGCAGTAGTGAGAACTTTTAGTCAAAGGCAGGAAAGGAAGCGGACTAGGTCATGAGGGCGTGGTGTGGGGTGATGGTGATTGGAGGATATGCAAACATATGGTATGTAAGTATGTTATGGTGGTTAGCGATTGGCAGAGAAGTCGATCGGTTAGTAGGGGACTGGCGTAGGCATGTCCTGATCATTGGTCCAATCTTCAACCAGACCGGACCTATAAAACTGAAATACAAACCTGATGCTCGGACCAGTTGAAAGTGAACTTGGACCAACCAAGACGTAAACCCCTTAAGTCCAAGTTAGGTTCGAAATAAACCACTCAACTAAGGGTTTTTAAAAGGTTTTTTTCGATATAAGATCGGACCGGACTGGAATGTATTTGGTCCAACTCGGACAGGACCGAGTGGTCCGGTCGGTCCGGTTTACCCACCCAAACAAATTTACTAACAACCCTAGGCATGGGTGGGTGAGTGGTGAGAATTTTGGTGGTGCAAGTTGGAGTTGGTAAGAGAAGGTCGTGATTGGAGGAGTGCGTAAGCGCAATGGGGATTTTGGTGGTGGCAAAGGAGGTGATCGACTGATCGTCATAAGTAAGAGATTTTGTCGGTCGATATGGGCCGACATGGCATAGTAGGTAAGTGTGTGGTTGGGTGGGGCATAATAAGTGGTGGTGGTTGGAGCTTGTAAGGTAGATCGTAGTTGGATGAGTGTGCGAACAGATGAGTTTGTGGTTGATGGAGGAGGTGGTAGCCGTCGCGCGGAGTGTTTGTCGGCCAGTTGGCTAGTAACGGGTCACCGCCAGCGTGGGTGAGAGGTGGGGTTTTTTATGGTGATGGTTGGAGTTGGTGATCAGGAAGTGTGAGTTGATGTTGTTTGAAAAAGGTCGGTAATAATAAAAAAAATGAAAAAGAAAAATGGTATATGAAATGAGTAATATATGTTATGTTTGGGAAAATTAGCGGAAAAGGTAATTGAAAGCTTACAAGTGAAAGTAGCTGAAAATAACATGATGATAAGTTAGTTTAAATAATAACTAAAATAAAGTAAATGACGTAAAAGAACATGTTTAAAGCAGTATTACGTATACCTTTACATTTTGACAATAAGGCAACACTACATAGCGACAATCCAGTGTTTCTTAAACGAACAAAGCACTTAAAGCTTGATTGCCACTATGCACGGGAACCTTTACATGAAGGGTTCATTCAAACTCGTTATGTTGCTAGTATTACTCACTGATATATTCACAAAGGCGTTGGTACCCATAATTTATCAACTTTAGTATAAACTCTCTAGCAGGCAACCAATGTAACAACCTGGATTATTTTATTAAAACAAAATACGGAATAAACTTTACTAAAAGAAAAAGAGTGATAAATAAGTGCTACAATGGTGGAAAACATTGTGGAATCCAAGTCATCACGGAACTCAAACGATAAACGGGTACAAGGTTCAAACTACCGGGAATAAATACCCGTAAAAAGAAAGTCAATGAAAGGTCTATACTAAAAGAAATAAGTCCAGCTAAAAGGTCTATCTCGCAAGTATCCTCATTCTTCCCAAGTCCCCGCACGCATACCTGAAAACATTTTCAGAAAAATCACAATTAGTGGGGAGTAATTAGGTGCTCCCCAGTCATATTTTTACATAACGGTCATACCGTAACCACACACCCACCACATGCAATACCAAACTTACCTTTCCTACGGCCTCGATACGGAGAAACAATTAACTGAACAATCATACAACACAAACCATCATCTCCACCACTTACCAACACACCATCAACAACACGATGACTTTAACAATAGAATACAAGAGTAAGAAGAACACTGGGTGAAACAACTTGAATCACTCCATATGAAACAGCTGGAATCATGCAAACTATATGGCAGGACAACAACTGAAAGTCCCTTAATAAGTCTAAATTTAGCCAAACTCTACCGAACAACTGAAACGGTGATGAATATAACAAACAATAGACTATAACCGAACAACTAGAACGGTTGAGTACCCGACTGGAATGACCGAGGGCACTGCAAGCGGTATACGTCCAAACTAAGACAATGTAGCTCATCACGCACAGGTCAAAACAGCACCCATACGCATACTTAACTCAAGCATCCAACCACCTCGTCAGCAACCGTCGGCGGCGCAGTCTAAAAGTCCATGTCATGGTCCCCACAAGGCAGACCCGTGATCACGGCGTAGGACGATAACATAATCCCAGCCTCGAACCCCGGCATGTGGAACGTAGTCGTCGTATCCCAATACCTGTCGAGAAACGCACGAATCACCTTCAGATTCGACAGGGTCTTCGCATCCACGATCTGCTGCCAGTGCTCCACCAAGGGCCCGAAAGCGCAATGTTGGATCATCGCCCTAGCCTCAGGAGACAGCCTCTCCTTATACACCCACATCACCGAGGTCACACCTGAAAAGGTCCTCATCGCCCCTCACGCTAATCCCAACGTGACTCGGTGAAAAATGTGACGCTCCGGCTTCAGCAACAAGTCATGACCGTCCCAGCCATTCGCAAAGGACCAGTCAAGACGAGGCCCACGGCTCCCACAACCTCTAGCAATGTGAGGCCTGCCGGCTGCACCCTCAACCTCATCGGCCTCCCCCTCGGTCTCAGCCTCAGCCTCCCTCTCCTCCTTCTCAGCCGCAGCCGGCTGAAGACGACCCGCATGCCGACCACGAGGCGTGCCACGATGAGTCAGCATGCTACGAGGGTCAGGCTCGAATCCTCTCGCTCTCGCAGTACGACGCAGGTCGCGCCCACTCGAAGGCCTATCGCCTCTGCTCCCCGTGCTCCAACGAGCCTTATGAGGCGCAGCTTCTACCGCCATGGACGAGCTGCCTCCTGCAAAAACATTCAAAAAATATATACATTCGCAATACACATTCAAACAAGAACTAGCACAAAGACAACAAAACGCCCTAACAGCTCCCTATAGAGCCCTTTAAGGCCTAATTCACAATTATGCCAGAAACCGCTCTACAAGTTTCAAAATTCCAACTTGATGGTTTCTATAGTCTATATTAACCCTAAGTAGCACCCCATTACAAGCAATTACATTTTGGACATCCCAGGCAAAAACCCCCAATTCGCCCTAGTTACTCCGTAAAACTACGATTTAGGACGTTGATTTGGATGCCTAATCCTTACATTTTTCAAAAATTAACGCTAGATACATGCTATACTAGCTATAAGGAGCCCATGCCGAAGTTTAATTGAAATTCCGGGTCCGAAAATCCGGGTTCAAATTTTGGGTCGGAACCCTAGTTTGGACGAAAATCGATTAAACACGTCTCAAATCACCCACATTTCACACACACATGCAAGCATAGCATAATACAAAGGATTAACATCATTTCCTTGCAAGCAAACGACAAATTTCAAGCACAAAAGCGATTTTTCACAAAAATCGTCTTTTCAACATTTTTAGCTAAAACTAGCTAATTAAAACATCAAAATGCATAAAAACAAGTTGAAATGGAGCATTACCGTGTTCCATAGCAAGGCAACGCAAAAAAAAGGCTGAAATCGGTGTTGAAATCGTAAAATGGGACGTTTTTAGTGAAAGAACCGTAAAATACACTTATGGCTTCTCCTCGCCTGACTTCGTGCTATAAACACAGTTTACAACCCACTAAGTAAACCGTAAAATACTTTATGGTTTTCCCACCAAACCGTAATGTACTTTACGGTTTGCCTAATGGGCTTTCTGCACCGCTTTGTTGATTTTTCGTCTTTTTGGCCCATTTTTGAATTGCTAATTCATTTTGGCCCGAATATGACCCTTGGTATACCACACGCCTCGGTTAAGGCGTCATCTACAGTCCGGCACACGCGTATTAACATTTAGTACGCGACACTGTAGATACCCGTATCCGTACCCCCCAAAAACAAACCCGATGATGAAAAGGACTTTCGTGCATGCTTTTAAAAGAGTCAAAACGGTACAAAAGTGTCTAAAACGTATTAGTCATTTTTAGCGTATTAATTTGGACTTGCATAATCATAAAAATGAACGTCACTCTTAGTCATTATAAGCACAACACGAGCACGATACAGGAACGTCTTATTAAGCCAAGCCACAAAAACAAATTTCAACTAGCTACAAAACGGCCCAAACTTACAAAAACGACCCAAAACCCAACACACAAAACGGGCCAAAGTGCGTCCCGTGTCACATTTTCACAAAATTAGGTTCTATAATACCGCAAAATAATATAATTCAATATTATTGTATTTCGATCCAAAACCGAAAAACACGACAAAAACCGAAACACGAAAACCGAAATTCGGACCAAAACGAAAGACTTAACCCCTAAGTATATTACCTCACAAAACATAATCATCACACAAAAACACGTCATTAAGCCAAAGGCGGCTTAAGCAGCCCACCAAAACAAAATAGAAATCGCCTGTTGACAGGCGATTAAGTTTCTAATCGCTAACGAGCGATTATAAACTTCTTCCCCATACCGCTTTTTGATTTTCTTACAAAAATTTAACCCAAACAAAATATAAAACGCCTGTACACAGGCGATTTATATTTTGTTCATCCTAAAATCAGCCAACCTCTATAAATACCAACCCACTTCATTCATTTTCAACACATCGGTTTTACAAAACACAAAAATACTCACAAAATCCACTCAAAAATACCGTCTTTCCACTTTCGAAAGGTAAACATTTTACCTACGCTCTGGGACGTTTTGAGACTCGGACAAAGGGGTTACATTAACCCCAACCCGATATTGGCATTAGCGAAGCCGTATTCGTAATACGGTTGTAGTAATTCGGATTCATAATCCGTCTAAACCCCGCCAATATCGCATAAATAACGACTCATTATCACTAAAAGCAAACCGACGTCACTTTTATAATTATGCAAGTCCTCATTCATGCATTAAATAACGACTAGAATCACGGATCCAACACTAAATTGTACCGTTTCATAGAGTCTTTTTAGCATGTCAAAACTGAGGGTTTTCACAAATTCTTAAATAGTCAAATACGAGGTCGGAAAATAACGTCTATGGTAATAATTTAGTTAATAAATTATTATTTAACGTACATTTCCTATAGTAAAGTCATTATTTCGATTATTTACATTATTTATGCATTCTTATAGAGTCATATATATTCGCACTTGTTCAGAAAGGCCATTTTAGCCCAAATATCGAAATTAACTAAATGTTTTCTAATTAGTAGAGACTACTTTACGTAGGCTTTTTGATTTCGATTTTCAAAAACACATTTTTGTCAAAACTTTTGAAAAGTAACCTCACTCCGAATCCCTTCTCTCGGTTTCAAACCTCGATTGATAGATATCGACGATCTTAAAACTGAGACACTCGTGTCTTGTATTTCAAGACGCGTTGAATAGGTTCCAAATTCCTTTAATATTTGGTGGCGACTCAGAAAATACATTTTCAAAAAGGATTTTTCTACTTTTCTTTTTGGTCACAAATTCATGCAATGATCTCCCCATTTTACAAAACAAACTTGGCAAGATTTTCCTCAAGGCGCATTCCGCTTTCCCCAGCGCCCAAGACGGCGAGGGCGGCGTAGGCGTCGATAGGTTCTCACACTTTTCCTGCACCTTCACCGCGACTCACTGGGACGAGCATGATTTTTATTATTTTTGAAAAACTAGTTTTTCTTTTATTTTAAAATCATAAAGAAGTGAAGCTTGAAACTTTGAAAACATTTACGCTTTCGATATTTGGGCAAAAATACGTTGAGTCAAATCCTCCTGATTCAAACCACACCCTTTGAGGAACGGCCCCAAGAATCCTCGCTCATAAGCGAGGTAACTCCGGACACCCTGTTCTCTCACCCCTCCACGATTACAAGTACGGCATCCGTACAAACGATCGTAACCAGTCAAACTCGGACGCTCTAGGGCCCGTCTTGAATTCACACCTAAGACGTGTGTAGTCTTGCGGGTGCCCCTACCTAAACGTTACGAGAATGGCCGGAGGGAACCTTACCCTATAAGTCAAAAACCTGTGTTTATATGTACAAGTGTGAGGCTATAGTACCCTCACTATAGTCGTCTTTCAAAACCATTTCATGCAAAAACATTTCCTAGGCATTATACATTTAAAATACGTCCATTTTGAAAATTCATTTTTAAACTTTTTTTCAAAAAGGTCATACTTTTTATTACACGCCGTTAGGCTCTTTGACCTATAGTCATTTGAGTTTGATAAATAAAATGCCAGTGCATTTAAAACCGATCCAGGATAATCACTAGATCCCCGATCTTTTTCAAAACGTAAATGAATTATGCGACTGACGTATCGTCATAATACATTTATTGCAAAAATTTCATAGAGCAAAAACCCGTAAATGTCAATTCATTTCGGAGATTTTAAATGAAATTAACTTTTAGAACATTAGATTTAGCTTTAAGTCGAGCGACTCTTTAGTCGTCCCGATTTAATCTTTTTCTCTCAAAAACAAAAAACGCGGGCTCACTCATATGTGAACCCGTTGATTTACTCTTTGAATCAAGTGACTTATTGTCATTTTCGATTTAAATCCCTGAGTCACACGTAAAAGGCGAACAATTGGTCGCCTTTTACCCAATTTTAACATCCTCAGATCGATTAGCCTATCGCTACTTCGGTTTGATCCTTTTTATCGTGATAATAAACCCCTAGCAACATACCGCTAAACTGGGTTAATCAGATCATAATCATAAAAATTTTTCAACCTCGAGAATAGAGACGTGTCAATATGCCTCTACCTCAAAAGCTTCCCGTGTCATTTTAAAAGCTAAAAACACGAGTCGAGTCTTGCACCCACCTTTTTTGCATTTTTATGTCTTTCTTTGGTCGTGAATGCGATTTTTCATTGAGTCTTTTCTTCCTTTTTAGAGTCACTAAAGGTTTGAAAACTTTGTCAGGATCACTCACTGAAAAACCCTGAACACACGGCTCGCAAGCACAATATGAATTTCCGTTTCAACCTCGCAAATGATGAAGCTGCCTTTCCACCGCCTCCTCCTCTAATGACGATCACTGAACATGTAAGGCTGCTCGACCACAAGGTGGCCAATCTCACCGCTTTGTTCGAACATCTGGCCGCCATGCAGAAGGTCGAAGCCGAGAAGAACGCAAGGCTCTTCGCCGAAGAGTCTGCTCGACACATCAAGAGAATTCGATCCCTGGAGGACGAAATTCACAAGTACAAACTGGCCAAAACTGCAGATCATGGTCGCCAGGACAATACTCCCCGAACCACGACAACGTCTGGACCCTTTAACGCTATAAACTCGAAGGTACCAGTAGCGCAACCAATTTTTCTAGCACAACCCACTCCTGCTGTACCCAGGTCATCACCAGGTGGGCCATTCTCGTCACAACAGCGACGAAGGTTCGACCCCCTCTTTATGTCCTACTCAAAGGCATTAGGAAAGCTCGTAAAGAAAAACATTCTGCATCTCCCCAAGCCCACCAGTGAACCACCTGAGGATAAGAAACCACTATCATGGCACGAAGACTCGTACTGCGAATTCCACAGGGGGAAAGGACATGACACCGAGAACTGTTTTCGCTTGAAGAACGTAATCCAAGACATGATTGACAACGAGACGATCGACAAGCCAAGCATAGCTCTTAAACCAACGGTCCAGCATAGCACGCCCCGTTCTCACCCCATTTTCGTAGGAACGCATCCCATCCTCAATCATCCCCTCCTGGCTCCCGCAGGCGATCACGAAGTCAACGCCCCGCGACAAAGATCAACAACCCGTGAACGACATCAATCACATCCACCAAGCTAAGTTAAAAACAAAGCCAAGGCATGAGGACAAGGAAGGAAACTTAACTCAGATCCCTTGTCAGCACCCCCTCAGACAGTCCGACGGCCACAAAAAGGCTGCTCACCTCCAACGTTTATTTCAAGACCCAGCGGAACTACTAATACCGCCAGGATTCCCTCCCAAACTCACAAGCGAAGGCAGAAACAAGGGCATAATCAAGAATGTTACTACCGTACCCATAACGAACGACCCTTCATTATACACAACATGGCGTAACGCCAAAGATATCCTCCCAGCACAACTCATTAGCCGCATCATCCGGGATTGGCTACCAGGCGCCATAACTTTCTCCCACGCAGACTTGCCGTCCTTCCAAGATCCACACAACCCAGCACTCTACATAACCGTAGAGTGCCGCAACATGATATTACCCGTTACCCTCATCGACAATGGCTCCGCGATCAACATCCCGCCTCTAACAACCGCCTCAAGCTAGACTAAAGGAAAGTGATGTCACCCTTGCTCCAACAACATAAGAGCGCATTTACCGCATTCTCGCAAAGATAGAAGGTGTCATATCACTACCCATCATGACAGGATTCATCGAGACAAAACCGACTCCAACTCATGGACATCCCCAAGATACAATATGTTACTAGGAAGGACATGGATTCACGCTAATGGGCCATAACATCAACTCTCCACCGTAAGGTTAAAATCCCTTTACAACGAGGTTATCACCATAGAAGCCTCAGATTTCCGAGCCGCCCTCCGACAACTGAAGCTCGAAGAAGAGGCCACCCAATCTACCGACGACTCAGGAGGTCCCAATTCAAGCGTCTACACCTAGAGTCTAGGATCCTGCGTCGTCATGACGCCATTTTTCTAAAAAAAAAACGGTTATTATAGTAAGTCTCAGTAAGTAACTAGAGTCATTAAGGTTGTCCAAAGCTCCCTCGTCTGAGCTATCTTCAAATGTAACCGCTTTTGATAACATTAATAACATGAAAGTTTTTGGTTACTCTTTGCCTCATTTAAAATCTACTCTTTCTAATGATTGCGATAAACTTAAACTAAATAACATTGCATTATATAGATACATTGCAAGCATTGTTTCAAAACCCGAACAGGAGCCCATCATTGAAGGCACAACAACCATCGACATAGGCACGCCCGAAGAGCCTCAAGAACTGCAACTGGGGGCTTCCCTAAGCACAGAAGAAAAGGCCACATACACCAAGCTCCTCGCAGAGTTTAAGGACGTCTTTGCCTGGTCATATAAGGACATGCCCAGATAGACCGCGAGATAGGCTGAACACCGTATCCCGATCAAGCAAGGTTCCGCACTACAAATGTAAGCTCAGACGCATCGACCGAATGGTCTCTCATGGTCAAAGAAGAGATCGAAAAGCAACTACAAACTGGATTCATCCGAGTCATTGAATACTCTGATTGGGTCTCCAACATGGTTCAAGTCATGAAGAAGAACGGCAAAATACGAGTATGTGCCGACTTCCGAGACCTAAACAAAGCCTGCCCAAAAGACGATTTCCCGCTACCTCACATGGATATCCTGATCGACAACACAGCAGACCACGCCTTACTGTCATTCATGGATGGATATGCAGGATACAACCAAATCAAAATGGCAGCAGACGACATGCCAAAAACCACTTTCGTAACCCCCTGGGGAACCTATTGCTTCTACGCCATGCCATTGGGGCTCATAAATGCCGGCGCTACCTACCAACGTACTGCTACCACCTTGCTCCACGACATGATGCATAAGGAGGTCGAGGTATGCGCCGACGACATGATCGTGAAGTCAAAGGAAAGGGACAACCACGTTACAAACCTTCGGAAGTTCTTCACCCGAATTAGGCAGTATAAGATGCGACTAAACCCACGTAAATGCACCTTTGGGGTCACATCGTGCAAGTCTTTGGGTCACATAGTAAGCCAGTAGCGGGATCGAAATAGACCACCAAAATCAAGGCAATAATGGGTATGAAACCGCCAAGCAACATCGATTTAAATAAGGAGCTTTTTGGGACAAGTCCAATATATCTCCCGATTTATCAAAGAACTCACCATGATTTGTGAGCCAATCTTCAAAAAATTGAAGAAAGAAGAGCATACGAAATGGGACGACGATTGTCAAAAACATTCGACAAAGTCAAGAGCCCGCCACAAATCCACCCGCTCGTACCCCACAAAGGACTTGCCATTGTCGCTATACTTAACGACCACGCCAAACGCTATGGGTGCCATGCTCGCCAGAAGTCAACAACGAAGAACGGGCCATCTACTACATCAAAGAAAGTTTCACGATTACGAACTTCGGTATGAACCAATCGAGAAAAGTCGCCTCACTAGTCCTGGGCAACCAAAAAGCTCAGACACTACCTACTCACTAGCACAACAAGAGTCTACTCCCTAATGGACCCCCTCAAATACCTATTTGAAAAACCAGTCCTAAACGGGCGCATGGCCAGGTGGACTCTACTCCTCGCCGAGTATGAACTCAAATACCTCCCTCTGAAAGTAATCAAGCGAAGAGCGCTCGACTTCCTTGCAGAAAACGCTATCATCGCTCAACCCATGATCGATACAATGTCATTTCCGGACGATGGGATCTTCGCCATAGAAATGGAGTACTGGCAATTATACTTTGACGGAGCATCAAATTACCGCGCTACGAGTAGAATACTCTTAATATCCCCAACCGTGACCATACTCCGCCTCGATCAAGCTCGATTTTAGCGTCCACAAACAACGCCCGCAGAATCACGGCTTTGCATTTACTGACTGCAAGCCGCCATCGCCTCAAAATAAAGAACCTACGGGTGCATGGAGATTCATTCCTCATCATAAATCAAGTGACCTGGCATGGAAGATCATGAGCGAAACCTCACCAAATACCAAACAAAAGTACAAAAACTCCTAACCAACTTCGACAAAGATCGAATTTTACCACCTCCCAAGGGAAGAAAACCGGTTCTTGCCGACGCGACTGGCCAAAACTCTCATCCCTCCCGAACATGCCGCCCGGACATGAAGTTACTACCCATCATCGCCGAAGACGTGACGAACCAAAGATACATCCATACTATTGACCTGGACGGCCGAGCGCATCGGAGCCTTGGTATCAAGCCATAATCAACTACAAAATGCATAACACTTACCCACCGACAATCGATAAACGTGGACAGAGAGCTATCAGACTCCTAGCCTCCCAATTTGTGCTAGAAATGGGACAATTACTCAAGAAAACACCACAAGGGACGCTGCTCATATATGTCGACTACAAGAAGGGACAGGAAATCGTCGCACAAGTCAAACGACGGTGAATGCGGACCCCACATGAACGCTCGAGCACTCTGCAAACAGATTCTACGGCTCGGATGGTATTGGACAACCATGGAAGCAGACTGCATCCAATACGTCAAGCGCTGCCACAACTGCCAAATTTTCAGCAATATCCAACATGTACCACCTTCACCACTATACAGCCTAACCTCACCCTGGCCCTTTTCAACCTGGGGCATCGACGTGATAGGAAAAGTCCACCCCATCGGAGTAGG
Organism: Dianthus caryophyllus; assembly: GCA_023091065.1. Taxonomy (NCBI): domain Eukaryota; kingdom Viridiplantae; phylum Streptophyta; class Magnoliopsida; order Caryophyllales; family Caryophyllaceae; genus Dianthus; species Dianthus caryophyllus. The sequence goes on along the minus strand of CM041517.1, from coordinate 36,857,240 downwards.
AGGTCACTGCTTCGTGCTGGTGGCCATCGACTACTTTACTAAATGGGTAGAAGCAGCATCTTTTCGAACCCTCGGCTCCAAAGAAGTCGCCAAATTCATACAGACAAACATTATATGCCGATATGGCATACCCCATGAGTTCATCAGCGATCAAGGCTCGCACTTTCGGCCACGAGACTAAGCCATACTCACAAAATACAACATCCAACATCACAAATCCTCGCCTATCGACCCCAAACCAATGGAGCCGCTGGCAAAGAACAAGACGGCCGTCACCATACTCGAGAAGATGATCGACGATTGCAAAGATTGGCCCAACAAGATACCATATGCATTATGGGGATACCGCGACTACCATTCGCACGCCACGTGCATGACCCTATTTCCTCACCTATGGCATGGAAGCCGTCAACCAAAGTGGAAATAGAAATACGATCTCTACGCATACTAATGGAAAGTAGCATCCCTAAGCGAAATGGGCCCGTGAACTGCATTTAACAACTCATGCTCCTGGATGAACGCCGACTGCATTCCCTGAGTACCGTACGAATGTACCAAGCCCGACTACAACGAGCATTCAACAAACGAGTTAAGCCACGAAACATAAAAGTAGGTGATCTCGTACTAAAGTCAGTCCGGGCACCACTTCCGGTCGACCCACGCGGCAAATTCAAGCCTAATCGGCAGGACCCTACCTCGTCAAGGAAATCTTCACAGGCGGAGCAGTAAAACTAACCGACTTGGACGGTCAAGAGTTTAACCTAGCAACGAACCTCGACCAGCTCAAAAAGTACTACCCTTAAAAATGCCTTGCAATGTATCTATAAAATGCGAAATTTTCTAAAAAAACAATTCATGGACCGACATGTCCTTAAACATGCTCATGGGCCGGCATGCCCCTAAACATGCTCTTTCTCTCCACAAAAATCAAACACAATTCATGGACCGACATGTCCTTAAACATGTTCATGGGCCGGCATGCCCTTAAACGTGCACCCCTCGCAAACACAATTCATGGGCCGGCATGCCCCTAAACATGCATCCACCAAACACAATTCATGGGCCAGCATGCCCCTAAACGTGCACATTCACCACAAAAAAAAAAACAAACACAATTCCTGGGCCGGTATGCCCCTCAACGTACATTTCCGAACTACGCCGGTTTGATTCCATTTTTCGTGGATACGTAGGCAGCTTTGCAAAAAGCGCAACCGATATTCAACACAAAATGACGCGTCCAAAGCTTAAAAAAGCTAAGGACATAGTCAACACAAAATTCGTCTTGCAAACCTAAGGGTTAAAAGGACGATATTCAAAACAAAATGACACGTCCAAATCTTAAAAAAGTCAAGGACATAGTCAACACAAAAATTCGTCTTTTAAACCTAAAGGTGAAAAGAACGACATTCAACACAAAACGACAAACCCAAAGCTTGAAAAAGTCGAGGGAATAGTCGATACAAAGATTTCCTAAAAACCATGCTTGCATTCTAAACTTTTGAAAAAAGATTAGGGCCAAGGAATTTCACACAGAATAACAAGCAAAATGAGGCAAAGTCGTAAATAAAAACCTGATTTTTATTAATCTTAAAAAGAACGGTTACATTTTAGATTTTTCAGACGTAGGAGCATAAACTACACTAACAAACACTACAATATATTACAATACAAGTCCCGGCATGTACATCGGGTTTAGGATAGATAATATATTACATAAATACAACATAATATGAACATAGTACTAACAAAGCACACATAAACTAAAACCAGGTTATTTTCCAAAGCAGACTTAAAACCTTCCAGCTGAATAGGGGAACACCAACCCTCAACCCCTACGGCAACCCACGGCCAAACGCACATTCAGAAGCCTGAGGAGGCCCGCTTTAGCTCTAAGGCGCGAAGCCACGACCTCTTATGAGGGCTCTGGGCAACAGTCCACCTAGTATAGGCCGGTGATACCCGAATCGTCCTAGGAACACCAGCTACAGGCCACCTAGGGCGCGTAACCCAGCCGCTCGCCCAAGCGTCGACTATATCACTAGTCAGCATAACCATCCCCTGCACCATAGTATCATGACCAGGGATAAACTGTGCCCACCCTATCTGTCGCCCCACTCGCAAAGGATGGATGTAGACGCCCATGTCAAACCCGCAGAGAAAGACTCCAGAGGGGCCATCGTCAGCTGCACAAGCCGTCACGTCAACTATCCCCCACCACGGTACCGACCAACGGATGGCCGATGACCTCACAAGATCGGGAAAGTAATCGTCAGGACGATGATGTGGGTCCAGCCACCTTATGTAACGATTAGTCACGCCCCCAGCAGAGTGTGACCCTTCAAGGCTAATGTCGCCCAGCACGTTTAGACGCTCCATCAGCCATACCTGAAGGATCAAGGGACACCCCCGGTACGGACGCTCCCTATTGCACGCTCGGTCATCCAGGCCCAGGATCGTCTCAGCCAAAATCACAGCGGAAGGGTTACAACCATACTCCATCTGTTGGACAACTGTGATCAAACGAGGGTCACCAAGCGCTCCCTCATACAACGAGTCGGGGAACATGTAAACATGCACCAAGCAGAACGCCAGCGCCCTTTTTCGAGCGCCAAAGGAGATGTTTTCGTTGTCATAATCCATAAAATGCTGACACAGACGGTGGAGATTGATACGACTCCCAGCAAATAACTCCTCTGTCTCATCGCAGGTCATTTGGAGGTATGTCCTTACATGCCTCTTATACCCAGGATCCCGCCTAACACACACAGGTAGGTTAGTACGTAACCACCCACCAATGGCTCCAAACTCCTCAACTAATGGACAGACCTCTCCGCTGGGAAAGCGAAAAACATGGAAGCTCAGGTCCCAATAGTCAAGGCAAGCATCCAAGAACTCGGGCTCCATTCGAACCTCCCTCGCACTCCATGAGTGCCCAAACCACAATCTCTCAAGTCTTTCTCTTCGATGCAGACAAAGACGCACACCAACTACAAGAAGTTCCTTTCAAAATCCTCCATAATTCGACGAATGTTCCGTAAATATTCTGAATATTTTTGGAAAATCGAGAATGGAAGACGAGAGGATGAGTGAAATGAGTTAACCTAGCCCTCTTTTTATAGCCGAGATTTGCACAACGAAATACAACACAAAAACTTAAACGCTAGAGAACAAGCGATTAAAATAAATCAAACAAAAACCACAAAACAAAATTGTAATCGTCAGAACATGCGACAGTAAAAATAAATCGCTTTGTTCTTAGCGATTTTCTTTTTATTTTCTGACAAAATTATTCGATTTCTTACACTTCTTACACACCTATACCCTAAATTTTTTAACTTATTACCCCTTATTACTTTTACCGACCTCTTGGTCGACATTCACGGTCCCGTAACGTCGTCTCGATTTGCGTAATTGACTCCCGACTTTCGTATTTTTCGTTTTCACAAAACACGATAATCACACAAAAATTAAACACGACACAAAATATGATTTTTCGCATTCACAATTTTCGTCTCAAAACGTCGTTTTAGCTCACATTTTTACTGTCAAAAACGTCTTTTTACAAGTCTAAAATATTTTTCAAAACAGCGCTTTTCAAAACTCCATATTTGCCTTTGGTTTGGTCATTAGCGAGTCAGTCTCAATCGAGACGTATATATGTGCTTTTACGACTAACACTGTTTTGCAGGTACGCTCGTCACACAAATACGCGAGGATTTCAGACCCTACTACGACGCAGGAATGCATTTTTCGCAACAAGACAAAATAACCAAATTAAAACCATAAACACCCACAAAACCAAAAAATCAACCCTACACAAGTCCCGATAAATAAACCGTTACAAACAAAATATTAATACAAGACCAAAATATACACACAAGTCCAAGCCTACTGCGAATGATCACGGCGCTGTAAGACAGCACGCAAGGAGTCGATCTCAGCACGCGCCCTATCTAGCTCCTCTGCATGCCGACCCTCTAGCTCTGCCCGGACTCTCGCCAGCTCCTCGGTATGCGCAGCCTCCATTTCGACGCGATCTCGCGCCTCCTCGCCGACGACCTCGCTAACTCAAGTCGAGCGTCGGCCGCCTCCCTCTGCGCCCTGCAAGCGTCAACCACTTTCTCATTCACGACAGCCCGCCACCGGTTTGCCGCCCGCCACAGCCTCCTGTGCCCCTCAGCCGTCACCTGCCAACAACACGCAAAATATACTTAGCTTTCCACCCTGGGGGCTCCAATTGAAAACCGCTTCAACGGAGTTTGACTAATGATTTTACATTAAAATCTAACTCAAACTGGGGGCTATAATCAAAACACTGCTTCAACAAAGTTGGAATTATGATTTTACACTAAAATCTAATTCAAACTGGGGGCTATACTACATAATACTCATGCTATACAAAGAAGAAAGTAAATACCTTTCTCACGCGCGGATCCCACCTCTCAAGCCCCGCATCGGTGACCACAGACAGGCAAGGCGGCAGCACGATCGAATGAGAGCAGCCCTCGTGAACAACCAACAGGTCCTCGACGAACGGAGGAGGCTGGAACTCAAGATCAGGATCACGTCGCTACAAAACAAAAATAGGGTAAATTTTTGCTTCATAAAACCAAAAACGCGAAAAAGAAAAACAACAACAAAACATACCTCGATCACAACACAAGAAGGGCATCTTTGTGCCCAAGTCACGTAATCCTCACCGGCCGCAGCGGAGTCGGACTTCACCTCATGGTACACGCCACGACGCCGTTAAGGCGTCTCCACAAACAAAACCGAGGGCGAGGAGCAGTGCGATAAAGCCGCCACGACCGTCTCACAGACAGACGCCATCGCCGCAAGACGAGCCGCATCGGGTCTCGATGTACACCGTCCGTCAAGGGGACTAAAGCGGCTGCAATCGTCGGAGGGACGCCAGAACTTCCTCCAAGGGTCGCGAACAAACTACAAAACAAAACCAAAATTATAAACCACAAAACAAACACAAACCCAAAAACAAGCTACAAAAGACCGTAATACAAAACACAATCACCGCTTACCTTATCCACGGTCATCCCATTGAAGCGCACTCCGAGCCGCGTCGTAGTTTAGGCCAATACCTTCCGACCATTGTCACAGTAAGCATGGAAAGCCGGATTGTGCGCCTCAACCTTGAACCTATCCCGGAGCAGAGAAGGGAAGTGAGCGTAACACGAAGACTGCAAGAAATCAGAATAGATCGTTACAAAGGAAAGCGAGACAAGATAACAAGACTCTGCGAAATCAAAACTTACCTCCATCAAGACCGGGGCCCTGGCGACACATCCGGCTTTTCGTCGATCCGGCCAGGACGCACTGCATCCCTCAAGAAGCGGATCAACAGCCCAAAAGCAGGAGTGACCCAGTCAAAGTCACCTAGCCGCGGCATGTCCCACAGCGCCATCAACACGCGGCCGACGGCGCTCCCCGCTCGCCAAAGTGGGTGGCGTCGGGGAACCATCACAACCACAGGGCCTGCCTTCGGCTCGCTCGAGTAGACCCCTTCTTCTTCCTCTTCCCCTCGAAGAAGTCAGCAAACCAAATAGTCCGGGGCTGAAACGTGTGCTCCTCACCTACCCCGCACTTATCCCCGTCGCCAATCACGCCCCCAGTCAAGTACGCCCTCACCATGAGGCAGCACCGTGACAACTGCCCACGAAGAAGGAGTCACGCCAACCTCGTAACCAGGCATGTGGAAGGTGTTGGTCGTATCCCAAAACCTATCCAGCAACGCCCGAAGTACAGTGAGGCGCGAGTTCACCCGCTTGCCCCGCACCTCCCTCCATTTCTCGCACTGGGACCAAAGTCGCCCCGAGCACTATATCCCGCTCCTCTGGGTGAGCTCTACCCTCAAAGACGCCAAACACCGTCAGGAACCCGAGAAGGTCCACACCGAGCCTAACGGGAAGCCGACCTTCACTCGAATCGACAAGTGCTCCATGCGACTCCAAACCAGAGTCACGCCATCCCAGTCAATGGCCACCGGCGACCACAAACGAGGACCGTGAGGATAGTTAGGCCTCTCGCCCAACTCGTCAACCATCCCCATGAAAACCTCCGTTGCGGCCTCAAGAGCTGCCGCACTTGCATCCTGGTCGGCACTGGCCTCGCTTTCACCTCGCCTCTGCCTCAGCCTCCGCATGACCCCCAACCTCAACCTCATCCTGAACCTGCTCCTGAGCCTGGCCTCAACTCCGACCCGCCACAAAAGAATTTCGCGAAGAATAAAGAAGAACGGCGTCGGCGGCTGGCTGGCCAGAAGAAGAATTTTAGCGGCAGCCGCAGCAGCCTCAACAATCTCAACCTCGACAAAGGCCTCTGCGCAGCCTCGCTAAGATCCTCATCCTCGCCACTCAAGACCCCTCCGACTCAGAGGATCCTCGTAACGGCTCCGGACCCGAGCACGACCACGCCTCGCGTGACCTCCACAGGTCTCCTCGCCCAACCTCCTCAAAACACAGCGACCTCGGCCTCGTCCGCCGCCACCCTCGGCGGCCGACGAGCTCGACGTCGTGGCCTCATCACGCCTCACCGTAAGCCTCATCCACCTTGCGCTTCTTCCTCGGGTTCTTCCGACCACGATCGCGACCTCTAACCTGGCCCTCCGTGCGCAGCACCCAAGAACGCAGCCACGTCCTGCGAAGCCCTGCGCCGCACCACGACCTCTGCCTCGCCGCTTCTCCTGGAGCCACAGCGTCCCTCCAAAGATCGCCGCCCGCCACGCCCTGCGAAGACCTGCGGCTACGCCCGACTCTCCACCACGGCCTCCCAGAGCCTCAGACGTCTCCACAGCAGCGCCACGTCCACGCCCCTGCAAAGACTCTGAGACGACACCTGAGCCTGACCTCGGCCACCAACAGGGGACCTCGACGACCCAGCAGCAGCTCCACTACCGCTAGCATCACCAGAAGACCGCGTCGCCAACGACGGCCTCTCACGTGCACATTAGCGAAAAGCGGCGACTCGTCGAACGCCACGACCCACACCACTAACCGACGGCTCAGACCACCAGAAACGGCGACCACGTCCAGGCCACTCGCAGGCGCCCAGACGACGACCGACAACACTAGCACCACTAGCGTAAAAGGCGGGAGACTCCACAACAAATACCGAAACTCACTCCCTGGCGTCGTAGAAGCTCCAGGCGTCTGAGGAAAAGCTCTCAGCAAGTCCGACTGAGACGGACAATCGGAAACCTCCAAGGGCGCAGGCATACCCGGCAGAGTATGCTCGTCCTCTGAGCAGTAAAGTCAACGCCAGCCAAGACCCGATCCATGTCACTGGAAGTAGGTACTGAAGGCCTAGGATCACCTGCACAAGATTCAAGGGCACGCCGCATTTATGGCAACAAAGAAGTCACTCAAGAAAGCGTATAAACAAAAACAACTGAAAGCAGCGGAAGGCCTACATTATCTACAGATAAGGCCAAACGGAGCGTGGCTATCAGAAATCAAATTCCAAGAGACGTATACGACATATACGTCCTACTCAGTCAAGTCAAGAGTAAGCACGTGCAAAAGCAACAGAGAACTAGCCAAAATAACAGAAGACAAGCCTTTTTAACCTAAAAATAGCAGAAAAGGGAAAAACGCTACAGAAAGCCGGAAACCCATATTTTTTGAGACAAACCCAACCCATAAATCACAGTAAGCACGTGCAAAAAATTTCATGCGAAAGCGATGTCCCGAACGCCTCAACTGAATAGCCTTTACAAAACGCTTACCAACTACAAAAACGGCTTTTTCTTGACCATAACTCAACCAAAAAGCCCCCACTTCCCACAAAACAGCCCTCTAGCCAACACAGACAACATACAGTCCAATACATTACTTGCACGGAACACGAAAAGCAAGGAAAAACGGTTTTTGTAAACTTAGCCTAAACTACAAAAAAGGCTCCAAAACACCTCCAAACAACACATTTCCTACAAAACAAAGCCAAATATGTACCATACTAGCCATAACAATGCAATACAGAGAATTCGGGCAAGTTTCGGAACCGAAAATTTCGAACCAAAAACTGACCCCTATGCCAAAACGCACGAAAATGGCGTTTTTTCGAGCCATTTTTCGCACACAAGCCATCCAAACCTCCACACAGGCATACTACAACATTTTCAAAATGACCAAGCCACTCGGGATCGCCTTACGCTACAAAAACAGAGCACAAGCCCCGACTTAACCCCCTTTCATACGGTTTCACCCCAAACGAACCGTTTTTCGCACGAATTTCAACAAACCGAACTCACCAACACGTTATACTACTAATGGGTAAGCTACACTGAAGTTTTGAGCCATTTTCGAGACGTTTTCAAAAATGACCAAAATGCCCTTCTAGTCAAAACGCACGAAAATCGAGACCACAAGCCGGGTTTTCACACAACGACAGCAAGACAAGCAATGCAAGCACAATACCAACCATGGCTAACGTTTTCAAGCAAGGACGAGAGCTAAACTCGAATCAAACCGACATTTTCGACCCAAACCCTAGAAAACGGTATTTTGAGTTAAAACCCGACTCAAACAAACTTCAAAACCCGAAAAACCAAGCGAGTTGGATACGTACCTTGGTCCATGATGAATTGTAGGAGTCGGAAAATCGATTTTTGATCAAGAAAATCGCCAAGACGAGTTTTAGAGGGTTTCGATTTTGTTTTTTTTTTATTTTCGGATGAAATGAATAAGTCTCCCCTCTCTTCCCGATTTTTATACAAATTCACAAAACAAAAACAAAATCGCCAGTTTACTGGCGATTTTATTTTTGTTTCTGGGTTCCTATTTCTGTTTTGGGCTGGTTTTCCTCGGCCCAATACACTTTCAACCCATTTCAAACACATTTTCAACCCAAAAGAAAAACACGTAGCCTCCTCACGAGACGTTCATAAAAACCTAGCCCTTTTTATGAGAAACCAAAAACACGTAGCCTCCTCACGAGACGTTAAAATACGTAAACGCCAGAACCTCCTCACTTTAAACGCTCATAAAAACCTAGCCCTTTATGAGAAATACGTAAACACGTAACCTCCTCACGAGACGCTCATAAAAACCTAACCTTTTATGAGAAAACACGTAACCTCCTCACGAGACGCTCATAAAAACCTAGCCCTTTTATGAGAAATACGTAAACGCCAGTAACCTCCTCACGAGACGCTCATAAAAACCTAGCCCTTTTTATGAGAAATACAGAACGCCAGAACCTCCTCACGAAACGTTCATAAAAACCTAGCCCTTTTTATGAGAAATACAGAAACACGTAACCTCCTCACGAGACGTTCATAAAAACCTAACCTTTTATGAGAAAAACACGTAACCTCCTCACGAGACGTTCATAAAAACCTAGCCCTTTTTATGAGAAATACAGAAACACGTAACCTCCTCACGAGACATTCATAAAAACCTAACCTTTTATGAGAAAAACACGTAACCTCCTCACGAGACGTCCATAAAAACCTAGCCCTTTTTATGAGAAATACAGAAGCACGTAACCTCCTCACGAGACGTTCATAAAAACCTAACTTTTTATGAGAAATACAGAAACACGTAACCTCCTCACGAGACGTTCATAAAAACCCAACCTCTTATGAGAAAGACACGTAGCCTCCTTACGAGACGTTCACCAAAACACCAACCATTCTTATAAACCAAGCACGAAAACGCGTAACCTCCTTTACGAGACGCCGCATCAAGAAGCCGTGGCGCAAGCAAAGCACGACCAAGAGCGCAAGCCGGCGCAAGCAAAGCACGCCCAAGAGCGCAAGCCGGCGCAAAGCAGCCAAGAGCGCAAGCCAGAAGCGCAAGCAAAGGACAGCCAAGAGCGCAAGCCGGCGCAAACGGCACAAGCGTGGCACGCTGCACAAGCAAGGCGCCACCGGGAGTACTCAGCCACATGCAGCCGACATGCCCTTAAACATGTAGGACCGCCATGTCCTTAAAAACATGTCGTCCCTCCTCGCATTTCCGACGCTAAGTCCTCGTCTCTCCCATAAGACACATGCTTAGCGCCGCCAGGTAGTATCGAGACCGTAATGGTCCTGATACTATCTTTAAGTTTGACTAACGCTTTGTCCAAGCTCACCAAACCGGGGCTCTGTAGATACCCGTATCCGTACCCCCCAAAAACAAACCCGATGATGAAAAGGACTTTCGTGCATGCTTTTAAAAGAGTCAAAACGGTACAAAAGTGTCTAAAACGTATTAGTCATTTTTAGCGTATTAATTTGGACTTGCATAATCATAAAAATGAACGTCACTCTTAGTCATTATAAGCACAACACGAGCACGATACAGGAACGTCTTATTAAGCCAAGCCACAAAAACAGCCCAACTAGCTACAAAACGGCCCAAACTTACAAAAACGACCCAAAACCCAACACACAAAACGGGCCAAAGTGCGTCCCGTGTCACATTTTCACAAAATTAGGTTCTATAATACCGCAAAATAATATAATTCAATATTATTGTATTTCGAGCCAAAACCGAAAAACACGACAAAAACCGAAACACGAAAACCGAAATTCGGACCAAAACGAAAGACTTAACCCCTAAGTATATTACCTCACAAAACATAATCATCACACAAAAACACGTCATTAAGCCAAAGGCGGCTTAAGCAGCCCACCAAAACAAAATAGAAATCGCCTGTTGACAGCGACAGTTTAATCGCTGTTAACAGGCGATTATAAACTTCTTCCCCCACAGCCGCCTTTTGATTTTCTTTCAAAAATTTAACCCAAACAAAAAATAAAACGCTCAGACACAAAGCGATTTATATTTTGTTCATCCTAAAATCAGCCAACCTCTATAAATACCAACCCACTTCATTCATTTTCAACACATCGGTTTTACAAAACACAAAAATACTCACAAAATCCACTCAAAAATACCGTCTTTCCACTTTCGAAAGGTAAACATTTTACCTACGCTCTGGGACGTTTTGAGACTCGGACAAAGGGGTTACATTAACCCCAACCCGATATTGGCATTAGCGAAGCCGTATTCGTAATACGGTTGTAGTAATTCGGATTCATAATCCGTCTAAACCCCGCCAATATCGCATAAATAACGACTCATTATCACTAAAAGCAAACCGACGTCACTTTTATAATTATGCAAGTCCTCATTCATGCATTAAATAACGACTAGAATCACGGATCCAACACTAAATTGTACCGTTTCATAGAGTCTTTTTAGCATGTCAAAACTGAGGGTTTTCACAAATTCTTAAATAGTCAAATACGAGGTCGGAAAATAACGTCTATGGTAATAATTTAGTCAATAAATTATTATTTAACGTACATTTCCTATAGTAAAGTCATTATTTCGATTATTTACATTATTTATGCATTCTTATAGAGTCATATATATTCGCACTTGTACGTAGCGTCATTTTAGCCCAAATATCGAAATTAACTAAATGTTTTCAAATTAGTAGAGACTACTTTTACGTAGGCTTTTTGATTTCAGTTTTCAAAAACACATTTTTGTCAAAACTTTTGAAAAGTAACCTCACTCTGAATCCCTTCTCTGGTTTCAAACCTCAGATTGATAGATATCGACGCATCTTGAAATCTGAGACACTCGTGTCTTGTATTTCAAGACGCGTTGAATAGGTTCCAAATTCCTTTAGTATTTGGTGGCGACTCCAAAAATACATTTTCAAAAAGGATTTTTCTACTTTTCTTTTTTGGTCACAAATTCATGCAATGATCTCTCCCATTTTTACAAAACAAACTTCGCGCATTTTCCTCAAGGAGGCATTCCGCTTCTCACACAACGTAGGGCGGGCGCGCGCAGGGCGTCGATAGGTTCTGTCACTTTTCCCGGTACCTTCAGACACAGAAGAAGAAGTACGACACTCTTCTACGAGTTTTGAAGCATAAACACTCCTACATTTTCCCACGGAATTCAAAGCACCTACATTTCACATCCCCACGGATCATTACGTCCTGTATCTTTACATTCCTCAGTGGATCACAGTCTCCCCAGCGAGTCTCATTTACATAAGCATCATATTCTCCCCCGTTTTCCAACGGAAGACGAATACATACACAAGCAACTACACGAGCACTCCCTAGCGAGTCCAAGCATGAGCATTCTACAAAAGCACTCACAAGGTATCTACAACTACAAACGCATCTACAACAACACCTGCACTGAGCACTATACAACTATACATGCGCTCCTCTGCGAGACCGTACAACTATAACCGCACCTGCGCTCCTTAGCGAGACCATACATATACATTCTTCCCCGGCGGACTAGCACTCCCCAACGAATACTACACTCAAAGCATCAGCAACAGCATAAGCACGGCATCAGTAATAGCATCGGCACAACACTACTATACGCAACAGCAAGCACAACAATGGCATTCAGCTGGCCGACAGGCCCTTATAGTATGCACGGACCGTCATGTCCTTAAACATGTTCTCCCGCCCCGGATTGCCTGGTTCGGAGTCCTTGTCTCACCCATGGACACGTGCTCTGTTCCGCTGATAGTATCGAGACTGTAATGATCCGGATACTGTCGAGGAGTTTGACTGGCGCTTTAATCCAAGCTCAGTCAAACTAGGGGCTCTGTGGATACCCGTATCCGTACCCTCTCACAAAAAGCCCTGTGATGTAACAACAGACTTTTTATTCGCATGCGTTATGTTAACTTAGACGGTACTAACTATGTCGAATTCTGTGTTGAGTCGTTTAGTGTCAAGATGAGTCGATGTGTCATGACGCTTAGATAAATGTCCTTTGTCTCATTTAAAGTCTAGCTTGTCTCGTCTCGTTTCGTCCAGCATGAGCATTCCTTTTCGCAATTTAATTGGCCATTTTACATTAAGAAGGCCCAATTCAATTATTCTAAATTCCTAAATTTAGGCTCGGTAGCTAAATCTGCTATTTAGCATTTTCATTTGCACAATACGACCTCGCGGGTCTTCTCATTTCAAAATATACATCCAAATGCACCCCTTTTACATTTTCGGGTCTCGGCCCAAAAACCGAGCCCGGCCCGTTCTCGGCCCGTTCTGGGCCCGCTTCCCTAGGCCCCGAGCTCTCTCAAAATATCTTTTATAGTTGCATATACATTATACACGGGATTCTTGATGAACAAGTAAAAGATTTCCAAAATACGTTAAACCGGATTTAGGAAATACGAACTTCAGCCCTACCATCAAACCGTAAAGTACTTTACGGTTTTCCTGCCTGGTTTTAAGAGGATTTTTCCTAATTTCCTCGAACTCTCTACTATAAATACCCCTAGACCCCCAACACTTTCAGGCACGTATTCACAAGCTTTTTACAGCATACACACACAAATCTCACAAAAGCCTCAAGCACCCAAATCTTCAATTCTTCACACATCCCGTGTTGAATTCACCCCTTTTGTTCCAAGTGAAGCTCTGCTGGTTTCGAAGCTCGAGACAGGTATGTCTTGGTCCTAATTTAGATTAAGTCTTTTTCTTTGCTTTTGACTAACAAAGGGACTACACACTAGCGTCTAACCCGACTTTGGTCGTGAACTTGTTTTTCACATTAAGATGGGTTTGCACCTCAAATGCACATCACATTCGTAACATACCTCGCCAAAGTCGCATAAGTACGCCCTCTTAAAATGAACCAAACGGACTTTATTTTAAGTTTATGCATGTGCATCCTCATCTTGCATTAAATCAACTTAACAATGAATTTGACATTAACTGTACCGTTTTCGTTAACAAGTTTTAGCATGCATTAACTAAGGGTTTTAACAATCTTTTGCATATGCATTTATACATCGTTTTGCATTCAATATCGCACTTGTACGTAGCGAATTACTTTAGCTCAAATACCTTTAATGGATTGTTCTTGGGTTAGTAGTCGCTATTTTCACAATAGACTTTTCTAAAAGGTTTTCATAAAACAAATTGAATTAATCTTTAAGAGAGTACCCTCACCCTGAATCCAATCTGGCTTCACAAACCTAGATCTAGGGGTGTCGACGTGCTCTGAAATTTAGGACGTGTTTTACAGCTTAGGACATGTTTGCAGGTTCCTAGTTACCGCGTTAATTAGGTGGCGACTCCAAAACAGTTTTAAGGTTTTTCTAACTTAATCTTTTTAACAGTAAATGCCCTCAAGCAAGACGTCGAGTTGCGTCCCCGCACCCCGGGTTCCACAAAAAGGCAAGATTATTCTTGATTTTTCGAGCTTCACCTCTTTATTTTCAGAATAAAAAGTTTATTTTTTGTTTAAAAATAAAAATCCTAGCGAAGTCACCAACTATGGAACCGGGTGTGTGCGGCGGACCACTCCACGTCTTGCTTAGGTGTATTGGTGAATAAAGAGGATGTGCTTTAAGTTAAAAAAATTAAGTTTGAAAAACCTTTAAAACTGCTTTGGAGTCGCCACCAAATTAACGCGGTAATTTGGAACCCGCCTACGTGTCGTAAGCTCTAAGACACGGTCTTTGAGTTCAGGGCACGTAGACACATATCCGTCTAAGGTTATTATGAAACCAGATTCAGATTCAGGGTGAGAGTACTCTTCTTTAAAAATTCATTCAGTTTTTTAGAAAACCCTTTTTGAAAAGCCTACATTGAAAAGTAGTCACTACTTGTCCGAGAACAATCTTTTAATTATATTTAAGCTAAAGTAATTTGCTACATGATGTGCATGTGCAATATTCGTTGTAAAAGATGAATGCGAAAGATGTTAAGAAACTGCCTCATAGAAGGCGGCTTGCTGTGGGAACCTCTTGTGCTCTGGCGGATCATAGCCTGAATCGCCAGTGCACTATCGTCTTCCGTACGTATGTAGTATGTAAAAATTTGTTTGTTTGAACACTCAGTTGCGGATGATCTTTTGCTATTTTGTAAGGGTCATTTGCCTTCTATGATCCTCCTATAAAAGGGGTTGTTGTCTTTTTTTTTTGGTGCTACGAGGTTGCAGATGAATGCCTAGAAATATGCATGCTATTGTAATGGCGTTGCTGCCGTGACTGTTGCTGAATTTTTACGTGTTACTGGTATGGTACGAGGCCGGGCTGCTCCCTTTTCGATATTTGGGTATGCCAATTTCTTATAAGCGGTTGGGTATTCTTGATTATCACATATTAGTTGAGAAAGTGGTTGCTCGCATAAGGGGTTGGGGGAGTAAGAAGCTGTCTTTTGCTGGGCGTCTTGTGTTGGTGAAGTCGGTGTTGTCAACTCTTCATAACTATTGGGCTTCCATTTTTATTTTGCATGATCGTGTATTGAAGGAAATTGATGCAATTTGTCGTAATTATCTTTGTGGTGGTTTTGAGCAGTTTCAGAGGGTCCCGAATGTAAATTGGAGGCAAGTTTGTACGGCTAAGGTGAATGGTGGTTTGGGGTTGTTTGATACAAAGATGTGGAATGTAGCGGCGGTGGGGAAACTTGCTTTGTGGCTGGCGTCTAAGGCTGACCACCTGTGGATTAAATGGGTTTATTACGTGTATATGAAAGGTGTGGAGTGGAAGGATTATCGTCCATCTGTGAATTGTAGTTGGTGTTGGTGTAAAATTTGTGCTGTCAAAGACAAGTTTGCGTCGCTATTTGAGGATCATCCCCGGGATGGTTGTGTGTAAACGATTAAGGATGGTTATGAGTGGCTTATGGGTGAGTCGAAAAGAGTGGAATTGGCAAGATTTGTGTGGTGTCGTCTTAGTCTGCCAAAACATTCATTCATTGTGTGGGTTGCAGTCCAAGACCGGCTTTAGACACGAGATCGGTTATGTCACTTTGAGATTTGCTCTGATGTGGTACGTCTTTTGTGTAATGTTTTGAATGAAACTTGTGTGCATTTCTTTTCTAACTGTGCGTATAGTCGGTTGATTGTTCGGTATGTTGAGGAGTGGCTTGGTTGTCAAATGCCATGGGCTACTGTTTGGAGATGTCATCGTCGGCGTAATGGTTCGCTGTTATAGCGTATATAGTAATGTATGCTATAGGAGCGGACATGTACTAGTCAGTGTGGCAAGCTCGGAATTTGGCTCGTGTGGATGGCTTTATCCTGCATCCACGTGTAGTGGTAACGGTTATTCAAAGGACTATTCGGGTGCGGGTGCGATCTTGTACTCAGGGTCTAAATAGTCGAGATACACAGTGGCTAGCGAGTTTGAAATTGACATAATCTATGTGATCTTGTACATAATCTTGTAAATTGTTGGGTTTGGATTTAATGAAAAGCTTACATTTTGACCCAAAAAAAAAAAAACCACTCAGTTTAACAGGCATAAACGAGTATAAACGAAAATGGTACAGTTAATGTCGAATTCATTGTTAATCGTATTAATGCCTTAATGAGAATTTTACTTATGCAACTTTGGCGGGGTGCGAAACGAATAGTATATTCGAATCATAGATAAGACCATCTTATGAAAAACGAGCTAGTTGTGCCATAGATAATACCATCTTATGAGAATTTTACTTATGCGACTTCTCTTCCTTTCAATTTCAGTTTTTTTTTATAGAAACAACTGAAAAATGAAGTTGGGAATGTAATGCCATAAGTCGTCCATTAGGAGAACGACTTGATGATGTCACCCTATACTATGTAAGTAAAGTCGTTTGTCTGCCTGCCGACTTTGATCCTTTTATTTATTTATATTTTTTTTTTTTTGAATTTGCATGTATTGAGTTTTTAAGTTGGGTTACAACAAACCATGTGAGTTTAGAAACCGAGCCTACTTCAATTCATTTTTGATAATTTGTTTCAAAGTAGCCTTATTTTCCCCCTTTTATTTATTTTTTAATTTTCAGCATTATTTTTTTTTAAAAAAAAAAAAAACCTCGATTTTGAATGGATATAACTTATAACTACAAAGTATATTCTGTCTATCATGGATTCAGGATTCATGATCATTATCACGTTCATTTCATTTATTTAGATCCTTTAATTTATAAGATGATACAACATAAAATATTATTATTGTTGTATGAACGTGCCGTATGTATTTATAGAAGAGTAAGTATTATAAGCAACCGTCTAACACTTGCTTATTGTTAGACGGACACATTAAACGAAGCACACTAACTTTCTAAAGTAATATTAAATGGAAAAAATTACAAAATAAACTTGCACAATGAAGAGTGAAAATAAGTCCAAATGAATATTAACTGTACCTTGTTTAATGCAGTTGGTCCCCATGAATAATTTATCATTCCAAGAAAAGTAAACGACAAGACTTTTCACCCTTTTTTGTAGAGTTTTTTTTTAATATCGCATGGATATAAACTCAGACATTTTATTTTCACCACATCTTATCATTTCCCTTCACACAAGGTACTCTTTCTTGAGAGAAAAACATAATCATCTACCGTTGTTACTCTATTTATTTATGGATTTTCCAATCTAATTATTTTGGTGACCATTGTTCGGGGTGATTTTCTCACACGGTTCGTTTAAGTGATTATGGGTCTACTAGTACTATCCCTTAGGTTGCTTTTAGTGGTGATTTATGTGATTGACTTTAAATGTACGAAAGATAACAAAAAACGGTACAAGACACACGATACGTTACGTGGGAAAAACCCTTAAAAGTTAAGGGAAAAACCACG
This sequence comes from Dianthus caryophyllus, assembly GCA_023091065.1. Taxonomy (NCBI): domain Eukaryota; kingdom Viridiplantae; phylum Streptophyta; class Magnoliopsida; order Caryophyllales; family Caryophyllaceae; genus Dianthus; species Dianthus caryophyllus. Next base: position 36,839,671 of record CM041517.1, on the reverse strand, counting down.
GGCGCCAAGCCAGGAGAGGTTCTTTAATAGTTCTGGAACAGCGATGAGGATCCGGACCAACCTGCACAGATACAATAATGGAGTAAAACTACGATTAAGTGTCTAAATGCTTAAGAATTGTGATGAGTGATGTGTGCTTGAGTTGGATAAAATCGATGAATGAATCCCTTCTCTCTCGAATTTTGCTCCTTATATAGCGTCCTTAGCTTCAACGCTCACCTCCTTCTTTGTAGCCAACCTCCCTAGAATCTCTCCACCGCTCCTATCTTCAAGGCTTCGTTTACGCTCCCACCAAGTCTTCCAACGACTCTTTTAGGGTTGTTGCTGCGGTCTTGGGCTTTCCTCTTTGATGTTTGACTTTTTTGTTGGGCTTGGCCCATCTTGGCTTTTCCTCTCCTGACCTGCACCTTTGTTTTGTCTGCATCTTGCTGCGCCGGGCCGCATGTTCTGGACTGACTAAGGATCCTGCACTGCTTCAGGCCTGGCCCAGGAGTTCTCGACCACTGGTTTTTGGTCCCAACAGTTTGTCCCCCATCTCCTTTGCCCTTCAGTCCTGAACTGGGGGGTAAGGAGATGCTTTCACCCTGGTCCAGGGCTGAGCCTGGCCCAGGCTCCTTCTGTTTTGCTGTGCCTTTGGTCCTGAGACCTGAACTCTGTAATTAATGAAGTAGTTGGCTTTGCGTGGGGAAATGCGCCCTATTTTGGCGCTCAATACACTGCGCACGTCATGTCATGGGTCATATCACGTCTCTTCGCGCGCTTATTTTTGTAAAACTACTCAACTTCCTTTTGTCTTCTATATATACCCTAGTTTTTGTTTTGTTTCTCTCTCTAACTTATTCCTTCCTTCTGATCTCTTTTGTTTTGCAATCAAGAAACCCTAACAACAAAAAATCCCCAAATCAATTTCGAAAAAGCCCTATCTTTCTTCTTCCACTTCTCAATCTTCAACCATGGCACGCAATGATGTTGGCCCTTCCACTGCTGTCTCCTACACCCATGGTGACTCCGTTTTTCGGGCGACCAACTTGATCGAAGATGTCAACACCTTCCCCAACCTGCTTGCCCAAGGGGCCGTGGCGAGGCTCAAAAGGGAAGGTAAAATCCCGGAAAGTGCTGAGGTTTGGGCCCCTGAGACGAGACGCCGTGGTAGATCGGGTTAGCCCCGCTGGTTTTCAATTTATGAGTCATCCTTCAAGTTTGGTGCCACTTTTCCGCTTTGCCGATGATGGCGCTTTTACGGGTACCGCTCAGTGCCGCCTTGCCAAGTCATGCCCTCTGCCTGGCGTTTGATCCACGGGATTGACTCCTTTGCCGGAGGTACGGGGTGGAGATCCACTTTGATATATGGAACACTTATCGTTTGCGAATGTACAAGAAGAAGAGAGTCCACTTTCGCTTGAGGGATAAATGCTCGCCTCTATTGTCCCGCTCAGATGCGTGTGATGAGACTAATCGCCCAATACTATATGTTCATTCGGCACAGCCTGGGGCCCAGATGTCTGGGCACCTGAGTTCTCCTTGAAGGGAACTGGTATGTTTCTTGAACTTTCGAATTTCCATTTGCTTTGCTCTTGCATGTGTCTTTTGTTTAGGTTTTGTTGTGGATTTGTCTTGTAGTTTCTGATTGGGTTCCTACTCCTGACGACCCTGGGTCAAGGAGGAGGATTGAGGCGTTTCTAAAGTTGCCTGCTGACAAGAGGGCTTGGCCTAAGTGTATGCGCCCAGATGATGATGATGATGATGATGTTGTAGAAGTATCGCCTACCCCTGAGCATGCTAGTGATGGTGGAGAGTCTGAGGAAGATGAGGAGGAGTCTGTGCCCGAGGTGGGTGAGAAGTCTGTGAGTGGGGTGGCTGGTGAAAGTGGTATAGGTCACCTGGACCAAACTCCCATCCATGTGACTCCGCTGAACTCTATACTTGCTGGGGCCAAGGGCCATTCAACTTTGCCCCATCAAGATTCCGGGTCTAGCCTCGAGCTCGTGCCCAGCCGCCATCGGGTATTGACATTTTCCCTTTACTTTGGGGAGATCCTTACCAACCATTCCTTTGTAACTCGTTTCCAATGATGTCTGCAGCGTCTGGGTCTAGTAAGAAGGGCTTCCTGTCTATGGAGGATATCACTGCTGCGATCACCCAGGCACGCGAGTCCACAAAGTCTGGTTGGAGCCCTGCTCCTGCCAGAATCTGTGGCCCTCGCTTCGAAGTCTTCCAAGAGGAAGGCACCAGAGGGGGTTCAGCACTAGGTCCATCAAAGCCGCTTGAATCTCCCGATCCCGCCCCGAGCGTAAGAAAAGGAAGAAGGGGAAGTTACCTCGGATGAATCCTCGTCGCCCATACCTCTCGCATTCTCGTGAGTCGGGCCTGAGTATGTCTCTTTCGGGAAGACTCTTGAGTGAGAGCTTCATTGCTCGCCCCTTCGTGACTGGGCCGCCCTGAGCTCGCACGCCTGGGCGACAAAATGGTGTCAGTTGTGCTCAGATTGTACTTTTTCCCTGGCTTTTGTTTTTGTTCGTAGATATTTTTGATATGGTTCTCGATTTTCTCGCTTCGCTCGCACTCGTGAGTCGCTACTCATGTCTGCCAGTCTTGGTTCCACGGTGCCAGTCTTGGAGAGTGGTAGGAACAAGGCTGAGGTTGAGAATGAGGTGCTGCGCTCCTCCCTCGAGACTGCCAAGAAGGAGCTCGAGAGTGTGAACTACCGGTGTGGGAAGCTAGCTGAGATGGATAAGATTCATTTCAAGAGGATCCAGCAGCAGGATAACCACATCGCGAACCGACCAGGGAGCTTGAGGACCTGGGAGGATGCCAAAAGCCATAATGCAGCGGTGAGGACCCGAGCATCTTCTACACACTTCGCACTGTGATTGAGATGATGAATGCCGCTCGAGGCTCGTGTCGCTCGGGATCTTTCCGCGAGATCGCCACCTTCAAACAATTGTTCCTCGATGAAGCCGCCCTGCATCAGCCGAGGTCACTTCTACCTGACATACCGCCAGCAATTGCTGGTCCAAGTGTTGAGACTGTTGGTGGAGGTTCTGGTACTGGTGCTGATGAGATTGGTCCTTTCCACGCTGACCCTGTAGAGGAACATGCTGAAAAGACTGGTGAGTCCGACGAATGAATGAATCAATTGAACTTTGGCTTCGTTATTGGTTTTTCTGAACAAACTTTGAATTTGCCAGGGGGGGGATGTCCCCTGTGTTTATTTGGTCTGTAAATATTTAGACTTTGCTTTTGGTTTGACCTTTGTTTCTGAATTCTGTTATCCATGCATGGGCATGGTTTGACTTTTGTCAACTTTCTGCTAGTTATGCTAGGCCACGTTATGTTATGTTTTGCTTATGTTATGTTTTGTTATGTCTTTTGTTATGATGCGCATATAATTTGTTGTGAATTCTGTAAAGTAGCATGCATGCGTTTGAAAATTTAGGCGACTTACACTTTGGGGCTCCCTTAACGGACATTACTCCCTGTCCCGTTGGTGCAGTCGTTCTGGGGCTGGAGCCCAAGTTTTTGTCTTTGTCTTTGCATTTGTTCTTGGTTCTGGGCTGGACCAGACTTTTGCACTGTTTTGTCTGCACAGAAAGGAGGGTCAGGGCTTGACCGTTGGCGTTAGCCAACGGCCCTCCGACGCTCAAGTCAGTACAGTTGTATAGGATAATTTGTAAAGGAAAAGTTTTGAGTTTTGTGGATTACCAGATGTCTTGGTCCAGGACACTTTACATGTGATAGAGCTTGAGGTGGAGTGTGTTCCAAGGTCTTGGGATCATGTCTCCTTCCAGGGTCTGTAGTCTATAAGAGCCTTTCCCTGTTGCTGAATCAATAAGGTATGGGCCTTCCCATGTTGGGGCTAACTTGCCTGCAGCCTTGTCCCTTGTGTTCTGAAATACTTTTCTCAGGACCAGATCTCCTGTCCTGAACATTCGTACTCTGACATTCTTGTTGTAACTTCTGGCCACTGATTGTTGATATGCTGCCAATCTTACTGCTGCTAAGTCCCTGAGCTCCTGGGCTGTGTCCAGGCTGTCACAGAGTAGTTCATTATTCTCAGAAAATGTATTGAATCCATACCTGATTGTTGGAACGTGCACTTCCACGGGTAGTACTGCTTCACAGCCATAGACCATTGAGTATGGAGTTTGCCCTGTAGCTCTCTTTGGCGTAGTTCTGTCTGCCCATAGTACTAGTGGCAGCTCTTCAACCCATCTCCCTTGTTTCTCCATCAGCTTCTTCTTGATGCAATTGATCACAATCTTGTTGCTGGACTCAGCTTGTCCATTTGCTTGAGGATATCTTGGTGGAGAGGTCACCAAATTGATGTTCCACTTTGTACAGAAGTCCCTGGTCTTGTTTCCCACGAATGCAAGTCCATTGTCACATATGATTTCTGAGGGGATCCCATACCTGCTGATGATGTTCTTCTTTATGAAGGCTATAACTTCTTTTCTCGTGACGCTTTGTATGCATCCGCTTCTATCCACTTAGAGAAGTAATCATTATCATTGCTAGCATAAACACCTTCCGTCCCGGAGCCATTGGTAATTTGCCAACTAAGTCCATGCCCCATTTCATGAATGGCCATGGTGCAGATATTGAGTGCAGGTTCTGTGCAGGCTGATGTATCTCTGGACCATGCCTTTGACAGGCATCACATTTTGTGGCATACTGGATGCTATCTGTTTTTATCAGGCCGAGTACCCCATGCGCAAGATTTTGTTGACCATGCTTCTACCACCTGTGTGGTTTCCACAAAGGTCCATCGTGGTATTTCGCTAGTACCGTCTTGACCTGGTCGTTCTAGGCGTAGTACCAGATTGAAGGACCTTCTCAATAATACGCCAGTATGATAGTATACCCGACGCCTTGATTCTGAATGCTCTTGCCTCGACCTTGTCCTGTGGTAATTTGCCCTGGACTAGCCACTCATAGTATGGTCAGTCCAGATCGAAGCCGTTTGACCGAAGTTCTCGCAGAATCGTTGCACCTTCTCGGATCACTGGCCCAGGATGTGCACACCGTATACCGCCCAGGGCACCAGGTTCAAATGCTGATCCAACGTTGGCCAAGGCATCTGCCTGCACATTCTGATCTCTAGGGACTTGCTCAACCTCAATGTTAGTGAACTTTTGAAAAAGATTTTTAACCAAATCAAGATATGCAATCATCTTAGAATCTTTAGCAGCGTACGTACCGTTGATTTGGTTTGCTACCAGCAAAGAGTCTAGTTTTACCTTTAGATTCTGGACTCTCATGTCCAGACATGCATTCAGTCCTGCTATAAGTGCCTCATATTCAGCTTCATTGTTGGTAGTCCTGAATTCACAGGATACAGCCTGTACTATCTTGTCCCCCTGTGGCGACTTCAAGACCACACCTAGTCCTGCACTTCGATGTTGGTGAACCATCCGGCCCAGAGTTCCCAGTGTCCATTGCTTCTGGTCCAGATGGAAGATCTCCTTTGTTACCTGCTCCTCTAGTGTGGGAGTGAAGTCAGCCACAAAGTCTGCTAAAGCTTGAGATTTGATTGCTGTTCTGGGCTCATAGGATAGATCGTAGGTGCTCAATTTTACTGACCATTTTGACATGCGACCTGAAAGTTCTGGTCTAGACAGTACTGATCTCACAGGAACATTAGTACGAATGATAATATGATGTGCCTCAAAGTAAGGGCGCAACTTGGTACAAGCAACTGTTAAAGCCAAAACAAATTTTTCCAATACAGAATACCTGGTCTCAGCATCTAGAAGACTCTTACTTACATAATACACCGGATGTTGCTGTCCATCAGGTTCTCTCACCAGGACTGCACTTACAGAGCTTTCTGTTACAGAGAGGTACAGGACCAGTGACTCCCCTGGTTCAGGTTTGGATAAAAGTGGGGCTGATGATAGGTACGCTTTCAGGTCCTGGAATGCTTTCTCATGCTCGCCCCCGCTTGAATCGCTTGTTCTTTCTCAGGAGATCATAAAATGGCTAGCACCTTTCAGAAGACCTAGAGATGAATCTGTGCAGCGCTGCTACTCTTCCAGTCAGTTTCTGGACATCTTTCGGGTTCTGAGGATGCAAGTTGATTATTCTTTGAGATCTGCTGGACTAGCCTCTATGTTTTTTGTCACCATATAGCCTAGGAACTTTCTGCAGCGACACCAAAGGTGCATTTAGTAGGGTTTAACTTCATATTATACTGCTCTGCATCTCGAACGCCTTTTCCAGGTCCTGGATGTGGTCTTCGCCTTTCTTTGATTTCACCACCATATCATCAATGTAGACCTCCATTGTGTCTCCAATCCGTCCTTGAACATCATGTTCACCACCTTTGATATGTTGCACTGCATTCTTTAGTCCAAAAGGCATAGCCTTGTAGCAATATACTCCTCTCTTGGTCATGAACGCCAGATGCTCCTGGTCCGAGTGTGCATCCCGATCCGTTGAATCCGCTAGTGCATCCATGAATGTCAAGACACCTAATGTCTGCGGTGGCGTCTACCATGGCATCTATGTGTGGTAGTGGAAATGAATCTTTGGGCACGCCTTGTTCAGATCTGTATAGTCCACGATACTCTCCACTTGCCATTCTTTTTCCTGGACCACAACTACATTTGCCAACCAATCTGGGTACATTACTTCTTTGATCATGTCCATGTCCAGCATTTCGTACCTCCCGGTTCACAATCTCATTACGCTCGTGCAAACTTCCTCGCTCGCTTCACAGGCTTAAAAGTTGGGTCAATATTTAACTTGTGTGTAATAACATCGTAACTTATACCACCATATCGAAATGGGACCAGGCAAAACAATGCTCTTTCTTCCTCAGAAAGTCAATTAGAGCAGGTCTGATTCCCTCTGGAGCGTCAGAACCAACCAGAACCTTCCTGACAGGTCTTTCTTCAGCCAAAACAATTTCATCTGTCTCCCTGCTTGGGACAGGATTCTCAACAGACCTGACAGGCTGCTTTAATTGCTATGCGAGGGACTTACCTCGCCGTAAGGTTTCGTGGTCGTTTCAGAACATTCCCTGCGCCGCTTCTCCTCGATCGTTCTTTGTCCCCACTTTGTTGGGATCTTGATGCACTGGTGGTACGATGAAGGTACAGCCTTGAGGTTGTGGTTCCAGGGTCGGCCTAGGATTACGTTGTATGAGGATAGCGGTCTATCACGCAGTAACTTCTCAAAAGAGGTGACTCCTTCCACATAGGTTGGTAGGGTGATCTCTCCAGTGTGCTTTGTTTCTCCACCGAACCCTACCAGACGCCGACTTTTTCGTTACATCGCACTCTTTCACCCCATAGCTTCCAAAGGTTTCCATCATGATGATGTTGACCGAACTGCCTCCATCTACCAGGACTCTTCTGACCATGCAGGTTCCAATCTGGATCTTGATCACCAGCCCATCGTGGTGTGGCCCATGCACTCCTTGTAGGTCTGACTCATCAAACACAATCTCCTGGGCTGGACCTGCTTGTCCTGCCGGTGGCTGTTGCCTGTTCTCTAGAGCCACACGCTTCGCAGCAGAATATGTTAGTCCACAAATATCTGATCCACCAGAAATAAATTTTACCTCATGTGTTGGTGGTGGTGGTGGAAGATCTCTGGGCTCATCTCTTTCATCTTTGTTCCTCTTGTTCCTGGGCAGGATGTCCTTCAGGTGACCATTCTTTAGTAGATGAGCTATCTCCCTCCTTAGAGCTATGCAGTCCTCTGTGGTATGCCCAATATCATAATGGTACTCACACCACTTGGTCGTGTCTCGCCTTGGGTTTGGCTTCTCACTCGCTTTTGGCCATCTGACTGCTGAGCCCAGCTTGTCCAGCTTGTTGATCAGGCCTGGCAGGTCTACAGAAAAGCAATACTCTGAAACTGGAGGTGGAACCCTGGGTGCATCAGCCTGTTCATCCACGGCGTTTGCCTCCCGCTTGGCCTCGATACGGACCAGGCTGCTGTTGTTCTTTGTGCCTCGGTGGTGACTTTTCGCTCACCGCCTCGTCCTCGATACCTTGCCTCAATCGCTGGTCCTCTTCTACCTCGACCGGGCCAGAGCCTTAGCCTGCACATCCTCAAAAGTAGAACAAGGGTAGCGAGTTAGTTCAACATAAAGATCAGAATCTCTAACCAAACCTTGCCTGAAGGCCTCAATGGCCGTGCCGATGTCACATCTGGGGATGGACACTTTCTCCTTGTTGAAGCGGTGCAGGAAGTCCCTCAGAGACTCGTTCTCGTTCTGGATGACCCGGTATAGATCACTGGTCTGCTTCTCCAACACCGCCATCGCGAACCGGATGTTGAAAAGGTTGATCACTCGGCTCGCGACTTGATGGTCTTGATGGCGGGTTGATGTACCACCTGAGGTGGACCACCAAGGTTGAACCAAAGCTTTTGCACATGCAGCCTCTCTTCTCTCGGTGGGATAAGAACGTTGACCATCCTTTGCCTGTACTGAGCAACATGTTCCAGAGGATCAGCTGTCCCATCATAGAGCTTTAGGTTGGCCGAGTACTTCTTGGGCATCTCCACCATTCGCAATGCAATCATCAAAGGGTGAATCAAAGATAGCTTCCTGGTGCTACTTCTTCAATGGGTTGTGGAAGTCCCTGGAACCTTCGTACTAACTCGAGAGTTTCTGCATCTCCATCATCATGTACTGATGACCTGGCCTCGCACTTACTCCCTCTGGTGTTTTGGTTCACCGCCTCTCGCACCATTGTTCTCTTGATCTTCGCCCACATGGAGTGGATCTCCTTTTGTACCTTTGACCTGCGGAAGAGAAAGTAGAGAAGTCAAGTTGTTTGATCACATCAGAAAATGGTGTACCTGGTGGGGTCCTGGATCCTGAGGCTGTCTTCCGACAGGACTCCGGTGCTTTCTTCAGGATGCCTCACCTCCTTCACCTTGTTGCTTGACCTTGGCATCCTCTGCAGCTTTCTTGGCTTGCTCTGCAACCTGCTTGGCTTGTTGCAATTCCTCCTGGAGCTTGAGCATGGCTTCTGCACTTGTGCCTTCCATCTCTCACGTTGGTTGATCTCGTTGGTTTTTGGAAAATTTTGTAGGATTAATAAACTAGTATCCCCACAGACGGCGCCAAACTGTTCGGGGTGATTTTCTCACACGGTTCGTTTAAGTGATTATGGGTCTACTAGTACTATCCCTTAGGTTGCTTTTAGTGGTGATTTATGTGATTGACTTTAAATGTACGAAAGATAACAAAAAACGGTACAAGACACACGATACGTTACGTGGGAAAAACCCTTAAAAGTTAAGGGAAAAACCACGGGCGCCAAGCCAGGAGAGGTTCTTCAATAGTTCTGGAACAGGCGATGTGATCCTGGACCAACTGGTACAGGATACAATAATGGAGTAAAACTACGATTAAGTGTCTAAATGCTTAAGAATTGTGATGAGTGATGTGTGCTTGAGTTGGATAAAATCTGATGAATGAATCCCCTTCTCTCTGAATTTTGCTCCTTATATAGCGTCCTTAGCTTCAACGTTCACCTCCTTCTTTGTAGCCAACCTCCCCTAGAATCTCTCCAGCTGCTCCTATCTTCAAGGCTTCGTTTCTGCTCCCTGACCAAGTCTTCCAACGACTCTTTTAGGGTTGTTGCTGCGGTCTTGGGCTTTCCTCTTTGATGTTTGACTTTTTTGTTGGGCTTGGCCCATCTTGGATTTTCCTCTCCTGACCTGCACCTTTGTTTTGTCTGCATCTTTGCCAGTCGGGCCGCATGTTCTGGACCTGACTAAGGATCCTGTACCCGTCTAGGCCTGGCCCAGGGTTCTGGACCAGCCTGGGTTTTTGGTCCCAACAACCATCATATTTAATTTTTTGTGTAATTTTTATGTTGTGTTAAGGGATTTGTATGAGGAACATGAAGTGAAATTTGGATGCTCGAGAAAATGGTGAGACAATTTTTTTTCCTTTTTTTTCCCCCTTTTGAACTTTTTTTTTTTTTTTTTATAGTATATATCAATGAAAATATAGAAAAAAAACATGCGTTGAAAATATTGGTAACTACAAATTGAATTTTCTCAACGAGAATAATATTATCGGTAACGATATGTTTACTCAAACTAATTTCAGATAAAAGGTGATCACATAAATGGATATGGTGACCAATTTAACAGTTATTGTTACGACAATTGTGCATAGATTTTCAATCAGAGGCAATAAACCTCTTTTGTAACCATTGTACAAGTTTTTTTCACTGTAATGGATTTCATGAAGACAGTGTTGGCTTTAAAAAAAAAAAAAACACTTGTATGGTGTTACAACATGTAAGCGTGCAATTATGTAGAAGCTTCCGTAAAGAAATATTAGTTTAAGAAATGTTATCTTATTTTCTCAAAATTGCATTTAAGCCACCTTAAAGCATGGAACTATGTAAATGGAAGAAGACTTGAGAAAGAAGGTTTTAATTACTAAAGTGATAGACAATTTTTTTGATACATATATAAAAAGTGACCATTTTAGGTTGATTGTGACTGTTATTGACTAAAAAGTAACTACTTTTATACTCGGAGTATCTCTCAACGGTGCTCCAATGTGTACAATTAGAGTTAAAGTTAGTCTAAATGTGGTCACATTCAATCTTTTTTCAATTTTTTTTTTGTCATATGTTCCATCGATTTTCGACGAGAAGGCTGTTCGGGGTGATTTTCTCACACGGTTCGTTTAAGTGATTGTGGATCTACTAGTACTATCCCTTAGGTTGCTTTTAGTGGTGATTTATGTGATTGATTTTAAATGTACGAAAGATAACAAAAACGGTACAAGACACACGATATGTTACGTGGGAAAAACCCTTAAATGTTAAGGGAAAAACCACGGGCGCCAAGCCAGGAGAGGATCTTCACTAATTCTGAAATAATGGGTACAGAGCCTGGACCAACTGGTACAGAAAACTATTTTATCGTAAAAATATAAAGTGGTTGGATGCTTGAGAATTGCGTAGAGTATTGTGTGCTTGCGTTGTATGATAATGAATGCCCTTTTTCTTCTGAGTTCTCCTTCTTATATAGTGTCCTTAGGGTTCAACGTTCCTTTCCTTGGTTGTAGGTAACCTCTCCAACGATTTCTGAAGCTGTTCCTATCTTCAAGGCTGAGTTTCAGCATGCTTGACTGGGTCCTCCAACGTCTCTTTTAGGGTTGCTGCTGCGTCTTCGGGCTTTCCTCTTTGATGTTTAATTCTTTTGTTGGGCTTGGCCCATCTTGACTATTCCTCTCCTGGCCTGCACCTTTGTTTTGTCTGCATGCCTGGTGCCGTCTGCACGCCCTGGTCTCGCACTGCCTTGGCTGGCCCAGGGTTCTCGACCACCGGGTTTTGGTACCACCAGTTTGTCCCCCATCTCCTTGCCCTACAGTCCTGAACTGGGGGGTAAGGAGATGCTTCTGTCCTTCATCCTGGTCCAGGGCTGAGCCTGGCCCAGGCTCCTTTTGTTTTGCTGTTCCCTTAGTCCTGAGACCTGAACTTTGTAATTAATGAAGTAGTTGGCTTTTCGTGGGGAAGTGCGCCCTATTTTGGCGCTCAATGTACTGCGCACGTCATGTCGTGGCTCAGATCACGTCTCTTCGCGCGTTTATTTTTGCAAAAAACCATCCGATTTCTTTTTGTCTTCTATATATACCCTAGTTTTTGTTTTGCTTCTCTCTCTAACTCATCTTTCTGATCTCTTTTTGTTTTGCATCTGATAACCCACAAAAAACCCCCAAATTGATTTGCTAAAAACCCTTGCTTTCTTCTTCCTCCTTTTCCAACTTCAATCATGGCACGCAACGATGTTGGCCCTTCCACTGCTGTCTCTTACACCCATGGTGACTCCATTTTCGAAGCGACTGACTTGATCAAGGATGTCAACATCTACCCTAACCTGCTTGCCCAAGGGGCTGTGGCAAGGCTCAAAAGGGAAGGAAAAATCCCGTAGAAATCGAGGTTTGGGCCCCGCAGACGAGAGACGCCGAGTAGATTGGGTTAGCCCTGGTTGGTTTTCAATTTTTGAATCTTCTTTCAAGTTCGGTGCAACTTTTCCGCTCTGCCCTCTGATGAGCGCTTTCTTGGGCACTGTTCAAGTGCCGCCTTGTCAAGTCATGCCTTCCGTCTGGCGATTGATCCACGGGATCGATTCCCTTTGCCGGAGGTACGGGGTTGATATTCAGTTGGCTGATATTAGGAATACTTACCGTTTGCGTATGTATAAGCAAAAGAGGGTTCATTTTCGTTTGAGGGACAGATGCTCGCATCTCTTGACCCGCTCAGATGTGGGTGATGATAGTAACTGGACTAGTTACTACATGTTCATCCGTAGTAAGACTTTGGGCCCAAATGTCCGAGCGCCTGAGTTCTCTTTGAAGGGGACTGGTATGTCTTTCGAACTTTCGAATTTCCATTTGCTTTGTTCTTGCATGTGTCTTTTGCTTAGGTTTTGTTGTGGATTTGGCTTTGCAGTTTCTGATTGGGTTCCTACTCCTGACAACCCTGAGTCAAGGAGGAGGATTGAGGCGTTTCTAAAGTTGCCAGCTGATAAGAGGGCCTGGCCCAAATGTATGAATCCTGATGATGATGATGACGCGTTGTCGGCGTCTCCCCTCGAGTGGCATCTTTGGTGATGGTAGAGAGTCTGAGGGGGATGAGGAGGGGTCTGAAGATGAGGAAGAGGCTGTGCCCGAGGTGGGTGAAAAGTTTGTGAGTGGGGTTCTTTGGTGAGAGCCGATTCAGTCACTTTGACCAAACTCCCATCCATGTGACTCGTTGCACTCTATACTTGCTGGGGCCAGGGGCCACTCAACCCTGCCCCCACTGAAGATTCCTGGATCTGGCCTGAACCCTACACCTAGTGCTGCTACTGGTATTGATTCTTTCACTCTAGTCCACGAATTCGTTTATTTGTCATTCTTTTGTAACTTGCTTCCAATGATGTTTGCAGCGTCTGGGTCCAGCAAGAAGGGCTTCCTGTCTATGGAGGATATTACTGCTGCGATTACCCAGGCACGCGAGGCCACGAAGTCTGGTAGTAGCCTTGTCCCTGCTGTGAATCTGGTGGCCCCTGCTTCTGAGTCTTCCAAGAGGAAGGCACCAGAGGGGGTTCAGACTAGGTCCACCAAAGTTGTTGCTGAATCTCCTGAGCCTGCCCTTGAGCAGAAGAAAGGGAAGTTACCTCAGATGAATCCTGTGCTGTCCATACCTTTGCATTCTCAAAGTCAGTCCGAGTATGTCTCTTTGGGGAAGTCTTTGAGTGAGAACTTTGCTACTTTGTCCTCTGCACCAGCCGCCCTGGACCCTGTGCGCCTGGCGCACAAGATGGTGGGCTGTTGTGCCCAGGTCTGTATCCTTTCTTACGCTCGCTTTTGTTCGTAGTTGTTTTTGATATGGCTCGATTTTTGCTCAGACCGTAGTTGTTGGTCATGTCCACACCTTGGTTCTACAAAGGTCGCTTTGGAGAGTGGTAGGAGTAAAGTGAAAGGTCGAAACGAGACGCCGCTTCTTCCCTCGATATAGCCAGGCAGGAACTTGAGAGTGTGAACTCTCGCTGCGAAAAGATGGCTGCTTTGGACAAGGCGAACTTCAAAAGGATCAGGCAGCAGGATAAACACATTGGTGAGTTGACCAAGGAGCTGGAGGATCTAAGGGAGGACGCCAAAAGACATAATGCAGTGGTGAGGGACCTAAGCATCTTCCACACACTTCGTACCAGGATTGAGATGATGAATGCCGCCCGAGGCTCGTCTTTGCTGGGATCTTTCCGCGGAGATTGCCATCTTTAAAGAATTGTTCCCTGATGAAGTTGTCCTGCAGCGGCCGAGGTCACTTTATCTGACTGCGTCTTTGGAGTCGCTTCTGGTCCAGGTGTTGAGGAGACTGGTCCTTCTCATGCTGACCCTGCAGAGGAACATGCTGAAAAGACTGGTGAGTCCGACGAATGAATGAATCAATTGAACTTTTGGCTTAGTTATTAGTTTTTTGAACAATCTTTGAATTTGCCGGGGGGGAATGTCCCCTGTGTTTATTTGGCCTGTAAGTATTTAAACTCTGTCTTTTTGGTTTGAACTGCTTCAATTGCTTCGACATTTGCATCCATGTGCTGGCATGGATTGCTTGGTTCTGACTCTTTTGCTATATGCTAAGCTATGTTAGGTTATGTTTTGCTTATGTTATGTTTTGTTATGCCTTTTGTTATGATGCGCATATAGTTTGTTTTGAATTTGTAAAGTAGCATGCATGCGTTTGATAATTTAGGCGACTTACACTTTGGGGCTCCCTTAACGGACATTACTCCCTGTCCCGTTGTTGCAGTCGTACCGGGGCTGGAGCCCAAGTTTTGTCTTTGTCTTTGCATTTGTTTTTGGTTCTGGGCTGGACCAGACTTTTGCACTGTTTTGTCTGCACAAAAAGGAGGGTCAGGCTTGACCGTTGGCGTTAGCCAACGGCCCTCCGACGCTCAAGTCAGTACAATTGTATAGGATAATTTGTAAAAGAAAAGTTTTGAGTTTTGTGTATTACCAGATGTCTTGGTTCAGGATACTTTACATGTGATAGAGCTTGAGGTGGAGTGTATTCCAAGGTCTTGGGATCATGTCTCCTTCCAGAGTTTGTAGTCTGTAAGAGCCTTTCCCTGTTGCTGAATCAATAAGGTATGGGCCTTCCCAGGTTGGGGCTAACTTGCCTGCTGCTTTGTCCCTTGTGTTCTGAAATACTTTTCTCAGGACCAGATCTCACGCTCCGAACATTCGCATTTCACATTCTTGTTGTAACTTCTGGCCACTGATTGTTGGTATGCTGCCAACCTTACTGCTGCTAAGTCTCTGAGCTCTTGGGTCAGATCCAGCCGCCACAGAGCGATTCATTATTCTCGTAAAATGTATAGAGTCCATACCTGACTGTTGGATCGTGCACTTCCACGCGGGTAATCTTCACACCCATAGACCATTGAGTATGGAGTTTGCCCTGTAGCTCTCTTTGGCGTAGTTCTGTCTGCCCATAGTACTAGTGGCAGCTCTTCAACCCATCTCCCTTGTTTCTCCATCAGCTTCTTCTTGATGCAATTGATCACAATTTTGTTGCTGGACTCAGCTTGTCCATTTGCTTGAGGATATCTTGGTGGAGAGGTCACCAAGTTGATATTCCACTTTGTACAGAAATCTCTGGTCTTGTTTCCCACGAATGCAAGTCCATTGTCACATACTATTTCTGAGGGGATCCCATACCTGCTGATGATGTTCTTCTTTATGAAAGCAATTACTTCCTTTTCTGTAACGTTTTTGTAAGCATCTGCCTCTATCCATTTAGAGAAGTAGTCTGTCATTGCTAGCATAAACACCTTCTGCCCTGGAGCCATTGGTAATTTGCCAACTAAGTCCATGCCCCATTTCATGAATGGCCATGGTGCAGATATCGAGTGCAGGTTCTGTGCAGGCTGATGTATCTCTGGACCATGCCTTTGACAGGCGTCACATTTTGTGGCATACTGGATGCTATCTGTTTTCATTGTGGGCCAGTAGTAGCCCATGCGTAGAATTTTGTTAACCATGCTTCTACCACCTGTGTGATTTCCACAATGTCCATCGTGTATCTCTGACAGTACTGTCCTGACCTGGTCAGGTTCTAGGCAGCGCAGGTACAGCCCGTTGAAGGATCTTCTGAATAGAATGCCTTGAATGATTGTGTACCTGGACGCCTTGATTCTGAACGCTCTTGCCTCAATCTTGTCTTGTGGTAATTTGCCCTGGGCTAGCCACTCATAGTATGGTCTGGTCCAGGACTGAGTTGCTTGGACTGTGTTCTGCAGAACTGGTTGCACCTTCTGGACTGCTGGCTCCAGGATGTGCACAATTGGTATACTGTCCAGAGCACCAGGTTCAAATGCTGATCCAACGTTGGCTAGAGCATCTGCCTGTACATTCTGATCTCTAGGGACTTGCTCAACCTCAATGTTAGTAAACTTTTGAAAAAGATTTTTAACCAAATCAAGATATGCAATCATTTTAGAATCTTTAGCAGCGTACGTACCATTGATTTGGTTTGCAACCAACAAAGAGTCTATCTTTACCTTTAGATTCTGAACCTTCATGTCCAGACACACATTCAGTCCTGCTATCAGTGCCTCATACTCAGCTTCATTGTTGGTAGTCCTGAACTCACAGGATACAGCCTGTACTATCTTGTCCCCCTGTGGCGACTTCAGGACCACACCTAGTCCAGTACCCCTGATATTGGCTGAACCATCTGTCCAGAGTTCCCAGGTTTGCTGTTTCTGGTCCAGATGGAAGATTTCCTTTGTTACCTGCTCTTCTAGTGTGGGAGTGAAGTCAGCCACAAAGTCTGCTAGAGCTTGAGATTTGATTGCCGTTCTGGGCTCATATGATAGATCATAGGTGCTCAACTTTACTGACCATTTTGACATGCGACCTGAAAGTTCTGGTCTAGACAGTACTGATCTCACAGGAACATTAGTACGAATGATAATATGATGCGCCTCAAAGTAATGGCACAACTTGGTACAAGCAACTGTTAAAGCCAAAACAAATTTTTCCAATACAGAATACCTGGTCTCAGCATCCAGAAGACTCTTACTTACATAATACACCGGATGTTCTTTGTCCATCCGCTCTCTCACCAGGATCGCACTTACGTAGCTTTCGTTGCTGAGGCATGTCTGCAGGACCAGTGACTCTCCTGGTTCAGGCTTGGACAGGAGTGGAGCTAATGATAGGTATACTTTCAGGTCCTGGAATGCTTTCTCATGCTCTGTCCCCCAGTTGAACTGCTTGTTCTTTCTCAGAAGATCATAGAATGGCTTGCATCTTTCTGAGGACCTGGAGATGAATCTGTTCAGCGCTGCTACTCTTCCAGTCAGTTTCTGGACATCTTTCGGGTTCTGGGGGGACTGCAAGTTGATTATTGCTGAGATCTGCTCTGGACTAGCCTCTATGCCTCTTTTTGTCACCATATAGCCTAAGAACTTTCCTGCAGTGACACCAAAGGTGCATTTAGTGGGGTTTAACTTCATATTATACTTTTCCAGAATCTCGAACGCCTTTTCCAGGTCCTGGATGTGATCCTCTGCTTTCTTTGATTTCACCACCATATCATCAATGTAGACCTCCATCGTGTCTCCAATCTGATCCTTGAACATCATGTTTACGAGCCTTTGATATGTTGCACCTGCATTCTTTAGTCCAAACGGCATAGCTTTGTAACAATATATTCCTCTGCTGGTCATGAACGCCGTATGCTCCTGGTCCTAGGGTGCATCCCGATCCGTTGAATCCGCTAATGCATCCATGAATGTCAAGACCTCGTATCTGCGGTGGCGTCCACCATGGCATCTATGTGTGGTAGTGGAAATGAATCTTTTAGGCGTGCCTTGTTCAGTCAGATAGTCCACGATACTCTCCACTTGCCATTCTTTTTCTGGACCACAACTACATTTGCCAACCAATCTGGGTACATCACTTCTTTTATCATGTCCATGTCTAGTAGTTTCTGTACCTCCTGGTTCACAATCTCATTACGTTCTGGTGCAAACTTCCTGCTTCGCTTTCACGTGCTTAAAACTTGGGTCAATATTTAACTTGTGCGTAATAACATCGTAACTTATACCGCCATATCAAAATGGGACCAGTAAAACAATGCTCTTTCTTCCTCGTAAAGTCAATTAGAGCAGTCCGATTACCTCTGAGCGTCGTAACCAACCGTAACCTTCTGTCAGTCTTTCTTCACCAAAACAATTTCATCCGCTCTCCATGCGCTGGGACAGATTCTCAATGCACTGACAGTCGCTTTAATTGCTATGCGAGGACTTACCTGGCTAGGAGGTTTCGTGGTCAGCCCCGTAACACTCTGCGGCCGCTTGTTGCTCTCCTCTCGACCGTCAGCCGCCCCCACTTTGTTGGTATCTTTATGCACTGGTGGTACGTTGAAGGTACAGCCTTGTGGTTGTGGATCCAGGGTCGGCCTAGGATTACGTTGTATGAGGACAGGCAATCTATCACGCAGAACTTCTCGAAAGAGGTGACTCCTTCCACATAGGTTGGTAGGGTGATCTCTCCCAAGCTGTGCTTTGTCTCTCCACTGAATCCTACCAGGACGCCGACTTCTTCGTTACGCCGGACTCTTTCACCCCCATAGCTTCCAAATACTCCATCATGATGATGTTGATCAATCGCCTCCATCTACCAGGACTCTTCTCGACCATGCAGTTCCACCGATCTTGATCACCAGCCCATCGTGGTGTGGCCCATGCACTCCTTGTAGGTCTGACTCATCAAACACGATCTCCTGGATCGACTCGCTTGTCTCCGCCGTGGTCGCTGTCGTTTCTCCAGAGCTACACGCATTGCAGCAGAATATGTTAGTGCATAAATATCTGATCCACCAGAGATGAATTTTACCTCATGGGTTGGTGGCGGTGGAGGAAGATCTCGGGGTTCATCTCGTTCATCTCTGTTCCTTCTGTTGCTGGGCTGGATATCCTTCAGGTGGCCATTCTTTAGTAGATGAGCTATCTCCCTTCTCGAGGCTATGCAATCCTCTCGTGGTGTGTCCAATATCGTGAATGGTACTCACACCACTTGGTCGTGTCCCGCCTTGGATTAGGCTTCACTTGCTTTTGGCCATCTAACCGCCGAGCCCAACTTGTCCAAATTTGTTGATTAGGCCTGGCAGTTCTGAAAAGCAATACTCTGGCGGAGGTGGAACTCGGTGCATCACCGCTCATCCACACGTTTGCCTCCCTCTTGCTTGGTCTCGATATGGACCAGGCCTGGCTGCTGTTGTACCTACGGGTGGTGACTTTACGTTCACCGCCTCAGTCCTGGTAACGTGCTCAATCGCCGATCTTCCTCTACCCCGATGCGGGCCAGCCTTAGCCTGCACATCCTCAAAGGTAGAACAAGGGTAGCGAGTTAGTTCAACATAAAGATCGTAATCTCTAACCAAACCTTGCCTCAAGGCCTCAATGGCCGTGCCGATGTCACATCCGGGATGGACACTTTCTCCTTGTTGAAGCGGTGCAGAAGTCCCTTAGAGACTCGTTCTCGCTCGATGACCCGCATGCAGATCACCGGTTCGCTTCTCCAACGATGCATCTTGCGAACCGGATGTTGAAAAGGTTGATCATCGCATAAAGGACTTGATGGTCTTGGTAGCGAGGTTGATGTACCACCTGAGGGCTGGACCAGTCAAGGTTGAACCAAAGCTTTTGCACATGCAGGCCTCTCTCTTCTCTGCTGGGATAGGAACGTTGAACATCCTCTGCCTGTACTGCGCAACATGTTCCAGAGGATCTGCTGTCCCATCATAGAGCTTTAGGTTGGGTGCCGAGTACTTCTTTGGCATCTCCACCATTGCAATGCAGTCATCAAAGGGTGAATCAGCATAGCTTCCTGGTGCTATTTCTTCAATGGGTTGTGGAAGTCCTGGAACCTTTCGTACCAACTCTGAGAGTTTCTGCATCTCCATCATCATGTATTCCATGACCTGGCCTGCGCTTACTCCCTCTGGTGTCTTTGGTTCACCGCTTCCTCCTCTGCAGATTGTTCTCTTGATCTTCCTCCACATGGAGTGGATCGCTTTTTGTACCTTTTGATCCCGCAGAGGAGAAAGTAGAAGTCAAGTTGTTTGATCACAACAGAGAATGGTGTCCTTGGTGGGATCCTGGATCCTGAGGCTTTTTCTCGACCGAGGACTCCACTGCTTCTTCAGACGATCTCTGCCTCCTTGACCTTACGGCCTCGGCCTTGGCATCCTCTGCAGCTTTCTTGGCCTGTTCTGCAACTTGCTTGGCTTGTTGCAGCTCTTCCTGGTGCTTCAGCATGGCTTCTGCACTTGTACCCTCCATCTTTCCCGTTGGTTGGTCTCGTTGATTGAAAAAATGCTGGAGGATTAATAAACTAGTATCCCCACGCATCGCGCCAACTGCTCGGGTGATTTTCTCACACGGTTCGTTTAAGTGATTGTGGAATTTCTAGTACTATCTCTTAGGTTGCTTTTAGTGGTGAATTATGTGATTGATTTAAAATGTACGAAAGATAACAAATACGGTACAAGACACACGATATGTTACGTGGGAAAAACCCTTAAATGTTAAGGGAAAAACCACTAGCGCCAAGCCGAGAGGATCTTCACTAATTACGAAATAATGGGTACAGAGCCTGGACCAACCGGGTACGTAAAACTATTTTATCGTAAAAATATAAAGTGGTTGGATGCTTGAGAATTGCGTAGAGTATTGTGTGCTTGCGTTGTATGATAATGAATGCCCTTTTTCTTCTGAGTTCTCCTTCTTATATAGTGTCCTTAGGGTTCAACGTTCCTTTCCTTGGTTGTAGGTAACCTCTCCAACGATTTCTGAAGCTGTTCCTATCTTCAAGGCTGAGTTTCAGCATGCTTGACTGGGTCCTCCAACGTCTCTTTTAGGGTTCTTCTTTGCGTCTTGAACTTTCCTCTTTGATGTTTAATTCTTTTGTTGGGCTTGGCCCATCTTGACTATTCCTCTCCTGTCCTGCACCTTTGTTTTGTCCTGGTCTCCGTCTTGTCAGTCAGACGCCCCGGTCCCCGACCGCGATCCTGCACCCGTCTTGGCCTGGCCCAGGGTTCTGGACCAGCCTGGGTTTTTGGTCCCAACAAAGGCCAGGGAAACTAAAGGAGAAATTTTGACACCAAACAATACTCAAATCAACCAACTCAATAATATTGCCTTTTCCAATAACTCACATTAACCAATTGTCTATAAGTAGATACAATCTAACAATATATAATACTACATTATTCTTATTATTCAAATGATGTCACATGAATGTGTTTGAATATATTTATCCAGTTATCAAAGTAATGTTACGATAAGAGAATATTAGGTTTCCATATTTCATATTGTTTGGTTATGTAATGTGATGGATTAGTGACTATAATTGAGATTAGAGTATCTCATTCTTGCCAATTATGAGTCGTGACTACTATAATAATAACGGTGACACCATTTTCAGAAATAGTGGGTACATTTGATATACACATAAAGTAACAATTAACAGACAAAATAACACAACTACTCCGTATATTAGAATTATTCACCAATTTTCTTTAAGTAGATACAATTTAAAAATATTTAGTTGTCACGTTATCGTAAAGGAATAATTGCCATGAATAATCCGAACTGACACTTATCTTTCACAAATAATTCCAACTCAAAATAATTCGCGAATAATCTCAACTATCGAAAATCTCCAATAATATACCTTCGCCAATTTTAATCTACTTTAATTGGTGAAAAAAAAGATGAAACCGGTTTAAATATTATTTGAAATAAGAGTGGGATAAAGTTAGAATTAGTTTCACCTATTTTTTACATGTTAAAGTCTATTAAATTAGGCAAAGTATATTATTGAAATGATTTTTTTAATTGTTGGGCTTATTCGTGGATTATTTTGAGTTGAGATTATTTTATGAAGATGAGTGTCAATTCAGATTAATCTTGGCAATTATTCCTAAATATTAATTCATAACTTTTGGTGTATATAATGAACCAATTAATACCAGTTTCAAAAACTTTTGAAAAATTAAGAGATTTTTAAATTGTGATGTAAATAAAAGATTTATATATTAAATGAGCAATAGAAAAAACTTTGTATGAAAAATAAAGGGTATTAATTTTTCATATACGGATTTTACTCAAGTTATATACTTTTTGTCATTATGTTTCCCACACTACCCTTTTTACTCTAAGAATATACAAAATTCTCTCATTTTAATTTTCTACCAAATCTTAAATCAATTTCACTCAAATTTCTAAATTTTCAATCATTAACTCCAATTATAAATTCAATGAAGTAATATTTATCTTTTAATTTCAATTTTGTATTTAAATTATTAAATTTTATTAGTTTTAAATAAATTTAATTATAATTTTTAATTAGGGTTTGTTGGGGTAGAAGGTGGATGGTGGGTGGCTAAAGAGGTGGTGCAGGCAGCGGTGGACCGGCGGTGGAAAGAGGTGGTCCGGCGGTGGCCGGTGGGAGGCTAGCAACGTAACAAGCTACAATTAAGAAAAATAAAATAAAAAAAATGAAAAAATAAAATAAAAGAACATACAAAAAATAAAAAACAAAATAAAAAACAAATAAAAAAAGGGTAACAAGCTACTCCGTAGCAACGTAACAGCACATCTTCAAAGAAAAAAAAAAAAAAAAAAATTTAGTGGTAGCCACCCTTGCCACCGGCCACCGCCTTCCACCGGCGGACCACCTCTTCCCACCGCCGCCTGCACCACCTCTTTACCCATCCACCCTTCACCTTCTACCTAGAGGTGATCATGGGCCGGGCCGGGCCGGGTTTGGGCCGGGCCTAGTAATTAAATTTAGCCCAAATGTGCGGGTCGGGCCGGGCCGGGCTATAAGTGCGGGCTTATTTTATTGGCCCAAACCCGGCCCATTCGGGCTTTTAGCGGGCTTCGGGCTAAATCGGGCCATTCCGGGCTTATAAAATTTATTCTACAAGCGACTTTAGAAATATTCATTACTCCCTATTTAGTACCATCCTCACTTGACGTTTTTAATTATAGAGTTGTATTTGATATATTGGTGAATAAATTTTTAGTATTAGAAGATTTGTGGGGTAAAAAAATATTCATTTATACATAAATTTATCGCATACTTAGTGTAAAATAAATTAATAAGGCTTTTCAAACTAATAATATCTGAATTATAAAGACTCATACACTAATTTGGAATTAGTTGATTAATTTTATGTACTAGACTCAATATAATTTACATCCTTAAATTATACGGAGTAGAAAAGTTTCTAAAATTAAGGCATGTTCGGGTCGGGCCGGGCCAAAATGCGGGCCTTGAGGTCGGCCCAAACCCGGCCCAATTTTATGAAATGGGCCGCGGGCTTCGGGCCATGGGCTTTTCGGGCCTAAAATCAAGGCCCAAGCCCTATAAAAATTCGGGTTGGGCCGGGCCGGGCTATCGGGCTTGGGCCATTTGATCACCTCTACTTCTACCCAACAAACCCTAATTAACAATTATAATTAAATTTATTTAAAACTAATAAAATTCAATAATTTAAATATAAAATTGAAATTAAAAGACAAATATTACTCCATTGAATTTATTATTGGAATTCATGATTGAAAATTTAGAAATTTGAGTGAAATTGATTTAAGATTTGGTAAAAATTAAAAAGAGATAATTTTGTATATTCTTGGAGTGAAAAAGGGTAGGGTGGGAAAAATAATGACAAAAAGTATATAACTTGAGTAAAATCCGTATATGAAAAATCAATTACGAAAATAAAAAGAGTTCTAATTTTCCTCATATGAATTAAACAGACAATTAAATACATCACAAATGTCAACATAACCTTAAGAAAGTGTTAGACGGTCTCATTTGAGACTTAGTTTTTATAGAACAACGTTATTGATTGGTATGAACCGACAAATTTTAGATTTTTACTAGGCAATACCATTCAATTTTGCCTTAAATCCGTGACATTAATGTGTGACGTAAAACAACGTTGTGGTGGCACGCCAAATCTATATTATTGATTGGTAGATTAATTAGTTCCTTGGTTTTATGTACAAATAAACATCGAAATTAGACAATCCTTTCCTTAATTGTCACAGGCAAACCATTCTTCATTCTTAATGTCAATGACAATAAGTAATCAGGACACTTTTTTGTTACCAAATTCACTTCATATTTCTCAACCACACTTGCCACTATTGATTTCATTTGGATATAGGCCATCTCCCTACCCAAACACACCCTCGGCCCGCCATTAAAAACCGGGAAACTAAACGGGCTTTTTGGTTTATACAACCCGCCCACCAACCACCTTTCGGGTTTATACTCTAGACAATCTTTCCCCCAAATACTCTCCATTCTCCCCATCGCGTAAGCGTGGTACAAAACAAACCAACCCTTTTTCACCCTTGACCCGTCGGGTAAAATATCGTCCTCTAGGCACGCCTTCGTGTCCACCGGCACGGGCGGGTATAGCCTTAATGACTCGGATATTGCTCCGTGCAAGTAATGCATGTCATTTAGCTCCTCGTACTCGAATGTATCCCCGACACGTTTCTTGTACTTGACCCGTATTTGATCCACCTCTAACCTGATTTTCTCGGTGACGTGCGGGTTTAATGATAATAACCAAAAGAACCAACTTAACCCGGTCGATGTGGTATCTTTTCCTGCTAAAATAACACTTATCACCACGTCTCTTAGTAGTTTCGTGTCGTTTTCGTTGGTAACAATAAAACGTGACAATAAATCTTCGTTATTTATGCAATTACCGTCACGTCTACTTTTATTATTTTCCGATAACCTCGACTGTATGATTTTATCGGCGAATTCGTGAACTGTCCTAATCGCATCGCTCAATTTCCTTTCCGACCCTAAATTAAAATACCTTTTTATTTTCCACCAAATAGGAAGCGGGTACAAGAAACGCCCGGAACTAAGCGCCGTGGCCTCATCGAAAGCCCTCATAAATTCCGACTCAACCAAACCAGACCGGTTCAAACAAACCGGGTCAACATTAAAAGCCAATTTACAAACATTATCAAAAGCGAACCGCTCTAGCACATCTTGCAAGTCCAAAACTCGGTTTGAACGGGCAGCTTCATTTAATAAAGGGTTCAACCGAGTTGAAATCTCGGTTTGAATTGATTTTACTAGGAAGTTTCTCAGGGTGCGCATGGTAAAGGCAAAGCTGGCAGTTTTCCTCTGGTGCTGCCAGACGAGGCCATCAGAGTTGAAAATGCCAGCGCCTAAAAAGTCGTGTAGAATGGAAAGGAAGCGGAGCCCTTTCGGGTAGTTGTGGAAGTTCGTGATGTGTTCCACATTGGCGGGGTCTGCGGTGAGAACACCGGGGTTCACGCCTATGGGGCGGTAAAACACCGCCGTGTGAGAGGGGAGTGCCGAGAGCATCTCGGTTGTCCATTCGAGAAAACGATGGCGGTTCGACAAGAAGTGGGGGATTGTACCTAGGATTGGGTAGTTTTTGAAGCCTTGAGTAATGGTAGAACTTTTGGTGAAATAAAAAAAGCACATTACAAAACATAAGGTGACATAAAATAACAATATGCGTATGATTTCCATGATTTTTTTTTTTCCTAGCATATATTTGGACGTATGATAAGAAATTATATGTAAGAAGTGTGTGTGCTATATAGTTATATTTATTATTAAAAAAAAGATTAGTACGAATGAAGTTAATTAGTTTTGGATTAATAATGCTACACTTGGCATGTCAATTAGAGATGGAAATGAGATTTAAGTTGAGTAAAATTGAAAATGTTTTTTTCGATGGTGTTGTAAGAGATTTATGGAGTGACTAAAATGTGTCTACTTTGAGGTTTTGTTTCTGCCAAATTTTGTCGGGTTGACTATTTGACTCGTGAAAAATGCGGTATAGTGATCTACTCGATTTATGACTCGGATTTGTGATAAACGCAATGCGCGTAGAGTAAAAAGAATGCGAAAGTAAAGTGCAAAAAGTAAAATGACACAAGGGATTTTGGTGACGCGGAAAACCCAATGTGGGAAACGACCGCGGGGGGATCTGTGTCCCGCCTAATGTGCTCCACTAAGTAGTTGAATTACAAGCAACACGTTACAAGGTACTGCAGAATTTAGCATATAAATGCGTTTTACGGTGGAATGTCGATGATACAGGAGAATGACTGAGGATCTGGGAGAATGGAGCGTATTATGTTGTAGGCTGTAGTGAATAATGTTGGGGCCCTGTTCCTTCGCCTTTTATAGGGTTGAAATCTTGCTGTTGGATATTCAATACCGGTTGAGGGTTTCTGGGCGAAATCTGCGGGTGGCTGGCCGAATTTTAGGAACTGCTCCTCTTTTTGGGGGAGTGGTTGCTGACCTCTTCTTTACAATATCTCATAAGTGCAGCTTTGCCTTTTGCCCTAGTCTCCTTGGGCTTGCTCAACCCTCGGGCCCAAATTGTATTTGTGTGTAAGGTGTGGCTGGCCCACGTGGTCTCCGTGTGGTGGCCATTTTGGCCCAAACAATAGCCGGATTTTCACGGATCAACAAGGAGGGTAGAAAATCCTTTATACTTGGGCCAGGTATTTGCTCTGCTGAGGACGTCCGCGTCGCGCTTGTTCTGCTGGGGAGGTATGCGTTGTAGTGTATCGCTTGTACACTTAGCAGAGTTTGGTGTCGACCTTCTTTGAAGGTGACCACTGTCTTCCTGAGCGAGGATGGTAAGAAATTTCTCCTGTTCAGGTCTGTGTTCGTGCCTTGCTGAGGGTGACCATGTCTTGCTGAAAGTAGCGTTATCTTGCTGAGGGTGACTAGACTTCGCCGTGCTTCGCTTGGTTGATGTTGTTACTCTTGTATTGCTTGCCTACTTAGTGGAGCTGTGCACCCAGGGCGTGTGAGTGACGTCGTGTTTGGCGAAGTCGCCAGGAGGTCTGAAGGGGCTGGGGGAAAATTAGAGACGTTGAGGGTGGCTGTAGGCGGAGGGAGGGTGGAGCCTCGAGTTCAAAGATGATCCGAGGGGCGAAGTCTTTGGACTCGGCGATGAAGAAGAGTTGTCGACATGAACACCGGAAATGCCGAGATTCCCGCACGGCCGGCGATGTTGAGGCGATAGCCATGTTGGCCTGTTGAGAGGAGGTGACTACCTCGATGTCGGTAACTGGTGGGACAGTGTAGCGTATGTAACTGGCCAGACATTTGTAAGCGTATGTAACTGTGGCCAGACAGTCAGAAGCGTATCTTAACTGGCGACAGTGTATGGCGTATGTAACTGTGGCGACAGTCAGAAGCGTATGTAACTGTGAGCGGTATGGCGTATGTAACTGGCCAGACAGTCAGCGTATGTAACTGGCGAACAGTCAGAGGCGTATGTAACTGAGAGGGCAGTCAGTGGCGTATGTAACTGGCGAAGCGGTGGCGTTGTAACTTTGGCGGCAGTGGCGTATGTAGCCTAGCCAGACGGTATGGCGTATGTAACTGGGGACAGGCGTGGCGTATGTAACTGGCGCGAGTTGTAGCGTATGTAACTGGCCGGACAAGTCAGAGCGTATGTAACTGGCAGCGGTGTGGCGTATGTAACTGGCGGGCGGTGTGGCGTGTAACTGGTGAAGCGGTGTAGTGTATGTAACAGCGCAAGCTAAAGGTGGTGGAATCATGTTGGGTGCTGTACAACTTGTGGTTGTTGGCTGATGTGCTTCCTGACTCCTACAGTTGGTTGCCAAGAGAGCAATCTGTTGTGGAACTTGTTGAGGTCTGCAGTACTGGAGAGGGCATTCAGCCCCGGGGGGGTTGTACGATGTGGTATCCAGCCCCAGCTGAGAGTAACGTAAGGCGTCGGTATATGTACGTACGTGTGTGCGCGCGCGCGTGTAGGAGCCTTAGCTAAGAATAGCGTCGGGCGTATATGTATTGTATGTGTGTATGTATGTATGTAATCAGCCTGGGCGAGCGGTGGGATCTCCGCCACGTGGGCGCCACCGCCGCGCTATCGGCGTACGTACGTGTCGTATGTATGTATGTATGTATGTCGTGCATGCACATGTGGTAAGTTAAAATGCCGAACCATCTTAAAACTTACTTATGTAGGCGCCGTGTTGTGGCCAGGGCGAGCGGTGGGATCTCCGCACGCAGGCGCCACCGCCGCACTCCCAGCGTATGTACGTATGGGCCCATCTATATGTTGTGAACCAGCTGGGTGATCGATCCGGTGGGTGTGGTGAAGCCACTGTTTCTCTTTGGAACCACACTTGCGGGTACGTCGCTATAGGCTGACCGTTAGCGTTTTGCCAACAGCTCTCCGAGGCTTAAGCAAGCAAGCATAGTAAAACAATAAAATGTTAAAGTAAAAATGGAAATACAAGAGATGCTAAGTACAGATTTAGATGTAGTACTTCCTTGTTATACGCAAACTTTCCTGTTGTTCCTGTTGTCCTGCTGTGGAGGCTCAGCAAGATAAGATTTCAGTTCTCTGAAGGTTCTGTTGTGGTCGTCTGTTTGAGGCAGCTTTGCTCTGCCACTACTCGTACGTCTGGCTCAGCTTCCTTTCAAGGATGTTGTCCTGCAAAAGGGAGTAGTCAGCCTGAGTTGGAACGTGAGGGGGAGGTGTATTACCTGGGCGATGGGTGTTCGGCGGTCTTTGGGGGTTACGCTCCTGACGGTGGTTCATTCTGGTCCTGCCGACGACAGTGTCGTCTCGGGGTGTCTGCTTTGCACCTCCAAGGGCCTCTGCGGGTTACGCACGCGTCGGGAACTTACTGCATGTTGAGGTCCTCTGACCTGCTGAGGGAGTACGACCTCCTGAGCGGGTCCCACTTGCTGAGCAGGACCGGTTTGCTGGGATGGACCAGCTTGTTGAGATGTAATTGCTTCGTTGGGAGAATCCTGACATGTTGACTTGCTGTCCGGTTGAAACGAGGCGTATGTTAGAGTTGGCGCCGCAGTTAGATCACACCGACCCACGGTGGGCGCCAATTGTTTCTGCCAAATTTTGTCGGGTTGACTATTTGACTCGTGAAAAATGCGGTATAGTGATCTACTCGATTTATGACTCGGATTTGTGATAAACGCAATGCGCGTAGAGTAAAAAGAATGCGAAAGTAAAGTGCAAAAAGTAAAATGACACAAGAGATTTTGGTGACGCGGAAAACCCAATGTGGGAAACGACCGCGGGGGGATCTGTGTCCCGCCTAATGTGCTCCACTAAGTAGTTGAATTACAAGCAACACGTTACAAGGTATTGCAGAATTTAGCATATAAGTAACGTTTTCTGGTGGAATGTCAGTAATTCTGGGAGAATGACTGAGGTTCTGGGAGAATGGAGCGTATTATGTTGTAGGCTGTAGTGAATAATGTTGGGGCCCTGTTCCTTCGCCTTTTATAGGGTTGAAATCTTGCTGTTGGATATTCAATACCGGTTGAGGGTTTCTGGGCGAAATCTGCGGGTGGCTGGCCGAATTTTAGGAACTGCTCCTCTTTTTGGGGGAGTGGTTGCTGACCTCTTCTTTACAATATCTCATAAGTGCAGCTTTGCCTTTTGCCCTAGTCTCCTTGGGCTTGCTCAACCCTCGGGCCCAAATTGTATTTGTGTGTAAGGTGTGGCTGGCCCACGTGGTCTGCTGTGTGAGCTGGCCATTTTTGGCCCAAACAATAGCCCCGGATTTTCTGCCGGACTGAACAAGGAGGGTAGAAAATCCTTTATACTTGGGCCGGTGTTGCTCTGCTGAGGACGTCCGCGTCGCGCTTGTTCTGCTGGGGAGGTATGCGTTGTAGTGTATCGCTTGTACACTTAGCGGAGTTTGGTGTCGACCTTGCTGAAGGTGACCCTGTCTTCCAGAGCGAGGATGGTAAGAAATTTCTCCTGTTGGTCACGTGTTCGTGCCTTCTTTGAGGGTGACCATGTCTTCTTTGAAAATGGCGTTATCTTCTTGAGGGTGACTAGACTTCGCCGTGCTTCGCTTGGTTGATGTTGTTACTCTTGTATTGCTTGCCTACTTAGTGGAGCTGTGCACCCAGGGCGTGTGAGTGACGTCGTGTTTGGCGAAGTCGCCAGGAGGTCTGCAGCGGCTGGAGGAAAATTAGAGACGTTGAGCGTGTGCAGAGGCGGAGGAAAGGTGTAGCCTCGAGTTGACATGATCCGAGGCGGGAGTCTTTGGACTCGGCGATGAAGAAGAGTTGTCTGACATGAACACTGGAAATGCTGAGATTCCCGCAGCCCCGGCTGATGTTGAGGGCGATAGCCATGTTGGCCCTGTTGAGGAGGAGGTGACTACCTCTGATGTCGATGCTGGTGGAGCCGGTGTAGCGTATGTAACTGGCGGACGGTATGTAAGCGTGTCTTAACTGGCGGGCATTTGTAAGCGTATGTAACTGTGGCAGACGGTATGTAAGCGTATGTAACTGAGGGCGTGTATGGCGTATGTAACTGGCGAAGCGGTGTGGCGTATGTAACTGGCCAGACCAGTGTGGCGTATCTTTGGGGGACGGTGTAGGCGTATGTAACTGGCGAGCGGTGTGGCGTGTGTAACTGGCAGGCGGTAAGCGTATGTAACTGGGGGCGGTGTGGCGTATGTAACTTTGGCGAGCGAGTTGTAGCGTATGTAACTGGCGGACAAGCTATAGCGTATGTAACTGGCGAGCGGTATGGCGTATGTAACTGGCGAGCGGTGTGGCGTATGTAACCTGGTGGGCGGTGTAAGTGTATGTAACGGCGAGCGAAGCTAAAGGTGGTGGAGATCATGTTGGGTCTTTGTACAACTTGTGGTTGTTGGGTGATGTGCTTCACGACTCCTCTGATGGGGTTGCCGAAAGCAATCTGTTGTGGAACTTGTTGAGGTCTGCCCAGATCTTGGAGAGGCATTGACCGGGGGGATTATGCGATGTGGTATCGGCCCAGTGAGGAAATAACGTAAAGCGTCGGTATATATGCGTCACGATGTGTCTTGTAGCGGCGTGTAGGAGCCTTAGCTAAGAATAGCGTCGGGCGTATATGTATTGTATGTGTGTATGTATGTATGTGTCGGCTGGCGGCGGTGGGATCTCACATGCGTGGGCGCCACCGCCGCGCTATTGGCGTACGTACGTGTCGTATGTATGTATGTATGTATGTCGTGCATGCACATGTGGTAAGTTAAAATGCCGAACCATCTTAAAACTTACTTATGTAGGCGCCGTGTTGTGGCCAGGGCGAGCGGTGGGATCTCCTTGACGCAGCGCCACCGCCGGCACTCCCAGCGTATGTACGTATGGGCCCATCTATATGTTGTGAACCAGCTGGGTGATCAGTCCAGCTGGGTGTGGCTGAGAGCCACTTGTTTCTGTTTGGAACCCCGCACGAGTACGTCGCTATAGGCTGACCGTTAGCGTTTTGCCAACAGCTCTCCGAGGCTTAAGCAAGCAAGCATAGTAAAACAATAAAATGTTAAAGTAAAAACGGAAATACAAGAGATGCTAAGTACAGATTTAGATGTAGTACTTCCTTGTTATACGCAAACTTTCCTGTTGTTCTGTTGTCTCTTTGTGGAGGCTCGGAAGATAAGATTTCGATTCTCTGAAGGTTACATTGTGGTCGCCTGCTTGAGGCGACTTTGCTCTGCTGCCACTACTCGTACGTCTGGCTCAGCTTCCTTTCAAGGATGTTGTCTGCAAAGGAGTAGTCGGCTGAGTTGGAGCGTGAGGGAGGTGTATTACAGGCGATGGGTGTTGGCGGTCTTTGGGGGTTACGCTCCACGACAGGTGGTTCATTCTGGGTCCTCTGCACGACAGGTCGTCTCTGGGGGGGTCTGCGGCACCTCCAAGGGCCTCTGCGGGTTACGGTGCCGCGTCGGGAACTTCTTTGCATGTTGAGGTCCTCGACTGCTTGAGGAGTAATGCGACCTCTGGCGGGTCCCACTTCTTTGGCGGGGCCGGTTCTTTGGGATGGACCCGACTTGTTGAGATGTAATTGCCGTTGGGAGAATCGACATGTTGACTTCTTTGTCAGGTTGAAGCGAGAGCGTATGTTAGAGTTGGCGCCGCAGTTAGATCACCAGCCCCTCGGTGGGCGCCAATTGTTTCTGCCAAATTTTGTCGGGTTGACTATTTGACTCGTGAAAAATGCGGTATAGTGATCTACTCGATTTATGACTCGGATTTGTGATAAGCGCAATGCGGCGTAGAGTAAAAAGAATCGAAAGTAAAGTGCAAAAAGTAAAATGACACAAGGGATTTTGGTGACGGAAAACCCAATGTGGGAAAGCGACCGCGGGGATCGTGTCGCCTAATGTGCTCCACTAAGTAGTTGAATTACAAGCAACACGTTACAAGGTCTTGCAGAATTTAGCATATAAATGCGTTTTACGGTGGAATGTCGATGATTAAGGAGAATAGTGAGGTTACGG
The DNA here is from genome assembly GCA_023091065.1 of Dianthus caryophyllus. NCBI lineage: Eukaryota > Viridiplantae > Streptophyta > Magnoliopsida > Caryophyllales > Caryophyllaceae > Dianthus > Dianthus caryophyllus. The sequence continues at coordinate 36,807,805 of CM041517.1, read as the reverse complement.
GAGAATGGGCGTATTATGTTGTAATGCGTAGTGAATAATGTTGGGGCCTGTTCCTTCGCCTTTTATAGGGTTGAAATCTTCTTTGTTGGATATTCAATACCGGTTGAGGGTTTTAGCGAAATCTGCTTGGTGGTGGCGAATTTTAGGAAGCTTCTCCTCTTTTTGGGGAGTGGTTCTTTGACCTCTTCTTTCTGATATCTCATAAGTGCAGCTTTGCCTTTTGCCCTAGTCTCCTTGGGCTTGCTCAACCCTCGGGCCCAAATTGTATTTGTGTGTAAGGTGTGGCTGGCCCACGTGGTCTGCTGTGTGAGCTGGCCATTTTTGGCCCAAACAGGTTTAAAGTGACTATTTTAACGTTTGAAGTGACCATTTTATGGAGTTTTAAAGTGGACGCATACAGCGTTAAAATGATTACTTTAAACATTAAAATGAAAACATTTTACTCATAAGAACTCCGTCGCACGCGTAAAACAGTTTTATGCAAGACGTACTCGTGTAAAGAACTGACTTAAAGTTAAGGAGAAAGTGTAATTTGATTATCACAATATTATAAAAAAAAAAAAAAAAAAAAAAAGTAATAGGATGTAGTTAGCTTAATGTTATTTAGTGTGTTTTAAGAGTTAAACCAATCTTGGATTGAAAGTATGAATAATAATTTAATGAGCTTACAAGTCATGTGAGTAGGGGAATGAATTGTTAATATTAATCCCACAATTTGCTCACAAGAGAAGTGCATATTACGAAACTTCAAACACTACTGAAGCAATATGCATGTAAGGCAAAAAAGCAAGTCTGCTGTATTTATACGGTATTTGACATATGTCAAGTTTTCCAGGATTTTTTTTTTTTTTGAGTACACGTTCTCTAAAATTGGAACCATTGTCACTAACGTCAATATCTATCACAAACAAAAATTGTTACTCCGTATATTAAATCAATATCAATATTATTTATTATATCTATATAATTGGGAGACTTGTGGTAATATTATAGGTAGTAAAATTCCTAAATACGAAATAGATATAAACTTAGTCTTAACAAGACAATCATCCACAATGAAGTACCAGAAATCAGTATCACTTTACCTAAATACAAAGAGCGTAACTATAGAGTACTTATAATAGTCTTATAAAATACACGGTATCTTATAATATTCTTTTACGTAAGCAAATATCAGTGCTTCGTCATCAGAAGATATAACAAATTACACATTTTCTTTTTTAAACTTATTTGGACAAAAGCTAATGTATATATTCTTCAAACTATATTAGACCTCATAAAATTTGGAGTATTTTTTGTTTACTTTTTTTTTATAGTTTTTTTTTAAATACAAATCAAAACATTAATTATTTATACTCCCTCCGTTTCGGTGATTTGTTTATATTTACTTTATACACATTTATCGATGTGAAGAGAGAGGTAAATAGAAAAACTATATAAAATAATAATATAAGTACAAAGTGGGTAAAATAAAACAATGTGATTGGTTAAGGAAGTTGGGTCCACCTCTATAAGTGGGTCACCATAGACATTTATGGAAAGTGTAAACAAATGACCCGTACACCCATAAATGGAAAGTGTAAACAAATGACCGGGACGGAGGGAGTATAATTTTTCATGATACATACGAGACCTCTAAATAAGACGTGGTATATAGTTAAGTACGCATCTTTGTAAGTTAGTTAGATCTTTTTTTTTGTCGAAATTTCAATTCAAACAAATTCAGCTCAACTTCAAAAAGTTTAGTTTAACTCTTATAAGTTTAGTACAACTCTTATATATAATTAAGTTCAACTAAAGCCTCAACAAACACATTATTACAATGTAAAAAAGTTTACTTCAACTCTAATAAGTCCCTCTTAGCTCTAATAAGTTCAGTCCTACTTATTAGAATTAAGGAGAGTAAGAGAGGTTTTATGAAGTTTAAGAATTATATTGTATATTACATTATGAATAAGAGGTACATATTTATAGTGATACAAAGGCTAAGCTAATTAGGGTAAAAATATAATGTTTCTATAATTACAGTATGAACACAATTATACTAATGAATTGATTTGCTTGATCGAGAATATTTGCTAATATTGAGTTAATATGGGTAATACTACTTCTATAAATTTAGCTTTTATAAATTCAACTCAATAAACCAAAAAGAACGACATGCACACGTACAATAAGAGGGTTTGATAAATAAAGTAGTCAATCTATTAGATCGACTTAAAGGATCATTTAAGGATTAAAATACTAATCTTACTCTTTATTTAATTGGCCCTTAACATATTATCTAAGAAGAGTTAATCTCAGAAAAAAGAATTGACACAAAACATAAGATCCATATAATTATATTATGAGACCTTTTTTCCTAAACTTACTAATTGTTCCAACTAAAATACTTTTATTTCTGTGCAGGATTGTGAATTTATGTTTTGAAAAAATGACAATTGTGTATTTGAGTACATAATCAATGATCTTATTATTGGAGAATATGTAACTACATGTTTATCATTTCGCATTTTAATCCCATGATGATCAATTAGTAAGAAAGTTATAAAAAAAAAAAAAAACAAAACAAAACAAATAATTTAGTTATAAATTCTATTTACAAAAATGCGACGGGTCTTTAGTTTGATTTACGATAATATAATACGAAGTGTCATGTATTATCAACCAGAGAAAAGATATCTTTTATTTACTGGTTGATTTTCTTAGCAATGTCACATTTAAAACCCGTGCAACGCACGGGCTTTATAACTAGTATCATATAAAATTGCATTGTAATTGATAAGTATCTAAATTAGACAAATATACACAAATTATATTTTAAGCAAAAAAAAATTAAAAGATAATGATAGATGGCCCAGACGGGGTCAGGCACGCAAACTATCTATCTATCTATCAGGTTGAAACCATGGCGGTTGACATTGTCACAATATAATTGGTTGATAAAAAAAATATTTATTAATATATAGTCTAAGTTATTATATAAATATATAATAAAACTTATTAATCTTAATATAATTGGATATATTTTAATATTATTAGGATTCTAAATTAAAACAAAAAAAAATTATAGAAACTTTTTTAAATAAATAAATAAAGTTACCTTAAACAAAATCAAAATATACTTAAAATTATCAAATCAGATATTGTACAAACTTTCTATATTTCCAAATTAAAATTGAATGAAGTAGACACATTATATTTGAAAGGAGTGCAAAATAAAAATAAAATTAAAATAAAAGAAAAACATAAATTTTTGAAAGTAATATATTTTTTAATGAAAATTAAATTAGTTAGAGTACATAAGAATTTTTTGTTTTTGGTAGAATATAAAATTATCATTAAAACCAAAACAATTCCTGATTACAAAGATTTGAATACATCAACATTACTCAATCACAAAGATTCCTAAACACAAGCTCGAATCAAATGCAATTTCCACATCCTTTCAATCTCACTTCGACATCCTCCATTTCCTATTTGCACAGCCAACAAGGAGACCTCACAACCATGTACAGTCTGCACCAATTATGCTCCTTCCAAATCCAATACATCAAAGCACACAAGATCAGATTAATGACCATCTACTTCCTCTTAGTTAGCCTTCTTACTCTCAAACACTGTTTTGGCAAAAAAAAAATACCAAAGTTCAAATTAATGGTTAGGGGGTTAAAGTGACCTAATCGTATGCCAAACAAAGACTCGTGAACGAAAGCAAAAGGAAAAGGATGAAGAAAGTAAAGCAAGACACAAAGGTTTTTTGGTTACGCGGAAAAACCCGATGTGGGAAATGACCGCGGGGGGAAGCTATAGTCCCACCAACTTTCCACTATAATCAAAGGAGAATTACAAGGTTGCTCGTGCTAGAGCACGTTATTTTGTATGATATTGCAAAATATTACTAAGTATTGCTGAAAATGCTTTTGAAAATGCTAAGAGTGATGTAGAGTAAGTGTTGAATGTTGAATGCCTTGTGAGAAACCCTAGTGCTGCTTTTATAGGCTGCTCCCCCTAGTTCTCCTCCTATTTTTTCTCTTTTTGTTACTATTGTTTGACTTGGTTATTCCTCCTGCTAAGTAGGTATGCAATGTTCACTTCAGTTGAATTATCCCCTTAATCTTGCAACAGCCTCTGACTTCCCGTTATGATTGAAATAAATCCGTTGGTGAAATTTCTTTGGAGGGTCTGCCTGGCCCAGGGTCCTGCGTTTGTCCTAGACCCTGCCTTGTCCAGGGTCCTGGATTATTCTGGGTCCTAAGATGTTCAGGATCCTGAGTTGTCCAGGGTCCTAAGATGTTCAGGGTCCTGAGTTGCGCGCCTGCTGACTGGGCCAAAGTTAGACTGGAAAATTTGGGCCCAACAAACACCACACCCATGTTCTTGTAGGGGGGATTTGAGTCCCCAGCAGACCCCCTAGCAGCCCTATACACATCCTGCTAAAAGAACACTAAAAAAACAAAGGAAAAATTCACATGAATAATCCCAACTATCACTCATCTTCCAATAATAATCCCAACTCAAAATAATCCCAAAATAATCCCAACTATTGAAAATTATTCCAATAATATACTTTAGCCAATTTTAACCGACTCAAACGGGTACAAAAAAAGGTCAAACCGATTTTAATTTTAGATTATAAAAGAGTGAGAAAATTTTAAAAGCGGTTTAACTTTATTTTGTACCCGTTTGAGCCGATTAAAATTGAGTAAAGTATATTATTGGAATAATTTTCAATAGTTAGGATTATTTTTGGATTATTTTGAGTTGAGATTATTATTGGAAGATGAGTGATAGTTGGGATTATTCATGTGAATTTTTCCACAAAGGAATGATTGACAGATTCATTATACTCACCACAGAGAAAACATAAGGACATCCCAGTGATACCCATCTTGCACAGCCTATCCAAAGTTAGTAATCTATTCTGTATAAGCAGTCACACAATGAAAGAATTCTTTGGAATGTTTAGTTTGTTCCACACAAAAAACCTCTAATTCTTTGGAATGTTTAGTTTGTTCCACACAAAAAACCTCTAAGAGGGAGAAGGATGTGAACCTTGAAACCATTTATACCCTTTCTTAATTGTATACTCACCTCTATCCCATTGCTCAATCACAAAACCAGGCTTGATGTAACACCTCGTGTTAATTTAAATCAATAATTAGCCATCGATTATAAATTTCAAGTCTTAAATCATTTCTTAACCTTTTAACCTTTCAAAATCACACTTTTTGCAAAACTTTCGTTTTGTAAAATTTCACGACTTCTTTAAAACTTTTAGAAATTTTTGAATAATAAAATAAATATTTTAGTCTTAGAATTCAAAAGTAGAAATATTTTGAAAAATAGTCAAACACGCACACATTGACTTTTATCGCTTTTGACACCCGACTTTTTAAAACTGATTAATTTCGTGAAAAACTTTATTTTGATCAAATATCCAATGGAACCTTCCATTTAGCACACTTGACACACTAGTATGTCAAGTGGATTTATGATGTCATAAATCCCTTTTTATTAAACATTATTTTGATAATAAAACCTAAACTTAACCTAATTCTTTTAACCTAATTTCCTACAACTTGTTTCCATATTTCACAAGTGTAAAACCAACCTCATTTGGCCCTCATTTCAGCCGAGATATTGCTCCCACTTTGCTCCCTTTATTTTCTTTCATTTTTCACTTAAAACCTCCTAAATTAAAACCCTAAATATTAATCTAATAGTTCACTAGTGTTCTAAGTTTATTCTTGGGTATTTGGAGCTCACTTTACTTCGGGTTTTTGAAAGTGAAGACGGGTACTTGGGTGAAGACTTAGACCTAGATAACATCGTTGATCCGGACAACCAATAAACTTACCGATTAAGGTGACTAGCTTTGTCTTGTTTTAACCTCTTTGTAAATTAATTTGTTTTGTTATTATGATTTTATGAGTATGAAAACTATGTTAAATATGTTAAACATCACTTGTATGTACTTGTATGTTTATGTGTTGTATAATAAAATGATAATAACTAAATAATATGTTAAATAGATTATTGTAGTAAAATATTCATATGTTTAGTTAAATTAATTTTGAGCATTTTTAATTTATGTTCATATGATTTTTATGTTTAGTTATGTTTTATTTAAGTAGTAATCATATATAAAAATTATGTGAAATATTAACAATAAGTTTAAAGTGATTAAAATCGAAAATGAAAATTTATACCCATATATACATACCCACGGTTTCTTTAATTTTTTTTAATAAATTTTCACTTTTAATTTTTGTAAATAATATGTTGGTTTAAGTTAGTTAAAATGGATGTTATCATGTGAAAAGAATTAAATTAGGAAAGAAATTTATAAGTTGTTAAAATTAAAAATAGTGTTCTTGAGCTTGTTTTTGATGTTCATAATGTTCAAGTGTTCTTCATGTGGGTGTTCATCATTATTGCTCATTTTGATTATGTTTTAGTTTATGTTTGTTAATAATTTGTGTTTATGTTTAGTTATTGTTTTATATATTATTAGTATTATGATATAAAACAACTTAAGACATTATAAATCATTTAGATTAAAAAGTTAGAAAATTAAAGTGTTGAAAAACACTATTCATAAATATAAATGAAATGTTTGGTCAATTTCATTTTAGTTTAAATCGTTTTAGTATAATTAGAATAATTAAAATATAAAGACTTTAAGCTAAAAACCGATAAAATCAAAAAAATGAAATTTAGAATACTACTATACTTGCTCACGGCATTTTCATTTTTTTAGGTTAAATTTTGCTTTTATCACTTTTTAGTTTAATTGTTAAAATAATTTAATTAGTAGTTAATAAATTGATTTAAGAAATTAAAAGAAATAAACCAATTTAGTAACATATAAACATACCACACGACATTTCTATTTAAAATGACTAAATTTGACTAAAATGAAATTATCACTAACTCACTAAAGTTAAATAGTAATTAGAATTGAATTTTTGTATAAATCGATTTAGTTAGAAATGAAATATTATAAACCGATAAAAATATGTAACCGTTATAAAAATGAACTAAATCGTGTGCTACCGCCTTTGCATATTGGACTGTTGAACTTGGACATACGGACTAAAATGAATCATCCACGACACTATTATTTTAAAAATGAAAATCGCTAAATTTAGTTAATAGACGATTAAATTTAACTGAGCCTCATTTTAAAATGAATATCATTATCACTTTTTACAAATTGAACTTAACATTTTTAAAACTAGTATTTTAAAATGAATATCATTATCACTTTTTACAAATTGAACTTAACATTTTTAAAACTAGTATTTTAAAATGAATATCATTATCACTTTTTACAAACCGAACTTAACGTTTTTAAAACTAGACTTTTAAAATATTTTCAAAAATCACTAAGTACAAAACGTACTTAACGACTTTGAAACTAGAATTTATACTTAGGAAATAAAAAGATTTAGTATTATACCTAAAATATCTTAAGTATAAAAATACGTATAAATATAGAAATACGTACAAGTATAAGAATACGTACAAGTATAAGAATACGTATAAGTATAAAAATACGTATAAAATACGAAGTATAAAAATACGAATACGTATAAAAATACGTGTAGAATACGAAGTATAAAAATCTGAATCATTATAAAAATACGTATAAAATACGGTGAATAGTGAATAGTGAATAGTGAATAGTGAAATACTGAAAATAATTGAAAATTTTACTAAGTATAGAAAAATTTAAAATGAATAAGTAAATGACTTAAAGTGTTTTGAAAAACACTTAAATAAAATTGGACATACTAATAAAGCGTTTCAATATGGAAACTTAAAAACGTTAATAATTAACAACACTTCAAATAATAAACGAATATGTTATGTGATCATATGAAACCAAATACAAATACTTAAACGTTTGACGATGAGACTAGGAGAGTCTAGAAACATGTGATATGTAATATCAATAAATAATGAACATTGAGTAAGTTAAATAAAGGTCAAACGCTTGAGCCTCCCGATATGAAAAGCGTCAATCGTAAGTGAAGTGGGGTTAAGATAGCCTTGTGCGGATACCACTATCTCGGCCTTCTGGCGTTGGCTATGTCGAATAGTGTGGTTTAAGCCGGCAGCTTTTTTGCTTAGCATGCTGCCCATGCCTTTTCGCCTTAAGTCAGATCTTTCTAGCCGTACAAGATAATGAATATGCCAATGCTTTTGTATCGGGCTTTAGGAAGTAGTCGTTTTATCCAGGAGTTAAGGTGCTCTATGAATAGCATAGCCTATTCTTAAAGTGGATATTAGTGTATGCATACTAGACTAGGGTTTTATTCCCCTATTTCGCTAAAGTTATCAGGGCACCCGCGACCTTGTGGATTCAAGTCGATTATAGCGGTTCTGTCTCCATGCCGTGATTCGTTCATAGTGGCGCGACACTTGCATTCGTTCTTACCTGCGTAAAGATTACTTGGCGAGATTGTATCTGAAGTTGAATCATTTCGAACACTAGAAGATGAGATGCAAGTACTATAGTATTCGGCGTGGTTTACGAGTCGAGTAAGCCGCTGCACTATGGTAGTGAGATGCAAGCGACTAGAGTACAATGGCCTACTCAGTGGTCAGGCTCGTAAGCAGTATGTGTTGTCTGTTGTTTGATTAAATGAGAATGAGTGTGTACCATCTTCGAAAACTAAAGACTACAACTTTCTGAATTGAATCGAGTCTGCATGAGGAGAATGATATGATATGTATGTTTGATTGCGATCCGATATCGCCTTGTAATGCTATTGAATTATTGTGATACTATTGCTATGCTATTATATGCTATTTGCCTTCATAATTGAATATCATGCTTATATGATTTATCGCTTTAAACCGCATGCTTATTATGACTTAAATGTCTTTATATGCTATATGTAATAAGCATGTTTATGTTTTTATCATAATGTTATGTTTATAAAGCGATAATATTAAACCAAAGTAATTGAAATCGAGGGTAAGTATGAGCATAGCTAGTCATCATCCGCTCAATGGCATCCCCCCATCAGTTTATTGTGCAGGATGATCGTGGACCGGGAGCTGGTTTTTGGACGGGGCCACGAGACGTTTTTATGCTTACTTTTGGATGTTTTACGAGAGATTGTAATATATAACCTATAATCTTTTTATTTCCGTACTTAGAGTTGTATTATTCAACTCTTGAACGATGTTTGTAACATTTGGGTTTTTATTGTATAATTAATGACGCTGGTTTAAGACTTAATTAATTTCCGCCTTAGTAATTAAAGTCGACTAAAAACCAGGTTGTTACAGTTGGTATCAGAGCAGACTCGTGACCGTAACATAAATGGCCTAATGCGATTTATGCTTACCTAACGAGAGACACCTGGGCGGGTTAACATATTAACATGCTAAACCGCAAGACTACTAGGATCAAATAATAAATTAGATTTTTCTTTTATTAGGTCACTTAAATAATAACTTGAAATCGCTTTAAAGTGTGAGAATGGGTAGAAACCTTAAGGACCGACCATAGACTAAGAACTTTTAAATAACGAACTACTGCCCTCAGAATAAAATACACTAACTAGCGTATGCTTGCTACTTGCTGAGTTGGCTAACTAAAACTAACAATTATCCTCGGATATAAAATCTAAATAATAAATTTAATTCTCGGAGATGGAGGCATCGAAGGAAGTACCAGACGGCACGGAGTGAAGACATCTGTTAAACTCATAAACAATTCCACAAAATACACTATCTACCTTCTATCTTTTGTTACCTTCCTAAGAGGTGTACAAGATACATTCCAGCAATTTCATTCTAATGGAATGAAATATCTAACTTCTGTGCTTACTTGCATGACTGCTGCTATCGCATTTATTTCGAATGAAATTCTATCTATGTCAAAGCATGCTTCCTAACACCTTGCAATGCTAATAAATTTCTTCGCTTCCTTATTCTTTCAGAATGGCTGCAGCTCCAATGACTAACGAGGAACGACAAATTCTGGCCGAGGAATCTTTGATTCGTTTGGCTGAAATAGCCACTGAAAATGCAAACCGCCAACACCATCCAAGCTCCTTCGACCGATTCTCACGTCATCGCCCACCAGCATACTTAGGGTCAAACAATCCTATCGACCTCACGAACTGGCTGGAGGAGATGAAAAAACTTATGGACCTGAGCAGGACACCTCCTGAGGATAGGGTCAACATCGCCGCCTATTATTTGAAAGAGGAGGCGAATGATTGGTGGAACGTGATCAGGGCCAACGAGCCTGACACTACGTTCACATGGTACGAGTTCACAGCGAAAATCAAGGAGAAGTACTTTGGGTATGAGCTCCGGTGTCAGAAGGAAGAGGAGTTCATAGGTCTTAAGATGGAAGACATGACACTCCAGGAATACACCGAGAAATTTCAACGGCTGGCCAAATTTGGGGCTGCGATCGCTCCCAACGAAAGGGCCATGACACAGAGGTATCTGCGCAATATGTCCAACACTATGCGTACCTACCTAAGTACCAACACCTACACTCTTTGTTCTTTGCGGCGTATGAGCAGCGTGTAGCATATGGGCCTCTCTAGAGTTGGAAAAGGCTGAAGAGAAGAAGAAGAAGGTGTTTGTGCCTTCCGTATCACAGTCAAGCTTCATTCAGAAGCCGAACTACCAACGCCCGAATCAGCAGAGGCCAAATTTTCATAGGCCTGCGTTCCAAAACAGAGTTCCTGCTGGGAACAATGAAAGGGCCATGGTTGCAGGGAGGGCTCCTCAACCAAGAGCTTTACCGAGGAATTGTCAGATGTATGGCAAAGCACCTCATGAAGAGAGACAGTGTAACGGTCAACCAATTACCTGCTACCGTTGCAAGAAGCTAGGGCACAAGGCAAATGTATGCCCTAACCTCCCGAACTCAACACCTACTGCGGGAGTACCACAATCGGTGGTGGTACAGGGGCGAGTATATGTACTCACAGAAGCTGAAGCAGAGGAGTCACCTGAGGCTGACGTCATCACTGGTATTTTTCTTATAAACTCTGTGAACGCTGTTGTTTTGTTTGACACTGGGGCATCATTGTCCTTTATATCTTCTAAATTTGTCTCTAAAGCTAATCTCACAAAATTTGAATCAATCAATGCAAACATTTCTCTACCTAATGGTAAAATTCTCAAATGTTCCAAAATATTCAAAGAAACTCCAATCACCATTCACAAAACAATTTTTCCTTCCGACCTTATTCTTTTCGACATGCCGGAGTTCGACGTCATACTTGGTATTGATTGGTTGGCTAAACACCATGCGATATTCGAGTCTTGAGATCGGAAAATTCGCTTGAAGCACCCTACGGGGACTAGAGTCACGTGTCGTAACACTTCGCCAATTAAGAGGCGAAAATCATATCTATCTTTGCAACTACAAGCGGTTAGAAAGAAAAGGGCATCAAGTGTACCTATGCGGCATCGGAAGTAAGCGAGGCGTGAACATTGAAGATATTCACGTAGTACGGGAATTCCCTGACGTTTTCCCTGACGAATTGCCAGGCTTGCCACCTGCACGTGATGTCGAGTTCTCTATCGACCTTGCGCCAGGCACGGCCCCAATCTCAAAGGCACCCTATAGAATGGCACCGGTAGAGCTGCAGGAATTGAAGAAACAACTAGAGGAAATGATTGAGAAGGGATTCATAAGACCGAGTGTCTCACCCTGGGGAGCGCCGGTCCTCTTTGTGAAAAAGAAGGACGGCAGTATGAGACTCTGCATCGACTACATGGAATTAAACAAGGTGACCATTAAGAACCGCTACCCTCTACCCCGAATCGACGACCTATTCGATCAACTAAAAGGCGCAGGAGTATTTTCAAAGATCGACCTAAGGTCGGGTTACCATCAAATTGCGGTAAGAGAACAGGATATCCAGAAGACTGCTTTCAAAAGCAGATATGGTCACTATGAATTTAAGGTCATGCCTTTTTGTCTGACAAATGCACCAATAGTGTTCATGGATCAAATGAACAGAACCTTTCACGAATACTTGGACATATGCGTGGTGGTTTTCATTGACGACATCCTTATTTATTCCAAGACTGGGGCAGAACACGAGGAACATCTCCGTATCATTTTGGGGATACTAAGGTAATATAAGTGGTATGCTAAATTTTCTAAGTGCGAATTTTGGCTCGAGAAGGTAGCATTCCTGGGTCACGTCATCTCAAAGGATGGTGTGATGGTAGATCCTGCAAAGATCGACGCAGTGAAAGAATGGAAGGCTCCTACAAACATAACTGAGATACACAGCTTCCTGGGATTAGCAGGATACTACAGAAGGTTTGTTCCAGACTTCTCCAAGGTAGCACGACCTATGACCAAGTTATTACAGAAAGAATCCAAGTTCATATGGAGCGAAGAGTGCGAGAATGCATTCCAGGAACTCAAGACAAGGCTTACCACCGCACCAGTCTTAGCTCTCCCTACGGATGGAGACGAGTATGAAGTCTGATGGCGCCTCCTTTGAATGGCCTGAGTTGCGTACTGATGCAACAGGGGAAGGTCATTGCTTATGCATCAAGGCAATTGAAGGTACATGAGCGAAACTACCCAACTCATGACCTAGAATTAGCAGCTGTGGTGTTTGCTTTGAAAATCTGGCGTCATTACCTCTACGGAGTGAGTATCAAGTTCTACACGGACCACTTAAGCCTGAAATATATCTTCACGCAGAAGGAACTCAACATGAGACAACGCCGGTGGTTAGAACTGATCAAGGACTACAAGATTGAGCTATTGTACCATGAGGGTAAGGCGAACATCGTTGCCGACGCTCTGAGTAGAAAGACTACGCATACCCTTAGCAACATTTGGGAAATTCCGGCTGGTATTGTCAGAGACTTCAAGAGAATGAACTTAGAGTTGGTTCAGTCTGACGATGCTGATTTGAACGCAATGATCGCAGAGCCGGAGTTATATCACGAGATTAGAGCTCTACAATGGGAAGATGAAGTGCTTGTGAAGATCAGGCGGGAAATTCCTTCAGGAAACCGAGTAGGGTTTGAGATTAAACCTGATAGGAGTTTGAGATTCAAAGAAAGGTGGTGTGTGCCCGACGTACCAGTATTGAAAAGAAAAATCCTTGACGAGGCACATAGTACACGATACTCCATACATCCTGGATCCGATAAAATGTACCAAGACTTAAAGCTGAGGTTCTGGTGGGTAGGAATGAAAGCAGAGATTGCCGAGTACGTTGCAAAGTGCCTAATCTGCCAGAAGGTGAAATTCGAGCATCAACGACCTGGGGGACTACTACAACCCTTGGACATTCCATTGGGAAAGTGGGACTCCATTTCCATGGATTTCATAACGGGTTTACCCAGGACTCATAAGGGGAATAATGCAATATGGGTGATAGTGGACCGTTTAACAAAATCGGCCCACTTCCTACCAATCAAAGACACTTGGAGCCTTGAAGAGTTAGCTAAGGCTTATGAGAAGGAGGTGATTCGACTACACGGTGTACCGCTAGACATTATCTCGGACAGGGATCCGAGGTTCACCTCTCATTTTTGGGACAAGCTCCAAGCAGCATTGGGAAGCCAACTGAAAATGAGCACCGCTTTCCACCCTGCGACCGATGGTCAAACTGAACGAACTATCCAAACAGTCGAGGACATGCTCAGGGCATGTGCCCTAGAATTTAACGGGAACTGGGAAAAGAGTCTGCCTTTGATTGAATTCTCCTACAACAATAGCTTTCATGCTAGTCTGGGTTGTGCTCCTTTTGAAGCCCTCTACGGGAGAAAGTGTCGTAGCCCAGTCTGTTGGGACGATGCTAGTGACAACGTGGGGACTGGAGCACAGGTTATTCAAGACCAGATCGAGCACATCAAAATCATTCGCGAACGGCTGCAAGCGGCCCAAGACCGTCAGAAAATGTATGCCAACAAACATCGCCGACCTATTGAGTTCAAAGTCGGTGATCACGTGTTGTTGAAAGTATCACCCATGAAGGGGGTCCGACGCTTCGGTTTGAAAGGAAAGTTGAGTCCTAAATACGTCGGACCGTATGAGATAACCGACAGAATTGGTGAGGTAGCTTATCGCCTAGCGCTACCCCCTAATTTATCCAAGGTTCACAACGTGTTTCATGTTTCGCAACTGAGGAGATACAGGAGTGACCCAAGTCATATCATTACTCCTGACGTGATCGCAGTCGAGCCTAACCTGCTATACTCCGAGAGGCCAGTCAAGATCTTAGCACGAGAAACCAAGAGGTTGAGGCGGAAGACGGTTCCCTTAGCGAAGGTGCTATGGAAGGGTCAATTGACCGAACAAGCAACTTGGGAGACCGAGGCCTCTATGAAGGAGAAATACCCCGAGCTGTTTATCTCAGGTGAAAATCCTATCCTTCATTCAAGTTTCGGGACGAAACTTTTCTAAGGGGGGAGGTTTGTAACACCCCGTGTTAATTTAAATCAATAATTAGCCATCGATTATAAATTTCAAGTCTTAAATCATTTCTTAACCTTTTAACCTTTCAAAATCACACTTTTTGCAAAACTTTCGTTTTGTAAAATTTCACGACTTCTTTAAAACTTTTAGAAATTTTTGAATAATAAAATAAATATTTTAGTCTTAGAATTAAAAAGTAAAAATATTTTGAAAAATAGTCAAACGCGCACACATTGACTTTTATCGCTTTTGACACCCGACTTTTTAAAACTGATTAATTTCGTGAAAAACTTTATTTTGATCAAATATCCAATGGAACCTTCCATTTAGCACACTTGACACACTAGTATGTCAAGTGGATTTATGATGTCATAAATCTCTTTTTATTAAACATTATTTTGATAATAAAACCTAAACTTAACCTAATTCTTTTAACCTAATTTCCTACAACTTGTTTCCATATTTCACAAGTGTAAAACCAACCTCATTTGGCCCTCATTTCAGCCGAGATATTGCTCCCCCTTTGCTCCCTTTATTTTCTTTCATTTTTCACTTAAAACCTCCTAAATTAAAACCCTAAATATTAATCTAATAGTTCACTGGTGTTCTAAGTTTATTCTTGGGTATTTGGAGCTCACTTTACTTCGGGTTTTTGAAGGTGAAGACGGGTACTTGGGTGAAGAATTAGACCTAGATAACATCGTTGATCTGGACAACCAATAAACTTACCGATTATGGTGACTAGCTTTGTCTTGTTTTAACCTCTTTGTAAATTAATTTGTTTTGTTATTATGATTTTATGAGTATGAAAATTATGTTAAATATGTTAAACATCACTTGTATGTACTTGTATGTTTATGTGTTGTATAATAAAATGATAATAACTAAATAATATGTTAAATAGATTATTGTAGTAAAATATTCATATGTTTAGTTAAATTAATTTTGAGCATTTTTAATTTATGTTCATATGATTTTTATGTTTAGTTATGTTTTATTTAAGTAGTAATCATATATAAAAATTATGTGAAATATTAACAATAAGTTTAAAGTGATTAAAATCGAAAATGAAAATTTATACCCATATATACATACCTACGGTTTCTTTAATTTTTTTTAATAAATTTTCACTTTTAATTTTTGTAAATAATATGTTGGTTTAAGTTAGTTAAAATGGATGTTATCATGTGAAAAGAATTAAATTAGGAAAGAAATTTATAAGTTGTTAAAATTAAAAATAGTGTTCTTGAGCTTGTTTTTGATGTTCATAATGTTCAAGCGTTCTTCATGTGGGTGTTCATCATTATTGCTCATTTTGATTATGTTTTAGTTTATGTTTGTTAATAATTTGTGTTTATGTTTAGTTATTGTTTTATATATTATTAGTATTATGATATAAAACAACTTAAAACATTATAAATCATTTAGATTAAAAAGTTAGAAAATTAAAGTGTTAAAAAACACTATTCATAAATATAAATGAAATGTTTAGTCAATTTCATTTTAGTTTAAATCGTTTTAGTATAATCTATATACACTATTAAAACAAAATCTTTCAAAACACAACTTTTAAAAACAAACCCAATTTCTTCTCTCCTTGTGCCACGTCAGACTAGCCTTGCCACATCAACAAATCAACAAATGACAAAACCGACCCTCTTCCCATTCAACTGATGAATTCATTCAAGTCACAGACTCACTCCTCAATACTCGATGAAGACGAAAAGTTGTTCTTTCTATTTTCTTGAAATCACAAACTCCCAATTCAATTGAATGTTAAAATTAATCTGTCCCATCTTCATCACTAATTCATTCCGGTGGACTTTCGCTCTAAACCCAGACCCCAACTTTTTCAGTTGTAAAGCCTCTTATGGTGCATTTGCTGCGATTTCCGGTGGAATTTCACTCTATTATTTCACTTCATCACCCAATTTGGTATTTTCTCCCTTTAATTTGATCTGGGTTTGTTTCAATTTGTTGTTTTCTTATTGTGACTGGTGATGTTTTGTGATTAATGTGATTTGATTTTAGTCAATTGTGCTGATTTTGACTATAGATTCAGGAGTATTTATAATATATGTTATGCAGCATGAAATTAGAATGAAATTTGTTCAGAATGTTGGTGTTGTTGGTTTAGTTTTGTGATTAAAGTGAATGAAATTATTTTGATATTTGTATGAATTATATCATGTAATTGCAATGCTGTGTGATAAATTAGATGATGTTTTACGCTGGTTGCTGATTTTGATTGGTGTCGTATGTTCAAAATCTCGGATGATGATGTGGTGTTGATATATTCATTTGAAACTATGCTGTAATTCATTCATTAGAATTCATTCAACACAATGCAAAAATTCTCAAACCAATCTCTCCTTAAATGCTGAAACTCCCGGAGTCATATTCACTCAAAATTTGACGTTAATATCTTCAAACTGGATTGGGCACCACCAGGTTTGTCAATTTATATTGCTTCCTATGTGTTTGTAATCCATTATATCTTCTTTAACATTATCAAACAGTTAATCGTGGTTTCATGGGAGTTAATGTATTTTTTGTTTGTTTGTCTCAATCTTTCATGCTTGGCTTTGATAAGTAGATTAGTTTGTATAGTTTTAATAGATGATTATATGTATTTGATCGATCTGACTTGCAATCACTTTGTTTCTTATTTTATGACTTAAATCTATTATACTAGACTAGGTTCTTGGTGAACTAGCTGGTTCCATGTTGGGGTGAGATCTAGAAGGATCAATTCACCGGGCATGGGTTTCGTGAAAGAATATGGGAAGTCATTAGCGTTTTCAAAACACCATTGTCGCTTAGGATCTATTTTTCGTAAGTGTATGACTTCATTGAAATCATGTCTTTACTACTCAACGTTGCAATTTTTTCTAATAGAGGTTGTGTTGATAGCGGTAGTACTAATTAGACGTTGGAATTTTTAGGTAACATATAACTCGAGTAACGAGGCATCTACATAAGTGATAGAAGATACCAACCAAATAAACGTGTTCTTTTACCTAACGATGCAATAGGTCGTTGTCTGGTCTTCATTTGTGGATGTTGTAACTTATCTTTTTTGTTTATTATCCTTCTCAAATATAGGTATCGTGAATGATATACTTGACCAATTTCTTTCAATATTTTATGCTACTTTCCATATTGCTCGGCATCTTGGCCATATATTTTGAAAAATGGCTAAGTCGTAACAAAACGAGTTACTTTGTGGTACTTATCATAGATCAAGGTACTTGGTGCTAGATGTTTAACAGAATACGGATAAGATTATTTGAGTTGTTCTTGCTCAATGAATACTAAATTGTCCATATCACTACGTCGCAGGCCCCAACTCAAACAGGGGCCCAAGACTTGAGTTCTTATGTTATTAGTACTCTAAGCAGTTGCTTTTCACTTGAGTTCGATTACTGATCTAAGTACTTAAAATGGTTGTTGAATTGCGATATGGCTGCGGTTGTATTAGTTGTTAAGAGGGTAACTTGGCTAACGACAATGGGCCTTAAAAGGTTGTGCAACCGAATATCAATTTGTTGTTGAATGAGAGGGTTAATATGTGTAGCGTTTAAAGGTTGCTTTGTAACCTAGGAGTCTTTTATTTCAAGTTGAGAGAATGAAAGATGGGTATTGAGCAGTTAAGAAGTTTGTAATTAAGACGACCCCTTGAGTGTTCATTCACACTCTTTGTGCGATGGGGTTGTGCAGCTTCAACTGCCTACCAATGAAATCATTAACATACGATAAAATACGTAAAATTAATTATTAACTATTATCTTTTTGACATTTGTCATACACTCATTTATACATATTTAAGTAATTCCAATGTTTGAACCGTGAATGTGCAGGTATATATCCCCATAGTTCCCTCTATTAGATTATTTGTGATGTTCGACATGTTCGAGGAACTAGAAACCTTGAAAGAATTCTCAACGACGCCTTTGAGCTCGGACCCTTTCGGCAATGGGAGCACAACAGCAAGAGGATTGATACCCTTCACCAACCGTTTACCATACTGTCAGATTTACATTCGCTGAAGCGAAGAAAAGGAAGTGCCCCTGCAAGTTAAAGCAATGCAAGAACAAGGATCACATGACACAAGCTAACACCTCACGCAAAGGTTTAAAGTAAATAAAGATAAGTTTGCCAGGCGATGACACGGATTTAGCCTTTCATAAGAGAACTAGAAATGTCATGTATAAAGAGATATACTTGTGACCCACGGTAGGTATATTTGACAAATATTAAAAGTGAAAGGCATTTTTTCTTCATTTAATAGAAATGGTTGTTTCGTTAGTTTTACTAAAGTATTAGTAGGTAAAGCCTGCTTAGTGTTGAATCGCAAATTTTTGGAATGTAACTTAAATTGTATAGCTGCCACTAGGTTTCTATTTTTGTCGCTGCCTGTGCGTTGCTTTATCGTCTGTCTAGCGTGTTGCGATTGCTGCTGCTGTCACTGGGCGATGTTGTTGCTCCTGCTGCCAAGTGTTTCTGTCATTGCCGTTGTCATTTGAAGTTCTTTGCCATCGCAATCGCTCACGCGTCTGTGCATTCTTTGCTACCATTATCGTTGCTGTTATTGTCACGATGCATTGTTTTCGCATGTGCTGCGTGGTGGTGGTGTTGTCACTGTCCTGCTTTCACTGTCACTACGTCTTCTGCTATGGTTGATGCGCGTTGCTGGTCACAAGGATGAAAATTCCAATGTTGATCAAGCTGTTGAAAATTATGACCCACGTGGAGGCATGGGCTGAGTGTTTAATCAACCGTGAGGAAAATGGTAATGGTGTTCAATTTCATTTTGTTCTATAATGCAATTAAATTATGGTTTATTTAGAGTTACGGTTAACTTTGTAGAAACTTACAGTTTAACCGAAACCAATTTCCAAGCAAAACCCGTTTATAAGAAACAAGAACGGACTGAACAAACGCCTAAGAATTACAATGAGAAAAACGTCAACTAATTAAGGTGATTTTCCAATGGAGGAATTGCGACTGTGCAAATCTTTAACCCAGCTTCAATAAATGTTCGTCATAATCCTCCTCATACCGAAAAGACCTCCGCCAATGACTTGTGCTCCTCGCGATTGAACAAACTCAGCCCTTCATAGCTGTCAGGAACGCCAATGACGCCGACAGCAAACAATCTTCGGTTACTTAAGATTCCGAGGTAATTTCTTCTTTTTTTGCAAGGTTTGTTAGAGTTTTGTTAAGGTGGTAGCAGCAGAGTTGAAGTTTTGTTGTATTTTGCTAAGTACTTTTTGATATTAATGATTATGGTTTTAGTGAATGTTTAAAGTAGTTTAAGTTGATTACTGATTCGACAGACTTTATATGTGTGAGGATGACTTTGTATGAGAATTTGCATTTACCTTTTGTTTTACGTATTACTACAATTGACTACTTCGTATTATCCTACAGGGTAATATGGAGTATATGTTATTGACAATTTATTTTGATTTAGCGGCTTCCCTATCAATCAAAACATACGGTCAGACTCATAAGAGTAATGTTCATCATAGCTGTGATGATGAGTGTCCTTCACCAACGCCAATAATTTAGCCGAGTGTGTTCAATCGTTTTCAATTTTAGGCCCTAACTGTATCAGTTTGGGTAAAATGGGTATATAAGGTTGGAACGGTCATATTGGAGTGGAGGATGGTTGTGGGTTATCGTACTTTCAAGGGTATTCGACATGGGTCGTTTTAAATTGATTTACAGTCTCAATTGTGAATATAAAGTATTCACGATGACCAAAAGATTGATCCATGACGCACCCGCATTGCTGTTTTGATCTCACTTGGCAACAATCTGAGCTGACATCGTTGAGATATAAACTTAGTGCTTCTATATTATGTACCACCAGTGTAACACAAGGAAGCCATTGCCTCAATCTAAGACTCTGGTTGTATGTATTTGAATTATTCAGCTTTGCTTTGTTGATTTCCTTGCTTTGTATCTAAGATTTTATATATATTTTTTTTTTTTTTCGGTTTTATCAAAGGTCTTTACTCATTTCTTTAAATTATATTTGCAGAATTTGGTTATGATTCGTCCATTCTTTGTAGAGAATCACCGACAAAATGTCCAAGAAATTGGAGGTTGATGCTGACAAAATCACAAAATCATTAAAGACTTTATAAGTGTCGAAGAGACGAATTTCTCATAATTCAATAACATTATAGTGAACGTAGCAATGGATAACACGGGAGAAAAAAGTTAATAATAATAATTTCGGTGAAGGTGATATTTGCAAAGGTAAGCGTCACAGTGAGTAAGATTCCTCCATATGATACCAAGCTTATGCTGTAGTCGACATAATTTAGCCTTTCATTCATGCTACTTATGTGGGTTATATGTAGTTAACAAACTTCTTGTAATTTCTAATTACACTGAGTATTTAGTTTTAAGAGTGATTTGATTGGAGTAAGGGTAATGGTTAAATGTCTCTAATAAAACCCATTGAGAGGAGAGAATAATAGGCCAATTTTGGGTCATATAAGATTGAACACGTACACGACACGATCTGTTTGCCGGATCTATTTTAGATGGACAATTTAGTTAATTAGGTATTACCAAAATGAATGCAATATATAGTTTATTTAAAGAGGGGTGGAGTGTTTTAAAAAAACTAACAATAAACATTCAAAGACATTTACCACAAGCTGAGCTCTTACCTATGCTATACACGAGAAACACCGATTCAAAATAACAACTTATACATGAGTTTTAAGACGCTCCGTGAGTTTCACGGGTCGCGTCACTAGTTAGAATAATTAAAATATAAAGACTTTAAGCTAAAAACCGATAAAATCAAAAAAATGAAATTTAGAATACTACTATACTTGCTCACGGCATTTTCATGTTTTTAGGTTAAATTTTGCTTTTATCACTTTTTAGTTTAATTGTTAAAATAATTTAATTAGTAGTTAATAAATTGATTTAAGAAATTAAAAGAAATAAACCAATTTTGTAACATATAAACATACCACACGACATTTCTATTTAAATTGACTAAATTTGACTAAAATGAAATTATCACTAACTCACAAAAGTTAAATAGTAATTAGAATTGAATTTTTGTATAAATCGATTTAGTTAGAAATGAAATATTATAAACCGATAAAAATATGTAACCGTTATAAAAATGAACTAAATCGTGTGCTACCGCCTTTGCATATTGGACTGTTGAACTTGGACTTACGGACTAAAATGAATCATCCACGACACTATTATTTTAAAAATGAAAATCGCTAAATTTAGTTAATAGACGACTAAATTTAACTGAGCCTCATTTTAAAATGAATATCATTATCACTTTTTACAAATTGAACTTAACATTTTTAAAACTAGTATTTTAAAATGAATATCATTATCACTTTTTACAAATTGAACTTAACATTTTTAAAACAAGTATTCTAAAATGAATATCATTATCACTTTTTACAAACCGAACTTAACGTTTTTAAAACTAGACTTTTAAAATATTTTCAAAAATCACTAAGTACAAAACGAACTTAACGACTTTGAAACTAGAATTTATACTTAGGAAAAAAAAAATTTAGTATTATACCTAAAATATCTTAAGTATAAAAATACGTATAAATATAGAAATACGTACAAGTATAAGAATACGTACAAGTATAAGAATACGTATAAGTATAAAAATACGTATAAAATACGAAGTATAAAAATACGAATACGTATAAAAATACGTGTAGAATACGAAGTATAAAAATACGAATACGTATAAAATACGGTGAATAGTGAATAGTGAATAGTGAATAGTGAATAGTGAAATACTGAAAATAATTGAAAATTTTACTAAGTATAGAAAAATTTAAAATGAATAAGTAAATGACTTAAAGTGTTTTGAAAAACACTTAAATAAAATTGGACATACTAATAAACGTTTCAATATGGAAACTTAAAAACGTTAATAATTAACAACACTTCAAATAATAAACGAATATGTTATGTGATCATATGAAACCAAATACAAATACTTAAACGTTTGACGATGAGACTAGGAGAGTCTAGAAACATGTGATATGTAATATCAATAAATAATGAACATTGAGTAAGTTAAATAAAAGGTCAAACGCTTGAGCCTCCGATATGAAAACGTCAATCGTAAGTGAAGTGGGGTTAAGATAGCCTTGTGCGGATACCACTATCTCGGCCTTCTGGCGTTGGCTATGTCGAATAGTGTGGTTTAAGCCGGCAGCTTTATTGCTTAGCATGCTGCCCATGCCTTTACGCCTTAAGTCGTACTGCCTAAGCCGTACAAGATAATGAATATGCCAATGCTTTTGTATCAGGCTTTAGGAAGTAGTCGTTTTATCCAGAGTTAAGGTGCTCTATGAATAGCATAGCCTATTCTTAAAGTGGATATTAGTGTATGCATACTAGACTAGGGTTTTATTCCCCTATTTCGCTAAAGTTATCAGGGCACCCGCGACCTTGTGGATTCAGGTCGATTATAGCGGTTCTGTCTCCATGCCGTGTTTCGTTCTTAGTGGGCGCGACACTTGCATTCGTTCTTACCCTGCGTAAAGATTACTTAACGAGATTGTATCTGAAGTTCGAATCATTTCGAACACTAGAAGATGAGATGCAAGTACTATAGTATTCGGCGTGGTTTACGAGTCGAGTAAGTCATCAGACTATGGTAGTGAGATGCAAGCGACTAGAGTACAATGGCCTACTCGATTGGTCGGGCTCGTAGCGATATGTGTTGTATGCATTGTTTGATTAAATGAGAATGAGTGTGTACCATCTTCGAAAAACTAAAGACCACAACTTTCAATTGAATCAGTCCTGCATGAGGAGTATGATATGATATGTATGTTTGATTGCGATCCGATATCGCCTTGTAATGCTATTGAATTATTGTGATACTATTGCTATGCTATTATATGCTATTTGCCTTCATAATTGAATATCATGCTTATATGATTTATCGCTTTAAACCGCATGCTTATTATGACTTAAATGTCTTTATATGCTATATGTAATAAGCATGTTTATGTTTTTATCATAATGTTATGTTTATAAAGCGATAATATTAAACCAAAGTAATTGAAATCGAGGATAAGTATGAGCATAGCTAGTCATCGTCTCATTCGGAGCATCCCCCCATCGACTTATTGTGCGGGATGATCGTGGACCTGAGCTGGTTTTTGGACTGGGCCACGAGACGTTTTTATGCTTACTTTTGGATGTTTTACGAGAGATTGTAATATATAACCTATACTCTTTTTATTTCCGTACTTAGAGTTGTTTTATTCAACTCTTGAACGATGTTTGTAACATTTGGGTTTTTATTGTATAATTAATGACGCTGGTTTAAGACTTAATTAATTTCCGCCTTAGTAATTAAAGTCGACTAAAAACCAGGTTGTTACACTTGAACAGCTCCTTGATCTTGCGAACTTGTTTCAATGACCGACTAGCTTGAATGTTTGGTGTATAGTCCACCCACTCAGCCTCTTTCATATAAATCTGATGAACCCATTTGACCCACAACCTGTCTTTTTTAACAGCCAACCACCATACAAGCTTAGCCACAGCAACCTTATTCCACATCACACAATCAGTAATACCTAGAGCCCCTTCCTTCTTGGGTCTACACACATCCTCACATTTAACAAGAGGACTCTTATGATATTCCTCACTCCTATCCCATAGAAAATTCCTACAAATTGAAGTAATACGCTGTAAAACTGACTGAGGCAGTATGAACACATAGAAGCCCAGTAGCAATACACTGTATTTAGCACTGAATTTATCAACACAACCCTACCGGCATAAGACAGCCTTTTTGCTCCCAGTGATCTTATCCTTTCACATCTCTATGTATCCTTTGATTCTACTTTGCTGTATGAACTAGTTGTGTGCGCGCGTGGTTGACTCGTAGTACTCCACGTGCGGCGTTGTGTTGAGTTTGTTGAGAGGGTCGCATTGACTTGATCTCTCTTCGATACTTGCTTTTAAGTTGAATTTGGCTTCCTTGTGCAGGCGGCACGACTTTGATGTGCTTGTTGACTGCTTCAGGAAATGTAGAGGATTCTTGAGTTCTTCACTTCGAATGACTTCTTTCTCCAAAGTGGCTTTCTCCAAGTGTTTTTCTCCCTTTCAAAAGTTTGAGAGTTTCATTTTGGTGGGCTTTGAGTTATTGGGCCATTTTGTGAATTTGTTTCAATTTGGCCCAATTGACTATTTTAATTCATTCGGGCTAATCAAGTATTTGTTCTCAATCAGGCCCTTTTGACTTTTGACTTGGGTCAATCCAGCATTTCATGGATTAAGCCCAATAAACAACTTGTGGGATTGGATCCAGGTCACCTAATTTGTAAAGCGAACCGTCCATTTCGAATCGAGCCGAGGCAAGAATAATTAAATTGAGCTAAAATTTGATATTAACTCAAAATAATTTGTTTAGTTTAATTTTCTCAGCACTCAATAAATTTTTAGTGACTACAAATTGCCCCCTCGAGACCTTGTTACGTACACTGTTTGATTGTTTAAACGTGGCGGGGTCTTGATCCAGCTAAGTTGTGACTTGAAAGTCGTAAGAGTGTTTCGTATACCCGGTTTGTCATTTGAGTATTCTCATTTTGAAACATCACTGTAAACACAAATTTTGTAATCTGCAAAATAAATTAACAAACACAAAATAAATGCGAACAAAATTTTAATTTTATTAATTTGAATTTGGGTTACAACTTCGTGAATCCACTGATTCGATTTCCACAATAAACTTGAATGCGAAAGAGGGTCTTCTTGACTTGTTCTCCTTCTGCGTTCTTCAATTTCTTCTTCTTCTAATATGGAATTAGGAGATGAACTTGAGTTTCCTCTTTGTAAAGAGAATTTGGGTTTTTATTGTTCTTGTTTAGGGTTTTCTTTTTCAGAGAGTTTGGAGGCTTTTAATTTCTTTGCAGAGAATTTCTGGTTTCTGTATCTCTAACCCTTCAAATGATTCAGGAGAGACATATTTATAGAAAAATGTGGGCTTTGGAAGCTTGGGCTTATGAACTTGTGTTTAATTTATTTAGGCTTTCGAGAAATGACCCATTTTAAAATGGTGCTCCATTTATCTTTATTAAATTGGTCGGGTTTGACTTTGACCAAAATAAATAATTTATATTATAGACATTTTTTATGTCTACAAATTTGCCCCCTCGGGACCTTGTCACGTACGTGGTTCAGCGTGGCGAGGTTCCGATCAATTTTCTCGAATTGTAAGCTTCTGTCAATTTCCTCGACTTGTGAGTCTCGATCATATTTTTTCCTCGACTTGTAAGTCTCGATCATTCTTCTTCGAATTGTGAGTCTTGATCGTTTTTCTCTTCGACTTGTGAGTCTTGATCATTTTTTCCTCCGACTTGTGAGTCTCGATCAATTTTTTTCGACTTGTGAGTCTCGATCATTTTTCTCTTCGACTTGTGAGTCTTGATCATTTTTTTCCTCCGACTTGTGAGTCTCGATCAATTTTCTTTTGGACTCGTGAGTCTAGATCATTTTTCTTCGACTTGTGAGTCTTGATCATTTTTTTTCTAGCTCGTACGTATAATGCACTTGTGTTTTGACCGATTTCATGCCTTCACAATTTTGAGAATATGCTATACACTTTGTTCGTGGGCCACTTAAAATTATAGTATAATTAACAAAAGATTTGCAAATGCATTTGACTCCATTAAGAAATTGGAAGAGTTTGACTTCATTCCAAACTCAAATAGTTGGCTTAATATTTGCAGCAAATACGGAGTACCAAACAAACCTTGCTAGTTAAGAATTGTTTTTTTTTTTCTTATTTAGCAAGGGTTGTAGTGCTTTTATACTGCCTCACCTTTTTTTTTTTTTGAGTATAAATACAAGGGCAGGGCATTTCATGAGAATTTAACGCCATAGACCGCGACGACAGTGAAGACGAAGATGACAGAGGCAAGTTGATGAAGCCGAGGACCACTACTAAGGCGAAGCTGACGTACATGATGAACCCGAGAATGGAGGCAAAGCCAAAGACGGAGAGCGCGCTCACCATTACAACGATGCTGACTATCTTTTGAGCTCTTTCTACGGAGGTCAACAAGAGTGTTTTATTTATTTATTTATTTTTTTTTTTTTTTTTGCAGAGCATGTTCGTGAAATCGACTCGGTGCCTTGACCCTCGCAAACGAGTTAGGAGCAAGACGATCATCAGCGACATTTCCACGGAGGTCAAGATGCGCCCTATTCTTTGGAGGAGGAGATGCTTCTATTTTTGTGACCCTTCGACGAAGTATAATACGATTCTCAAGCCTTCTGCGAAGTACTAGCAATTTCTGCGAGCCTTCTACAGAGTTCAAGATGATGTTGCGAGCCATTTACGAAGTACGGATGATTCTGCGAGTGAACTGTGGAATACAAAGATGACTTTCACCCCGGTGGTTCTGACGTTTGTTCACGAGCCAACAATGAGTCAAGAATGAGTCGAAGTTTCGCCCTCGCTGCTCCTGACGCTTTACCGAGCCAACCACGAAGTAACGACGAGTCGATATTTTCGCCCATGATAGTTCCGAGGCCAACTACGGAGTACGATGAATCGACGTTTCGAGCTAATTACGGTGTTGACGACGATTTTTCGCGCCAAATCTGAAGTATGCAGCGAACCATGGAGTACGAGACGACGTTTCCTTTGATTTCACCTCGGCGGCTTTCCGATCCGCTTACTACCGGCGAGGTCGAATTTCATGACTATGTGGAGAAATTGACGTGATTTAATCAATTTGTGGCCCCTTAATTAATTTGTCTTCATTGGGAATTTCCCTTTTTTTTTTTTTTTGCTGGAGCTTGATTTCGATTTTGCGAAATAAACTCAGTACTTGCCTTTTGTGTGATTGCTTGGTGCTTGGAAGCTAAGCTTTCTCGGAAATCCTCGTTTTTTATTTTTGTGACGAAGTACCGAGGCTTGAGAGCTTTTCTTCAGTTCTCGCATGCTTTTACGACAGAATTTCGGTACTTGGAAGCTTTCTCCGTAGAAGTCGCAAATACTTTTTTTTTGTCGATAGTTGGTGCTTGATAGCTTTCTCCAATTTTCACGTGATTTAGGTGGAGACTCGGTGCTTGGAAGCGTTTTTTCGAGTCTTCAATTAACGTTATATGCCCCCTGCGATACGAGCTTCGTTCATTTTTCATTTTTTTTTTTTTGATGTGGCTGAACTCAAGTAAGACTCGAGCTGCCTACGTACCCATAAAACGAGTTTGACATTTTACGAGATCAAGCCGACGTAGTTCATAAAAGGATTTTTTTTCTTTTTTTTTTTCTTTTTTGTTTTGTTCGGCAGTTTATCCTCGTACCAAGGAGTCTTGATTGACAGTTTAAACTCGTGCTTAGGAGCGTCTTTTTTGCAGTTTTAACTCTTGTTTAGGAGCGTT
The DNA here is from genome assembly GCA_023091065.1 of Dianthus caryophyllus. Taxonomy (NCBI): domain Eukaryota; kingdom Viridiplantae; phylum Streptophyta; class Magnoliopsida; order Caryophyllales; family Caryophyllaceae; genus Dianthus; species Dianthus caryophyllus. The sequence continues at coordinate 36,779,928 of CM041517.1, read as the reverse complement.
GTTTTTTTTTTTTTTTTTTTCATTCAACATTTTAAGCTCGTGCTTAGGAGCTTGTTTCTTTGAAAAATCAATGATGGAGTTCGCTTTCTTCTTCATCAGAAGTATCGTCGTCGGTGGAAGACAGTTCTTTTTCTTTGCGCTCAATTTCGGTTGGCCACAGTTTCACCTCCTCTTTCGAACGACAGTCTTTATTGCGCCTTGCGGAGATTTTCACGGGCGCGATACGGGTCTCGTATATATCCTCCGTGGAATTTTTCATCTCTTGGATCGAGTTTGAACGACGAAAAAGTTGCCCCCCATGACGAGTGATGGTGATCTCCATGTCATGAGCTCGCGTCGCCAATTCTTGAAACGTCCTCGGCTTAATTCCTTGGAGAATGTAAACCAAGTCCAAATTCATCCCTCGGATGCACATTTCCACCGCCGAAATTTCGGAAAGACGATCTTTGCACTCCAAGCTTAGTGTACGCCAACGATTGATGTAGTCGATCACCGACTCGCCTTTCCTTTGCTTCGTTTTGGTTAGCTCGACAATGCTGACCACACGACGAGTATTATAGAAGCGGTTGAGGAATTCGTCTTCCATTTGCCCCCAACTGTCGATTGATTGATGGGCCAAGTCAGTGTACCAGTCGAACGCGACTCCTTTGAGACTGCGAACAAATTGTTTCACTAAGAGATCGCCCTCCGTGCCAGCGTTGTTGCAAGTCTCGACAAAGTGGGCGACGTGTTGTTTTGGATTACCTTGGCCGTCGAACAGTTGGAACTTTAATTTTGATATACTATTTGGCACGTCCCTCCATTCACAGAGACTATGAATGACTTTGGGTATACTTTTTGGAATCTACTATTTGGAACTTTAATTTTGGAACTTTAATTTTGACATAAAACCCATTGAACCCCTCCCATTTGGCACGTCCCTCCATTCACAGAGACTATGAACTTTAATGGGGTGTCACAGAGACTATGAATCTACTATTTGGAACTTTAATTTTGACATAAATTCACAATTTTTTAATATTTAATATACTTTTTTTTTTTTTTTTTTTTTTTTTTTGCCAAATGGGAGGGGGTGTCATAGAACCCATTGAACCCCCTCCCTACGCCCCTGCCATTATAGCCATAATGATGGCCTCATCATCACTTGGCCGAAATTATTGCCAAATTAAAGGGCCATTTAGCATGAATTACACCCTTTAACATAACGGACGTAGCCAATGCTCTTTAACGGCCAGAATGATGCATTTAACACAATAAATTACCCCATTAATTTGGCAATCACCTCTAAATAGAGTACCTCCTATAAATAGACTGAGTGTTAAACGTTCTAGGCTTCATCTGCCCTCACAAGCTTACGCATATACTCCTTGCATTCAAACACACAAACTTTGGTACTGTATTTCACTTCGCATCACTTCGACACGTATTTGCTCGTTTTGTTTTAGTTACGACGCCATCGAAAGTAAGGAAACGATCCTTGACTCCTTCCCTCTCACTTTGCTTTCTTTTTTTGTTGTTATCGTTCCGCTTTCAGTTGATAACCATTTCTTTTACGTGCGCCAGGAAAGAGCCCTGTCGACGCTTCCCAGTGCATTTCAGCGACTCACTGTCGTCATCGAAACGCCAGAAGCCTCGAGAACTGTACGTGACCCTGCTTTACAGCAAACCGAGTAATGTTTCTGCTTCTCCTCGACTTTGCTTCTGTTTTTTTTAAGACTGTTTTGTTTCGAGATCGTAAAGACGTAAACCGCCTTTCTTCTTGTACAGGAAGTCCGTGTTACAGAGAATTTTCTCACTGACTTGCATTTCTTTCAACGAGGGAATTTAAGTGTTGACATTCGTGACCATCACCCGATATCCGGTACGTCGGAGCATACCCTGTTTTCCTCTCAGCTTACGATGCTTTTTTTTTTTTTCTTGCTTTATTTGCTCTGTTTAGGTGTTGAAAAATATGAATGCCCCATTCCCGTATGCCCTTTTAAATTTCAATGAGTTGTAGTCGACTTAAAATTGTAGTGAGTATTCACTGAAATAGTATCGTTAAAATGAGTAGTCGACCTCGAGTTAATTTAGAGACCCGCAGGCAGATGTCAATTACATGTGAGAGTTAAAACAACCATCCTTTTTTTCTCTGCTATTTTGTAATGGTCTTGAAAGAATGAGAAATTGTTGACTCTGCCTCCTCTTTTGTACGGTCTCTGCTTATTTTATTCCTTTTTTTATTGGTACACTAACAAAAGACTAGTTTGAATAAAGATTCGTTCTTTCTAGGGAGTTGTTTTTTTTTTTTCAAATTCATGTATGACAATTCTTGTTTGTCAGTGAGAATATATAATTTGTTATTTGAGTACTCTACTTTATCAACAAATAGAGTACTTGGATCGTCTGTCTCCCTTTAGATTGCTTTGTGCTTTCTAGTCTTTTGTTACACTCTTTTTGTCATTGAGTATGCTTTTTTTCAGATTCCAAAATGACGTTTTTCAAAACATACCGCGCAAAGAATTCCGTCTACCTCTCCCTAGTTGATGGCAAAGAGGATGCTACAGAATCGGGAACGCTCTTCCTTTCACGACCGGCTTTATACCATCGCATGACTTCACCGCCCACCGTCGATGAGAGATGTTTTCCTAAGGACATGACGTATAGCTAATGGCATCGATCAAGCGGTAGTAGCGCTACTCCTCACGGCTACCCACGCAAAAGGGATGACGAAAACGTGAAATTCACTCTACTCGGCCGAACCATAATTGGAGGGTCTATGAAGTGGGGATCCTATAATCTAATGATCGATGGAGAAGCGTCCTACATCCAAGGTTACTGGGAATGGGCCGAAGACGTACTAGCACGTTTTGAGGGCATCTTGAAATCTTCCTCCATTTACCACGCGGTGTACGCATGGCTCTATACCTATGATAGAGATGGGAATATAATGCGGGCCTTCTTCGAGGGCCGGTGTCCGCAAACCAATATGCTGTACACGCGAGATGGGGAACTATCTATCTCACTTCACGACCTCCACAAGCTAGGTGATCTACCCGTTGATGGAGTGATTTACGACAAAGCTATTCCAGAAGCGTGGCGATTGGAGCAACGGGACCAAAAAGGCGAGCGGATGATCCCCTTGTCCTGCTCTTATTTGTTCGTCTCATTCCACCGTCTCATGAGACACCGAAATGGTAAGCGCCGGGTATTAGAAGAGCAATGGATTAACTTATGGTTCAAGAGAGGATTATCATATGATCCTCCGAAGAAGCGAAAGGGGCCTGGCTCGGAGATCTTATATCCTAGCGGTGAACTCCCAGCGAATCCGCCAGGCTGGAACCAAGAAGAAAGGGACTTATTCAAAAGGCTCGAAGTTAACGACAAGATGCGGGCGGAGACTTATACCGCAGCGTTCCTAGCCTGCTGGCTGTCGACCTTAGTCCTGCCTCAAAATGAAGATGGAGCCATACGGCCCGGGACATTTGAAGTCGCTACCCAAATGGCACAGGGAAAGACGTACAGCCTTGCGATTCCGGTGTTGGGAAGCATTTACAAAGGTTTGAACGAGCTAGTTATGTCAACGAACCCGAAGTCGTCAAAGGCATTTTTCCGGCGCACTACTTATATGGGTGGCTTGCGTGTTATTTCAACACTTATCGCAAACTATCGCCCGCACCCCCGGGTCCTTTGATAGCGGCCTACTCCGGAGCTCAAGGCGCCAAACAATTTAAAGGTGACACAGCGCCTAAAGAGATTCATGATGCACGAAAGGCAAGTGTTAGCTGTTTTATCTTGAACGAGAAGGTGGTCGAGACGCTTGTCGATGATGGTCGGCTCGACACTGAGCGTTTCTGTAACAACCTGGTTTTTAGTCGACTTTAATTACTAAGGCGGAAATTAATTAAGTCTTAAACCAGCGTCATTAATTATACATAAAACCCAAAATGTTACATTATCGTTCAAGAGTTGAATAAAACAACTCTAAGTACGGAAATTAAAAGAGCTAGTATAGTGTTATATTTTACAAATCTCTTGAAAACAACTAAAGGTAAGGCATAAAAACGTAGCGTGACCCCGTCCAAAAACCAGCTCCCGGTCCACGATCATCCTGCACAATTAATGACACTATACTAGCTCAGATGGGGGGTGCCCGCTGAGCGGACAGTGACTAGCTATGCTCATACTGTAACACCCCGTGTTATTTTAACACAATTTCATAAAAGAATTTAATTCTTAAATTTAATTCATCCTTTTTCCTTGTAATAAAAATACGTCTGAAAATTTTTCGCCAAATAATACTAAAATTTCTTAAGTCCAAATTTAAAAATTTTGAAAAATAAAATTTGTTGTATTATTTTTAGAATTGAAAAAGAAACACATTTCAAAATTTTATAAAAATCAACACAAAATTAATATCGCCTTTCAAATTTCAAAAAGATTAAGTTATGTTTACTATTCATAAAAATAAGTGTAAAACCTTTTATTCATAAAATTCAATTTCGAACATTTTTCGTTTTCAAAATAAAAATGGACCCTTAAATTTTCTCGTCTTTTAAAATTCAAGTCACCAATTATCCTCATCCAATTTTACTTACGGAGTACACATAATGTAAAAACTTAGCATCAAACTAATTTAGTTAAAGAATAATCATTTAACAATCAAAGAAACTGAATTAGTTAAAGAATAATCTCAAAGAAACTAATTCGGTTAAAAATATAATCATTTTGATTTTTATTTAATAAATCATATTTTCTTAATATCTAACTACTATTTCAATTCTATTTAACCAACACTTTTGAAAACTATCGAAATTTCGAGTCACACTTAATTTAAACTAGTAAAAGTTTTGACGGTTGATTATAATTATTTAAATCGTTAACTTTCGGCCAAAAAAATAAGTATTTCGGCCAAGTAAATTTTTAATCAAAGTTTCGAGGATTTAAAACTCAATTTTTGTTTTAGTAACCTTTCGAAGTTTATTTTCATTTTTATTTTCGATCTTATTTCAAAACACTATTTTAAGATCATATATATTATTTCGAGACTTTTTGCGTGCGCGCAAATCGAAAATTTCAAAAACGAAAATCGAGGCCTATTTTATTCATGTTGGCCGACTTACTTGAGCTACCTAGCTCAAGTTTAGTCTCTTCCATTTCTTGCTTTACTCAACCATCACACTTCACTTACACATCCTACATTTTCATCATCACTTCTAATTTAGCTTATTTAAATTTAATATTTATACTTTCTAAATACTAAATACAATACATACACAAACAACTTACTACAAATTCATTTTCCACACAAAACTCACCTAAACTCTAAAAAAAAAATCCTCTCTAGAAACTAATACTTTAAATTACTAAGTAGTAACATTATCATGTGTTCTTAAAGAACACATGAAGATCTTCATCTTCTACATAAGTGTTCATACTTTATTTTCTTATTTTGATTTTTGTTTTCCACTTTAAAATCTCCATTTTTGTTTATACTTAGTTAATCTTTCACCTTAACTACTACTCATCTAAATTCACCTCTTAATTATTCTAATATCACTAAATTCATTACTTAGTAAATAAAAAGTATGGTGTTCTTGAATAAAAATAAGATCTTCATCTTCTTCACCTACTTTATTTATTTTCTCACCAAAACTTACTTTTTTTCTCCACCTATTTTAAATCACTTTCTCTTCTTAGTTAAAATATTTTATAAACATAAACAAAAGAAATTAATTTTAATTTCTATTTAAAAACAAATATTTATTAAAACTTTAAATCTTTATTTATCTTAGCTAAAAATATTGTATGACATAGTGTATTTTGATTTGGGTCCTTTATCGATGATCCAAACAAGAGGAGCAAGGAACGGGTTGTTTTTGGGTGAAGAAAATTCCGATCTAAAATTTATTTTAGATCCTCGACGATTAACATCCAATATAAGGTGACTAGCTATATCTTATATTAGTCTCCTTTAAAATTAATTTGATTATTATTATATTTTTATAAGTATGATTTTTATGTTGAAATATGTTAAACATGATTTATATGCTTGTATGTTTATGTGATGTTTAGTAAAATGATAATAAGTAATAAAATGATAATAACTAATAATAATCTAGTAAACTTTATATGTTTTCATTTTTGCATCATATTGTTTTTCATTTTATTATACACTTTAAAATTGTTATTTATATATTTAGTTTATGTTTTATGAGTTTTAAATAGGTATAAGTTTATATGTAAAATTATGTTAAATAATTACCATGAGTTAAAGTGAAGAAAATCAAAAATAAAAATATTGTTACCATGTTAATTAGCCACGGCTATACCCTTTATTTTTGATAAATTTTTACTTTTAATTTTTATAAATAATATGTTATGTTAGGTTAGGTTAAAATGGTTGTTATTATGTTATAAAAATTAATTTAGGAAAATAACTTATAAGTTGTTAAAAATGTGCATATGTGTTCTTAACTTTAATTTTGGTGTTCATGTGTGTTCTTGATGTTCTTCATGTGTTCTTCATTTTGTTGCACTTTTTGATTCTAGATTATTTTATATTTGTTGTTATTTATTGTTTTAATTCACTAATAAGCTATTATATTAGTAACTATATAAATTAAACTAGCTAAATCTTTAAGATTAAAAAGTTAGAAAATTAAAGTGTTGAAAAACACTATTCATAAATCAAATGAAATTTTTAGTAAAATTTCATTTTAGTTTAAATCGTTTTAGTATAATTAGAATAATTAGAATATAAAAAGTTTAAGCTAAAAACCGATAAAAATCGAAAAATGAAATTTGACCATCACCACTATAAGGCCACGGCATTTAGGGTCATTTTTAGGGTTAAATTTGCTTTTATCACATTAGTTAATAAGTTAGGATTAAGAATTCAAAAGAAATAAATGAATTTTGACATATACATAACCATACGGCATTTTACACATAATATGGACCAAATTTAATCAAAATGAAATTGTCACTAAGTCACTAAAGTTTAATAGTTATTAGAATTAAAATTTTGTATAAATCGATTAAGTTATAAAAGAAATATAATAAACCGATTAAAAAGTGTAACCATTATAAAAATGAATTAAAATCGTGTTCTACTGCCTTTGCAAATTTAGACTGTTGGACTTGGACATACGGACTAAAATGAATCATCCACGATACCATTATTTAAAAATGAAAATCGCTAAATTTAGTAAATAGATGACTAAATTTAACTAAGTCTCATTTTTAGAATAAATATCGTTTATCACTTTTTTACAAACCGAACTTAACATTTTTAAAACTAGATTTTAAAACTTAGTAATTAAGTTAGGATGTGAATAGTGACCGATGTGAATAGTGACCGATGTGAATAGTGACCTAGATGAATAGTATCGATGAATAGTAAATCGGGACGAAACTTGTCAAGCAAGTAACGTCCCAAATTTCAAGACGGTGAATAGTACCCGGGATGAAACTTGTTGAACAAGTAATGTCCCAAAACCTATTTTAACGGAATTTGAGGTAACTTGTTGACCAAGTTATCTTTTCAAAATCCCGAGACGTGAATAGTGAAAATTTCACGAAACTTGTAAAACAAGTTACGTCTCAAAATTTAAAGATATTTCAAATTTCAAAATTTGAAATATTGTAAATCATTGAAAATTTAATAAGTATAAAAAATTGAAAATGAATAAGTAAAATGACTTAAGGTGTTTTGAAAACATTTAAATAAAATTGGACATATTAATAAACGTATTAATATAGAAACTTAAAAACGTTAATAATTAACAACACTTCAAATAATAAACGAATATGTTATGTGATCATACGAAACCTACAATTCAAATTAAATGTTTGACGATATAACTAGGAGAGTCTAGTAACATGTGTTATGTAATATCAAATAAATAATGAATATTGAGTAAGTTAAATAAAAGGTCAAACGCTTGAGCCTCGGATATGAAAACGTCAATCGTGAGTGAAGTGGGGTTAAGATAGTCTTGATACGGACGCCACTATCTCGACCTTATATTATTGCGATTGTCATCTCGAATAGTGTGGTTTAGCCGACAGCATTATATGCTTAGAGCATTCTGCCCAAGCCGTTACGCCTTAAGTCGTATAGCCTATGCCGTACAAGATAATGAATATGCCAACTCTTTTGGTCAGGCATTAGGAAGTAGTCGTTTTATTCAGAGTTAAGGTTCTCTATGAATAGCATAGCCCACTCTTAATGTGAATACTAGTATATGCATATTAGATTAGGGTTGATCCCCCTATTTCGCTAATGTTACCAGGGCCACCGCGACCTTATTGCGATTGTCATCTTGCGGTTCTGTCTCCTTGCCGTGTTTCGTTCTTAGTGGGCGCGACACTAGCATTCGTTCTTACCACATGTACAGATCACTTGACGAGATTGTATCTGAAGTTCGAATCATTTCGAATACTAGAAGATGAGATGCAAGTACTATAGTATTCGGCGTGGTTTACGAGTCGAGTAAGCCGCTGCACTACGGTAGTGAGATGCAAGCGACTAGAGTACAATGGCCTACTCAGTGGTCAGGCTCGTAAGCAGTATATGTTGTTTGTTGTTTGATTAAATGAGAATGAGTGTGTACCATCTTCGAAAACTAAAGACCACAGATTTCTGAAGTGAATCGAGTCTGCATGATGTGAATGATACAATACGTATGTTTGTTTACGATCTGATATCGCTTCGTAATCCTTTTGAATTGCTGTGACACTATTATCTGTTTTTTGCTTTTATAACTGATATCATGCCTATATGATTTATCGCTTTAAAACGCATGCTTATTATGACTTATATGTCTTTATATGCTATATGTAATAAGCATGTTTATCGTTTTATCATACTGTTATAGTTATAAAACGATAGTAATAAACCAAAGTAATTGAAATCGAGGGTAACTATGAGCATAGCTAGTCACTGTCCGCTCAGCGGGCACCCCCCCATCAGTTTATTGTGCAGGATAACCGTGGACCGGGAGCTGGATTTTGGACGGGGCCACGAGACGTTTTTATGTCTTACTTTTAAGTTGTTTTTCGAGAGAGATGTAATATATACAACGATACTCTTTTAAATTTCCGTACTTAGAGTTGTTTTATTCAACTCTTGAACGATGTTGTAACATTTTGGATTTTATGTATAATTAATTACGCTGGTTTAAGACTTAATTAATTTCCGCCTTAGTAATTAAAGTCGACTAAAAACCAGGTTGTTACACATACTTACCCTCGATTTCAATTACTTTGGTTTATTATTATCGCTTTATAATTATAACATTATGATAAAATCGTAAACATGCTTATTACATATAGCATATATAAAAACATATAAGTCATAATAAGCATGCGGTTTAAAGCGATAAATCATATAAGCATGATATTCAGTTATGAAAGCAAATAACAGATAATATCATAGCATTAGTGTCACAGCATAACAGCAAGATTATGAAGCGATATCAGATCGCAAACAAACATAAATATTGTATCATACACATCATGCAGACTCGATTCACTTCAGAAATTTGTGGTCTTTAATTTTCAAAGATGGTACGCACTCGTTCTCATTTAATCAAACAACACATACTGCTTACGAGCCTGACCACTGTGTAGGCCTTTGTACTCTAGTCGTTTGCATCTCACTACCATAGTGCAGCGACTTACTCGACTCGTAAACCACGCCGAATACTATAGTACTTGCATCTCATCTTCTAGTTTTCGAAATGATTCGAACTTCAGATATAATCCCGTCAAGTAATCTTTACGCAGGGTAGGAACGAATGCAAGTGTCGCGCCCACTAAGAACGAAACGCGGCAAGTAGACAGAACCGCATAACAGACCCGAATCCACAAGGTCGCGGTGACCCTGGTAACATTAGCGAAACAGGGGAATCAACCCTAGTCTAATATGCATATATGAGTATTCACGTTAAGAGTAGGCTATGCTATTCATAGAGCACCTTAACTCTGAATAAAACGACTACTTCCTAATGCCTGACCCAAAAGAGTTGGCGTATTCATTATCTTGCACGGTTTAGGCAGTACGACTAAAGGCGTAAAGGCATGGGCAGAATGCTAAGCAATAATGCTACCGGCTTGAAAACCACACTATTCGATATGGCCAACGCTCAGGGACCGAGATAGTGGCGTCCGTATAAGACTATCCTAAACCCCACTTCACTTACGATTGACGTTTTCATATCGGAGGCTCAAGCGTTTGACCTGTTCTTTAACTTACTTCGATTTATTATTTATTTGATATTTAATATCTCATGTTACTAAACTCTCCTAGTCTCATCGTTAAACGTTTAAGTATTTTATTTTCGATTTCATATGATCACATAACATGTTCGTTTATTATTTAAAGTGTTGTTAATTATTAACATTTTTAAATTTCTATATTGATACGTTTATTAGTATGTCCAATTTTATTTAAGTGTTTTTCAAAACACTTTATGTTATTTACTTATTAATTTTCAATTTTCTATACTTAGTAAATTTTCAATTATTTGCAATATTTCAAATTTTGAAATTTGAAATATCTTTGAATTTTGAGACGTAACTTGTTTTACAAGTTTCGTGAATTTTTCACTATTCACGTCTCGGGATTTGAAAAGATAACTTGTTCAACAAGTTACCTCAAATTCCATTAAAATAAGTTTTGGGACGTTACTTGTTCAACAAGTTTCGTCCCGGGTACTATTCACCGTCTTGAAATATGAAAATCGCTAAATTTAGTAAATAGATGACTAAATTTAACTAAGTGTCATTTTAAAATAAATATCGCTTATCACATTTTACAAATTGAACTTAACGACTTTGAAGAAATTTACTTAACGACTAAGTTTACAATTTTTGACTTAGAAAAATATCTAGATATTTAGTAACTTAGTGAATAAGCTCAATCATGAATAGTGATCGATGAATTTTGACCGATGAATAGTGACCAATGAATAATAACCGTCATGAATAGTAAGCCGGGACGATTTTACCCTATTAATTTAAATGGGTTAAACAGGTTAGGTCAGATCATTTAAAATATAAACGGGTTAGATTTTTTTTTGGATTTGGGTCAAACACTAATGACCTATGTATGTAAATGGGTCAGGTTTGGGTTGAAGGGTTAATGACCCATTTAACACGAACACGACATGACACGACCTGTTTGTCAGGTCTATTTATAATCTTAATAATCTATTTAATTACTTTTATGGATCTAATCATCTAATATTTGGTGTAAATGTAATCAAATAATTCATTTGTATTTGATTAATTTCAAATTTTTCAAAAAAATAATTCTTTAATTCGCGTTATATTCCCTTGGTCTTGACTACAGATTATTACTTTGTTGTGCCCATAAGTCAATCCATATTTGACTTTCTTAATATCTTTTAGTACATATACAATGGTATAAACTACTCCGTATAAAAATTTAATAGTCTCAATTCATTGATGAAAACACATCATATCAAATCAAATAAGATCTCAAACGATTATACTTCACGTATATATTATAGGAGAATTTTTTTTTTTTTGAAATGTTTCATTTCTTATGAATGTTGTCAAAAACTACAAGTGATAATTACTGACCAGGATGATAAAGTACATTAATAAACAAATAAAATTACTAACAAAGTTTTAATTGAATGGGTTACATGCACTCTCTTCCGTACTTCACTATTTTGGAGATTTTTAGAAATGTTCCAAACTTCGAACTTATACTTCCTCCATTTCTTTGAATCTATACATTTGGTTTTTGGACACTATTCACAAGTGAGGAGAATCTTCGATATATCGTCTAATATATGAAATAAAAAAATAGTCATGTGAGATCCTATTTTAATTGCCTTTTCGAGAGCATTATTAATATTCAAATTTTATAATTTTTAGAATTATGTAACTAAAGATATACACAAAAGAAAACGTGCATCGACGTACGTGCAAAAACCAAATGTATAGAATTCAAAGAAATGGAGGAAATATTACAATGAATTTATTGTTGTTAAGCAAGCATAGAGCATAGTATAAGATCAGGTTGACTGATTATTAAAAGGCGACAATATAAAACCAACATGTTTTATAGAAAGGTGACAATTAATTTATTTTTTCCTCTGCTTGTTCGCTTGCTAACTACCTTGATATTTTGGTTTAGTGAATGTAGAGTTCGATCAATGGGGTGTAGGAGTTTAATCTCTATCGGAGGCAAACTATTGTGGTTTGCATTCCACCTATCTCTTCTACGCTCTTGTAGCGTAAGTACACCTTGTTCTTGTCACTATGTAGCTCACTTGGATCAATGGTATCGGGAAAAGATAAGCTACGTGGACGAGGCAACAGAGGACGCTCGTGCCCAATCATCCGTACTCCGACAATCCGGTCTTAGTGCCCGACATTTTAGTAGCTCTTTATTAGTTTTTACGTTAAGTGTCGTAGTTGTAATAATCTATAATGAATGTAATGTGGGTCTAGAGTATCTGAACTTGTAATCAAACTTTCTTTCTAATTGACAAAAAAAAAAAATGTTTTCCTGTCATTCTATTGGGAGGATCGGAGTTGGGAATCCTTGTTTTCACTTAGTTATAAATCCCTTGTTATATGATTGGGCATAATAATTTGATTGTAAAGATATTAACCAAATTTGTTTTTATACATTATTATTGTGAAATTTCTGAAAGATAATTATTCAGTTGTTAACGTGAGTAGATTTCGACCACCGATTTTAATATAATATATTACTCCGTAAAAATTAATTAGACACCTACTCTTAAAATTAAAGTTGTGCATTTTGAGTAGCATATAACTATTTGTTTGAGACATTGGTTTTACTTTCTTAGTCACCAAAGATCAAATCCATCAAATGGTGACAATTTGAGGCTTATAAAACATAAAAGATAAAAGATATGTAATCAACCTACCGTCACTAAAAAAATAAGACACCTTCAACATCCATCCATAATTACATGCATCATACATTCATACATATGTCTACTTGAATAACTAAAAGGGCATTTAATTTACTTTGTTGATTAATTGATTTGTTTATTTCTGCAAATCAACTGCTAATTAACACCTTCTACTCTAGTTACATGCATGATTAGTTTAATAAAATTAAAAGTAAGTTTATGTGGAAACTCGATGCTGTGGTGTTCATTCGTTGATTATAATAATAATAATGTTGAGTGGAAGTGGCAACTGAGCAACTTAGAAAAGGATGGAGAAATATTAATCTAATCTCATTATTAAAGTGCGTTTTACACAAATAGAAGATAATTATAACTAATCTCAAATCAGTTCAAATACAAGATAGTAGGATAATATTACACAAATATTTTCTCAACATATCTTTCAATTTCTTTAAGGTAGCGCTTAGGAAACATAATTTCATTAGAAAATTTTCATTTCAAATCTAGATTATGAAATGTGGAATTTACAAATGACATGGGGTGAGGGTTGAATTTGAAATCTATAAATTTAGGCTTAGATGGATGTAGAGATGAATTTTGTTGAAATCCAAATCCAAATATTTGTATTTTGCCAAACAAGTTATTTGAATCAAATCCAAAATTTCAAATCAAATCTACCTATCCAAACACACTATAAAAGAAATTAGTCCATAAACTAGTATTCGAAATTCTTCCAAAAATATTTTATTCAAATGAAAAATATATACTTTGACTTTGAAAAATCATTTTTCGTAAATAAGGTCAAGTGTGATCTACTGGCCGGTTACAAGTAGTGTTGTAACCACAATATCAGGGATAAGTATGTTGCGGTTATAACATTTTTGCGTGTAATCGTGATAATAAACAAATTGTGGTTATAGGAGTAATGCATACAACCAAAACTCATTTACTCAATAATCATTTACCATTATTACATTTGTGTATCGAACTTGTTTTTCAACTTTTTCTTTTTTCCTTCACTTCCATAGACTTTGAGACGATTTTCATTATCACAACACCAAAACTCAACATAGCGATTATTTCACGAGTAATAAAGTAATTTAATCTCATAAATTATATGTCCAAGAGTAACAAAATAATTGTTAGAAATTGAAAATTTGAAAAAGTTTTCGATTACCCACTTCACTTTCTGTTTGGGTTTTTTTTATCAAACTGAATCCATAAACTCTTATGCAATTTAAGTAAAATTAAGGTTAAGGAATACTTGTGACACATACTTAAAAACTGAATATCATTGACCATGAAAATTTACCCTTTTATTTTTCAATAAATTAAAGTAACAAAATAAAACAGTGTAGTAATAAAATCAAAGTACAAGAACGTGGATTTAAATAATTCCGGTTATTAATTAAGGGATATTTTCCATGATACTCCCGAACATTGTCAAATTACACATAATACCTCATGTATGAGATTTGTTCATATAGACATATAGTATCCCTAAATTCGGCATTTATATGCCCATTATGCTCTTTTTCTAACAAAAAACTTGACGGTGTTGATTTTTATGAAAAAGCTGCCAATATGGCCTTTTTCTTACTAATAGTCAAGGATGCGTCTACCAATTAGGTGTAACCGTGTAAGTAAATTTGTTAATATATGCCCAATAATTAAATTTTAGGTTGGAAAAATGATATATTGGACATATAAACATAAAGTTGAGGGATACTTTATGAACAAACATTAAACATAAAGTATAATATATAATTTGATAAAGTTTAAAGGTATCACGAAAAATATCTCTTGATTTAATTAGAATCCATAATATAAAAGGACTTACATCATCAAATTAAGAAGTGTGCTAATAATCGTGTTGACCGACGAATACTACGTACACAAGAAGCCTGCCAACATGACGAAAACCTTTTGTTAACATGTGGCCACAAATAAGCAATAGCATGAATCAACAGGAATCGTATGAAACTATAATTCCACCATAATTCAAGTACGTAGTAGTAGTGGATGATGAAGTTAACTCGATAATTCTCCACCCATTCCCTTTAAACACCTAGCAAATCCAATGAAATTAAAAACTGTTGGAGTATTGCTCACATGTGAGAGTCTCACATTGATTGTGGAAGAGAGTAGTGTGACCTTTATAATGTCCAAGGGTCCTCCTCCCATTGCCAATTGGTTCTGGGAAATGTGAATTGTCCTTGGACTTGTAAGGAGAACTCAATCTCTTCACTCAATTTGAGCAAGCCAGTTCGTGGATTCCCAACGTGGTATCAGTCGAGGATTAAGCCGTGGGTTCGATAGAGTTTAAAGCTGAAAAATATCTTGCCAGGAGGAGGTCCTTTGAGGTTTGTTGAATCTTACCACTGAGTCTTGTTTCATGGTTTGGCCCTGGGTTTCCGAAAAAATATGTCACCGAATGAGGTCCTCTTTGAGGGTTTGTTGAATACCACTTCGAGTGCGCTCCTATGGTTTCGCCTTGGGTTTCCGATGGACCTTTATAATGTCCAAGGGGGCTCATCTCATTGCCAATTGGTTCTGTAAAACGTGGATTGCCCTTGGACTTGTAAAGTGAATTCAATCTCTCTTCCACTTGGATTTGGCCACACCCGTTACATGATCCTAACAAGAACCTCTTAAAAGTAGAATAATAGTCCACATATTTATTATTACTCTTTCTATTTAGATGAATT
This sequence comes from Dianthus caryophyllus, assembly GCA_023091065.1. NCBI lineage: Eukaryota > Viridiplantae > Streptophyta > Magnoliopsida > Caryophyllales > Caryophyllaceae > Dianthus > Dianthus caryophyllus. Next base: position 36,764,315 of record CM041517.1, on the reverse strand, counting down.
GTATAATAGTCCACAAAATAATAAGAATAATAACAACAACAACAACAACAACAACAACAACAACAACAACAACTTAGAAGTTTTAAAAAATTGTATTATGAAAGGTGAGAGTTTATTCGTAAATTTAATGATGTGATGAATTAATAAAAGTTGTATTATAAAACTCTCACCTTTCATAATACAATTGAATTATAAAACTTCTAAGTTGTTGTTGTTGTTGTTGTTTATTGTATACGATTTATTCGTTGTTTATTCGTTGTTCAGTCATATAAGGTGTTAGGCCCAAAATACCCCCATGGGTCCAATGAACAAAACAAAGGCCCAAGTCAAGGAGAGGAAAATGGTCAACGAAAGTCAAAGCCCAGAGGTGGTCTTGGTCAACGAAAGTCAAGGTCAAGGTCTGGTGGGCCGAAGTCAAGAAGGGTCCAAGCAAGGGAAGCCCAACGAAGAAAGAACAAAGAGGCGAAGAGAGAATGAACCTGGACAACAAAACAAGTCAACACCAGCTCAGCTATAATAAAAGCGGCGGTTACATTCAGCTCAGGAGTTACAGGAGAGAAATGTGAAAGGAGTTAATGACCAGCAATAAATAAGGCAATAAATAAGGCGAGAATCAAGGAGCAATTAAGAGCCAAATCAAGCCGTTATGTGAAGCTTATAAAAGGGGAAAGAAATCATAATTCAAGGGACGAATAAACTACTGAAAAACTCATACTCAACACTCTAAATTCATTGAAATTACTCTCGATTGTATACTCGTAGTCTGGAAGTTACGCCGCGTTAATGCGTTCTGCGGCGTTACGTCCAGAATCATAGTGCAAATCCTCTCCTGGCTTGGTGCCCGTGGTTTTTCCCTTACTTCTAAGGGTTTTTCCCACGCCAACAATTTCGTGTGTCTTTTCTTTGCTTGCGTTATTTACACCTTTGCTATTTCCAACACGTATAATCAATCTCGATACTCCAAAAATACTTAATAAGGATAATACTAATAAACCCAAAATACTAATACGATTAGAGTGAGAAAATCACCCCGAACAGTTTGGCGCCGTCTGTGGGGATATTAGTTTATTAATCCATCAAAACCCCTTTTCGTATCTCAAAAAAAAAAAACACTTTTACGTTCAGAACATCCAGAGATGGCGGTCGAGCGAGATCATCCGAAACTCCGGCCAAGAGTTAGAAGCGAGGCTAAACAAGCCGCGAGTCGGCCGAACAAGCCGCGAGCGAGCCCAGTGCAGCTGCACACTCAAAGGAGGCAGTGGCTGCGTTGAAAAAACAACTGGACTCTTCCTCTAAGAAAAAAGCTTCAGGATCTCGGATCCAACCAGGTACTCCTATTTCTGATGTGATCAAGCGAATTGACTTTTCTATTTTCTCCCCTGGTGCAGGATCCAAGAGTACTCCTGAGAGTTCTGGAGGGGTTCCCGACGAAAACGCTACAGGAGGTGGTGGCCCACGTAGCGGCGGAATGCGGCGGAAGAGCCAGAAGGGATCACGGCGGCTCAGGTCATGCAGTTCATGGCACAGGAGTTACAGAAAATTTCGGAGTTGGTGCGGAAAGTCCCAGGACTGCCCCCACCAATAGAGCTGGCCAGGCCAGAAAGTTACGCTGATTCGCCCTTTGACGATTGCATAGCAATGGTGGAGATGCCCAAAAAGTATACTCCGCCAAACCTGAAACTCTATGATGGGACAACTGACCCCCAGGAGCATGTTGCACAATATAAACAAAGAATGATCAATGCGGCTATTCCCGTGGAGAAACGTGAAGCCTGTATGTGTAAGAGTTTTGGCTCTACCCTGTCAGGTCCAGCCCTGCAGTGGTACATCAACCTGCCGAACAGGAGTATCAGAACCTTCGCGGATCTGATCAACCTCTTCAATGTTGATTCGCCCGGCCACGAAATGTTGGAGAAGCGGATCAAATGATCTGCACAGGATCGCCCGTAACGAGAACGAATCCCTCGTGAGATTTTCCATGCAGCTTCAACAAAGAAAAAATTTCTATTAGAGATGTGACATCGGCACAACAATGAGAGCCTTAAAGCAAGGCTTGGTAAGAGATTCTGAACTCTATACTGAACTAACCCGTTACCCTTGTGCGACCTTTGAAGATGTGCATGCCAAGGCGATAGCACACATCAGAGTAGAAGAGGATATGATGTTCAAGACAGGGCTCCAGGATAGCAACATGGTAGTACGCAGGAGTCCAGCCTACAGAGGAAAAGGTTCCAGGATCGCCTGCATTTCAGCGTAAAAGATACAAACATAAAGCGAGCCCTTGAAGGTAAAATGATTCCTGAACCCTGGTAGGTCACTCATCTCTAAACTTTGTCATACGTAATTTATTATTCATATCAGAATCATTAATGACTTGAGCGTCGGAGGGCCGTTGGCAAAAAAGCCAACCCGGGCCGATCCCGACCCAAATCAGGCCGACAGGATCGACAGACGCATGCGAGCGAACCTCCGAGCAACAGCAAGTGCAGATCAACGCGAGCAGTACAACAGAACAAACTAACAAATCAAATACAAAGAAAGGCTCCAGCCCCTGAACGACTGCAAAAACGGGACAGGGATGTAATGTCCGTAAAGAGAACTCCAAGGTGTGGTCGCCTAAACTTTCAAACGCATGCATGCTACTTGACAAATTCAAAACAAAATTTGTGCGCACCAAAACAAATGACAAAACAAAAAAGACTCATGACAAATCTACAAAACAAAACAAAACAAAACAAAACAAAACAAAACAAAAACGAAGCCACTACCACCATCTATGGTATCTTGGCGGTTACAAAGACAAAATGATTCCAAAACAATGCATGTCCAAGTAGGGGACATAACCCCCAACAAAATCAAAAGTTCCGATTAACAAATCAAGGTCCCCTGCAGGACTCACAGAGTTAGGCTCCCTAGGATTTCGCACTCAGTCCTGACCAGGTTATTGTTCTTGTGTTCAGACCAGTCCTGAGCCCCCTCGCACAGACTGGATATCATCATGTCCTGCTCTGCAATGATGACCTGTCCGGCCTGCGCTGACCAACAAACTTTTCAACCGCGTCTTGGACTCTTACAAGCTTAGACTTGTGGGACTCCAGGAAAGAGCCAATCAAGAAATGCGAAACTTCGGCCTTTATCAGAACGTGACCTCGCCTCCACGGCCAGGCGACCTTGATCTCTCGATGCGGCGGTCAGATCTGGTGGTGTCCATCTGAAACGGTGACGGTCTGCTCGCGAGGCTGACAGTCTACCCTGAACCTCTGAACGAAAACAAAAGCATTTCCTCAAACTTCAGCCCTGGTCTGGCAGTAGAGGAAATGGGGGGCAAACTGTTAGGCCCAAAATACCCCCATGGGTCCAATGAACAAAACAAAGGCCCAAGTCAAGGAGAGGAAAATGGTCAACGAAAGTCAAAGCCCAGAGGTGGTCTTGGTCAACGAAAGTCAAGGTCAAGGTCTGGTGGGCCGAAGTCAAGAAGGGTCCAAGCAAGGGAAGCCCAACGAAGAAAGAACAAAGAGGCGAAGAGAGAATGAACCTGGACAACAAAACAAGTCAACACCAGCTCAGCTATAATAAAAGCGGCGGTTACATTCAGCTCAGGAGTTACAGGAGAGAAATGTGAAAGGAGTTAATGACCAGCAATAAATAAGGCAATAAATAAGGCGAGAATCAAGGAGCAATTAAGAGCCAAATCAAGCCGTTATGTGAAGCTTATAAAAGGGGAAAGAAATCATAATTCAAGGGACGAATAAACTACTGAAAAACTCATACTCAACACTCTAAATTCATTGAAATTACTCTCGATTGTATACTCGTAGTCTGGAAGTTCTGGCCGTTCTGTACGTTCTGCGCGTTCTGTCCGAATCATAGTGCAAATCCTCTCCTGGCTTGGTGCCCGTGGTTTTTCCCTTACTTCTAAGGGTTTTTCCCACGCCAACAATTTCGTGTGTCTTTTCTTTGCTTGCGTTATTTACACCTTTGCTATTTCCAACACGTATAATCAATCTCGATACTCCAAAAATACTTAATAAGGATAATACTAATAAACCCAAAATACTAATACGATTAGAGTGAGAAAATCACCCCGAACATAAGGTGAGAGTTTTGAAAAAAAATTATAAAACTTAGAAGTTTTAAAAAATTGTATTATGAAAGGTGGGTTTTGAAAATACCCAATATATTTTATTATGGGTTCCAAAATTTGTTTTACAAATTTTTGTTATACGAATACAATAATGATAGTATAATAAAATAATATTAATTCTAAATAAATAAAATTAATAGAAATTATTCAGTTTAAAATGAGCATAATTTAAATGGATTGAATTTGGTGGAGCAAGCCGAGCTAAACTTGAATAATGCTTAGCTTAACATAGCTGAGTTAAACTGAATAAATTTGGCCCAGGCGAATATAGTGAGTGATCGAATGTAATCGAATTGAGAATAAGTACAAGTCCTAAGATTATAAAAACAATCTTGTCATTAATATATTGCAATTAGATTTTCAATCTTCAGGAAAATCAATGTATGACAACGTCCCTTTTTCTTATAATTAACGGTGTAGGTGTGTTATTTTTAGCTTAATTTGTAGTAGTATGTGTTTATATAATATTGAAAGTTTTAGTTTTTGAAAATCGAAGTACTCAAGTTATTATCGGCTTAGCCTAACTAATATATACTACCAAATCAAAATATCTTTCATCTGTTACCGTATTTTAACATAAATATTACTCAGTATGAAATTATGATAAAATATGGGTGTTGTTCAACTGTACCCGACTTTTACTCACTTGTACCCAAAAAAATACTAAATTATCCTTTTCATTTTCTCCTCTTCATTTCACAAATTAGGTTTTCTATGTTTTCTCTCCAAAAAAAATCAAACGATCATAAGCACCCACAACGGTCTGTCGCTGCTATCTCCACCACCGCACCGACCACCTTCCACCACCTTTAACGCCTATCCCAAAAACAACAACAACAACAACAATAATAATAATAATAATAATAAAAGTAAAAAAAAAAAAAACAAAAACAAAAAATGATGCTGGTGTACTAACGCAATGATGATCTTTGGACAAACACCCCACCCCACCCACCCACTCTGCTTCCTCGACCGCCACGGTATCCCGCCGCCCCAATAAAACCACCACGGCATCAGTACCACGACATAAACCCTAACTGTCCGCGGCTCAACCTCCCAATCGACCTCTCTTTTACCGACCACTATCCCGCACCGTCACCCTATTCCGTGAGCAGCCGTCGGCGTCCCTACCCAACCCCACCGCCCTATCACCGGTAACCACCCAAAAAGCCATATTCAATTAATAAAATTAATTATCCAATAAACAAATTATTCAATCAATGCCAAAAAAAAAAAAAAAAAAAAAGGAAAAAACTTGAAATAGGTCTTATTTTGATTTATAATCTTAAAATTCATTGAATTGTAGAAGTAAATTGATTACTTTTAGATGATTTTAGGTGATTTTAGGTGATTTTAGGGTTGAAGGAAGAGTTGAGAAAAGAGAGAATTTAGTTTAGTCGAGGGGCAGGAAATGGAAAAATATTGAGTAGAAAGGGTACAACTGAGTAAAACTTGGGTACAGTTGATCAATAATGTAAAATATCACAAGCTTGTTTAAAATGGTCTTACAACAACTAAAACGTAACTAAAGAGTAGCAAATTAACTTCTAATTTAGCAAAATCTTTAGTCTCGTATTTACGAAAAGTAACTACATATGCATGTAAAAGCACTAGCAAGTGTAGCAACTTGTCTTATTAACCCAAATTTTGCTTTACATTTATCTTTTTGTGAATCATTCATTTCTCTATCGTCAACGACTTAAACCGTTCAATACATAAAATTGATCAAAATAAATTACAATACATAAACTTAAGGTATATAGTCTTTATATGATATATTAGATGAGATGAAATGACTTAACCATGTAGATAGATCTCTATCTCTATAATAAAAGTGTAAATGTCACCCAAACTTTGCGTAATTTTTCTTGAATAATTTGTCCCTATGGATATTTGTTTGTTTGTGGCTTAAACTTTGCCATTTATAAATTAGAATTAAAATTAAAATTAAAATATTTGGACTTTAGTAACTAAAACTAGCTTAGATCCCGTGCATAAATGCACGATTATTAAAGATATGATATTATTCTAATTAATAAAAATATAAGCAATAAATTATTCGAAGAATAATAATATAATATAATATTTAATTTAATGAGATTCCAATGTAACAGTGAAAAAATAAAGATTCTCTTAAAAAACAATAAGGCAAAATATATAAAGTGTATAAATTTTATTTTTATAGACTTTATTGGTAAAACTTATGCCTATCATTTATTTTTGATTAAAAAAGAAGATTTTTTTTTTTTTTTTTTTTGATATAGTGAATAGGTTTAGTACTTTACAGTAAGCTATAAATTTAAATAACAATAATGGACAATAAATATATATAATACTTATTTGGAAGTTTAAAAAATAGGAGTTGGAAACAAAATAATAGATTAAGTTGTTTAGCTGTCGATTTTATTATAGGATTAAAATAAAAAGTAAAATATTAAAATAAGTAAGTAATAAATTTAGTACAAATATTATATTGTTAGTAAAACCAACATTTTATTTTTCTTATGTATAAAATTAGTATAAACATGATTATTGTAGATAATGAATATAGACTTAAAATCATATTATATGAGGAATGATGTAAGCATTGTGTTTTGGCGGGAAAAAATTGCACAGAATCGCGACATGTGGCATTGATGATGTCAGCGAAAACTGTCAATTAGTAGAATAAAGATTCAAGAAGTTTCTTATTTTGAAATATATTTTAATTGCAACGATTATCATCTATTATAGAAATAAGTAATAGGAATTGATTAAAAAAAAAAAATACCATCTTATCAAAAAAATTGTCTAATATAATAACATCAATTGATTCAAAGTTTTTGATTACATTTGTATATGCAGTTACATTTGTATTTCTCCTATTTATAATATTTATTTTGTTAAAATACCACACTTTATTTTTCAAAATAAACCTCATTTAACTAAAATTTAAATATTAACCTTAACTTTTCAATTATATTTAAAAATTGTGCAAAAGTCAAAGAAGGCCAAAAAATATTAAAGCCCGAGCATCAACTAGTATGATTAAAACTTTGTAGGAATGATTGATTAGATGTCCACTTTGCAATTGTTGTACATATGCTTTGTTTTAGACCTACAAAAACATATATGCCTTCATAATTGTGTTGTTTACTATCTCATGTTTGATTATGTCATTGCTAGGTAGTCAAGATAATTGGCATAACAATTAACTACATACATACTAGGAGATGTTTGATTTGCAATTGATGAATCACTACGCATTACGTGTTTCCTAATATTTTGGAGACTTTTTATTTTATGGCTATGAAATAAAGTACTTATGGCCCTTACCAATTTGTTGTGATTTTATTTGGGATAAGTTTGAGTGCCATTTTTCAACTTGGGAGAATAATACATGGGAAATTCAATTTTTGGTCCTTGAGGTTTTTCATAATCCAAAATAAAATTTAATTTTCCATTTCTATTTTGGTCTAAATCTAATGGTTATTTGTTATGAATAATGTATTATGGTAGTGTGGATGTCCAATGGGCCATGGTAGAAAGTCTTATCGCATCTTTATTAGGGTTTGGTAAAGCAGGACTCTACATGTCTTATATATATCTGGCATGAAGGATGAATAATACACAGTTATCTCTCTATTCTCTCTTGCTTTCTTTATTTCACAACACGTTATCAGCACGAGACTCTATATAAGTGGGCAAATAAATTCAAGTATTTATTATTCATATCTGATACTCGGGAGGTTCATATCAGATCTTACTTTATTAATTGATTTATTCAGGTATGCTTCTTTGATTTAGTTTATTGATTGTTAACATTATTATCATAATAATTTAAAAAGAAACTTAAGAAGTTATGACTATTTTCATATGTTTTCATAAGAAAAAAAAAAAAAAGGATGAATCAATTGTATTGTAACCTCGTAGCAGTAACTTTTAACATATTTTTAACACATCCTATGGTTGTTGTTTTGCATACATGGAGTATATAGTACTCCGTACTTAGGTATTCTTTCTGGTTTTCTCGCATAATATGTACTCCCACAACACATGTGTTTTGTTTGCATGTCTCATGGTGACAATGCTTACCTATTACGGAGTAGTTGCTACTACAATCGTGTTTTCGTACATTCACAATTAAATTTGCATTGATATTATTTCTCTATCTAATGGCTTTAATGAATCGATACGTTTGGAAAGATTGAATCTTTTGTTAGTCCCTATGATCTTGGTCTTATTGATTGTGTTCGAGAATTGGATATGATTGAGTGTATCATATATATTTATTTATGGATATTAATATATTTTATGGCTCTAATGTTTATATTGACTTTATTTTATTAGCATATGAATTGAATGCTACGGAGTACCCATTTATATACTCATTAATTATGTACTCCGTATATGTTTACAATTTATACATGGGATGCATACCTTGAATGATTGTTATGCACTTTTCGTCTATTAGTTTTAGCTGACATATATTCATATGTTTTATTGGTCTCACTTGTTATAACAATATTCTTATGATTATGGTATTTACGGAGGTATGTAACTTGATGATCATGACTACTGTTAATGATGATAATATCGTAATAGTTGTAAATGAATTGATTACGTGCATATTATGTACTCGTCTATGATATTATCTATACTATAATGTCAACTTTATTTTGTATAAATTAATTGAAATATTATGAGATTTATATAATGACATTCCCAGAAGCGAATGTAATATTTCCTCCCACATACGGGATGTGATTGAGGATGTGACCGCGGAGACGGTCTAAATCAGATTTCATCTAATATCGTTGTTTCCACCGGAAGTGGTCATTATCGAGATCTGACTTATAATTTAAAATTTTCCCCCACGTACGGGACGTGGGCGCGGATGTGGCCGCAAAGACGGTTACAAATTAAATTTTTGTGTAAATCTTTTCTCCTACTTGTAGTAGTTGATAATATGATCGCGGAGACGATCTAATAAGTTTTGGTTAAACTTTTTCTCCCATAGAGGGAGGTTGAGAATGTGACCAGGGTTAAGGTCATTGAGAGTTTGACCACAGTTATGGTCAAAAGTGACAACTAATTAACTAAAATTGTCCTTCCACCAGAAGTGGCTAAGGATAATATGACCTCGAGGTTGGTCATAAATTGAGCAAATAAACTTTAAAATTCTCTCCCCTGGAAGTGGGATGATGAACAATGCTCAAAGCACAAATTAGTCATGCCGACTATATATGATATGTTCATATAATTTTTGGGCCGGAGATCCCATGAGTGTTATTTAATTTAGTCATATGGACTATTTTTATTTGAAATACAATTAATTTAAATACAATTCTGGGCCGGAGATCCCATGAATGAGCAAATAAATTTGCCATGATATCACTATTAAAACTCTTGACATGGGTGATCAAGAGTTTTAGGCTTAAAATATGACATATATAAATTTGGACCTGAAGTTCCAAATATTAATCCTATGGAGTAAGAATTTGGCCTGAAGTTCAAAGTTTGAGAAATATTGTCCATACTCACATAATATTGCTAGTGGCTAGAAGTTCATATGTAAAATTAGTGGCCGGAAGTCCACATGTAAATGTCAGTGGCCGGAGTTCCACTTGTGTAATTTATGAATTGCTAAATTCGCAATTGAATTAATGAAACCTCTTCTGAGAATGAGTAATGTGGTTTTCTTAAATTTAATATGTGACCTTAATTGAGCCTAATGTCATGGTGTTTTGAGCCTAAATTGTATATTAAAATGATACATAACACGAAAGGCGTGTCAATCTCATTGTGCGAGATATGCAATTTGAGAAATGGGAAAAAAGAAAAAAAAATCATACTCTTTCTCATATGCAAATAATATTGTCTTAGGGACGATACATTGTGAGAACAGAAGGGTTCCACAATTATCTGAATGGAAATTGATCTCTTAGTAGGTCGAGAAAATGATGAGTTATTAATGGAAAATGTGAATGTTTTTGATTGACAAATGGTCGTCATTATTCCCCGAAGTGAATATGATATTACATATGAATTGAAATGGATAAATATTATACCACTTCATGTGGTTGAAGGACTAAGTGGCTAGTCCTAAACATTCACAAAGATCTATGATCTTGTTTGATATTTCATATGTCCACCAACAATGGTGTGGGATAAATGCAAGCGATATGTGATCAATATATATTGTGAGGGAATAATCACTAAAAATTATTGCAATCGCTACATCCACTGAAAGGATGGATAAATTAATTGAACAGAGCTGGGATTATTCGAATAATCAGTTCTGATTTATATGTCACTCACAATGAGTAATGTGATATATTCACAAAATGAATATTGAGACATATAAGTCTTGCCAATATAAATGAGACACATTGGTTAGTGTCTTAAGTCACATCATTGATTTATTTGGCCAAATGTTAAAATTACATGATGAATTATTGCTAACTGGAAGTTTAGCACTATGTTTTCAGTCAACAAGTTTGGTATTTAATAAGCGAATTGGTTGGGTCGTAGCCAATTTGGTGAAAATTTGTCACGGTTTTGACAAAGAAATGTTGACATGAAATACTTAAGATGTGACGATAAAGGCCATCCGGGTTCTAATTATACCCGTATTGATAAACGTGGAGTTTATCTTAAAGGTAAAATAATAAAGTGCTGAAACTCTCTCATGTATCATAAATGGTTTTAATGGCAAGACTGTACATTGAGATTGAGTATATTGATATTATATTGGAGATCTGAATATATTACCCGAAATTAAATGTTCATGTATGGATTAAAATATATTAAGTGACATTTAATCACATACGAGTAATTCATGTGATCGGAGATTATCACAGTTTAATTATGACATGAAATCTTTGATCTTCTAAATTGGGCATTATATTCAGCACTTGTGCCAACTGCATAATACGGTTTAACTCCCCATATTCTATCCTTTTGAAATAAATATATGATTTGGGCATAAAAAGGATATGTGATGTGGTATAAGGTGGATACAATGATCGATTGCCCAATAAATCTATCCGGTGTTGATAGTTTTTACCACCTTAGGGGGAGGATGATAAGGAAAGTTAGTAAAACCAACAACTGGTTTTGATCCTCTACTGAACCAGAAGTTCAATGATTTGTTTAAAATATAATGTACATCAAATAGAGGTTCATTAAAACTAAAATGATGGTATTCATTTGGTTATGATGATGTACTAAGTATACCAGTTTGATCACCTTATCAAAATGTGGTATGTTTATTCATTGAAATTTATGATTTGGCTATAGACATGTATGACCTGGTCTAAGGCGTATCGAGCTATAGATTAGTCATGAAGAGTATTTGTAATGAACATTGAAATTCTTGCCAAATTGAACAACACTTACACACGGGGTGTAGTATGAAAGTCATATCGGTTTACATAATTTGGTGGCAAGAATAAGCAGTTGGTACATCTATAGAAATTGAGATGTCCTGGAAGTGACATAGATATCTGAATGACAATAGATGGCCTATATTGGAAAGTGAATGGAATTATGGTACCACATATATTCAGATATCATTAATCAGTACTGACTATCAGGATATGATAGAATTATATCGATACGTGTAAGAAACCGATATGCATTTGTATTTGCGCGCATGACTAATGGACTAGATGATGGGCATCTAATACGTAAGTCCATTTTGTTTGTCGACATGATATATGGTTTGAAAAGAGCTCATAGACTTGAAGTCTATCAAAGGACGTAGAGTCCATTAAAAATCATGGTAATTGGTTTGAAAACTGTACAGTTTGCATTATCGAGTCATCACGTGCATATATAGACTAAGTTTATCATTTGCATATAGATTTTATTTTCGATACTACATTATTGTATACATTAGTAGATACATACCTTAACTTTTAGTTCATAACATATGCATGCACATGATTGTCTATGGTGTCTTTATATACTAATGTTTATTTGGAGATATATGCTCCTAAGATGGCAACTCCGTATAGGAGTATATGGTAAATGATCGTCAAATTGAAAATGACGCATCAATTGAGTTTACGGGAAACTCAAGAACCTCTATAGTGATTGCGGTTATAGGGCGCATCAAGTTAATACTACGGAGTAGTATAATTGAATTATATGGTTTGAATTCATATAGAGGAACTCTAAAACTCTTGAAGAGTTGAAATTCATTCCTTGTTGTCTCAACCTAAAGTTTGAGACCGTGAAATGTTTTGAATGATTACAACAGTAAAGGAATTCACGGTTTGGAAGAACCATAATATTGGAGGGATAAATTCGATTCATGATGGGATTATTAATCCGTGTGATCGATCTACTCCAAATACTTATTGCGGATTTTAGATTGTTATACTAATTCTAAAAAGCTATCTCCTGAAGAGATAAAATTATTCAATAAAGTATGAATGGTTGCTGCACTCTTTTTCCCTTCGACTAGGTTTTTATCCCAATGGGTTTTTCCTAGCGAGGTTTTTAATGAGGCAGCAGGTCAACACACAAATTGGCGATATTTGTGACTATCACTTTGTTTGGACGACAAGTGTTATAGTGAATTGCATGTATGCCTATGAATGGTGGAAAAGAAACTATTCTCAAACAAGGAAAGAAATATTATTTCAAATGAAGTCAAGAATTACGGTCTTCTACATATTGCGAGCTTTAAAGGAAAATGGTGGTCATGATTTATACGATCAACGATTGCTTCGAATATATCTACTACGAAGAATTATTTACTGAAGACAAAAAGTTTCATTATAATGGTACATATCAAGACAAGTCAAGCAACTGATGCAATCGTCAGGGGGAGTAGACACGCGCTGTACTCTTTTTCCTTAACCATGGTTTTGTCCCACTGGGTTTTCTATGGAAAGGTTTTAACGAGGCAGCTTATCGTCTATGCGTGTTTCAAGAATGTTGTACTCTTTTTCTTTCGCTAGTGTTTTTGTAACACCCCGTGTTAATTTAATTCATTAATTAGCCATCAATTTCTAATTTCAAAGCCTAAATCAAAACCTAAGCCTTTTAGCCTTCAAAATCACAATTTCTACTAAACTTTTGTTTTGTAAAATTTATCGACTTCTTTAACACTTTTCAAAATTTTTGAATAATGAAATAAATAATTTAGTCTTAGAATTTAAAAGTAGAAATATTTCGAAAAATCGTCAAACGCGCACACATTAACTTTTATCGCTTTTGGCCTTGAGCTTTTAAAAGCTGACCAAATACGAGGAAAACATTTTAAAACACAAAATAGACAAATTCTACACTAAATAGTAATGTAAGACTTAATTTGTCTAGTTGAATAATTTGGTCCCCTAATTTCATTTAATTAAACATTATTTTTCTAATTAAAATCAACTTTAACACCTAAATTACTTAACCTAAATTATCACCACTTGTTTCCATAATTCACAAGTGCAAAATACACCATTTTTTCTCTCCAAATGGCCGGCCACTTTGCTCTCCATTTCTCCCTTTGATTTTCTTTCATTTTTACTCTAAAACATCCTAAATAAAACCCTAAATATTACTCTAATACTTACTAGTATTATTTAGCTAATTAGAGGGTATTCAAGCTTACTATCTAGGGTATATTTTTGAAGGGGAAGTCGGGTATTTGGGTGAAGACTTAGACCTAGATAATATCGTTGATCCGGACAACCAATAAACTTACCGATTAAGGTGACTAACTATGTCTTGTATTATCTTTTTAGTAAATTAGTTTGTTTTGTTATTATAATTTTATGAGTATGATCTTTGTGCTAAAATATGTTAAACATGATTTGTGTGTGTTAGTAGGTTATGTGAAATATAATAAAATGATAATGACTAAATAATATGTTAAATAGATTATTGTAGTAAATATTCACATGTTTAGTTTAATTCATTTTTGAGCATTTTTAATTTATGTTCATATGATTTTTATGTTTAGTTATGTTTTAGTATAGTAGTATTATCATATAAAAATTATGTGAAATATAAAAAATGAGTTTAAAGTGATTAAAATCGAAAATGAAAATTATATATACATAATACATATACACGGCATTTCCTATTTTTTTTAATATATTTTCACTTTTAATTTTTGTAAATTATATGTAGTGTTAAGTTAGTATAAAATAGATGTTCCTATGAAAAAAAAACTAAATTAGGAAAACGAATTATAAATTATTAAAATCGAAATAAGTGTTCTTGAGTTGTTCTTGAGTTCTTCATGTGTGTTCTTGAGTTATTCATGTTGATGTTCATACTTGTTACTCATTTTGATTTCATTTTAATTTATGTCTGTTAATAATTTATGTTTATGTTTAGTTATTGTTTTACATATTACTTAGTATTATACTATAAATCAACTAAAACATTATAAATCATTTAGATTAAAAAGTTAGAAATTTAAAGTGTTGAAAAACACTATTCATAATTATAAATAAAAGTTTAGTGAATTTCATTTTAGTTTAAACCGTTTTAGTATAATTAGAATAATTAAAATATAAAGACTTTAAACTAAAAACCGTTAAAATCGAAAAATGAAAATTTGGACACCACCCTAGCTTAGCCACGGCATTAGCATCACTTATGGGTCAAATTTGTATTTTATCACTTTTTAGTTTAATTGTTAAAATAATTTAATTAGTAGTTAATAAATGAAATTAAGGAATTAAAAGAAATAAACCAATTTGTAACATATAAATATACCACACGACTTTTCTATTTTAATTTGACTAAATTTGACTAAAATGAAATTATCAATAAGTCACTAAAGTTAAATAGTAATTAGAATTGAATTTTAGTATAAACCGATTTAGTTATAAATGAAATATTGTAAACCGATAAAAATATGTAACCGTTATAAAAATGAATTAAATCGTGTGTTACTACCTTTGCTATTGGATTATTGAGCTTGGACATACGGACTATAAATGAATCATCCACGATACTATCACTAACTTAAATAGATAGACGACTAAATTTAACTGAGTCTCGTTTTAAAATAAATATCATTGATCACCTTTTATAAACCGAACTTAACGTTTTTAAAACTAGAATTTTAGAATATTTTCATAAATGACTAAATACAAAATGAACTTAACGTTTTTAAAACTATGATTTTCGAATATTTTCATGAACGACTAAATACAAACCGAACTTAACATTTTTAAAAACTAGACTTTAAAATATTTTCAAAAATCGCCTAAGTACAAAACGAACTTAACGTTTTGAAACTAGAAATCTATACTTAGGAAATAAAGATTTAGTTTTATAACTCAAATACCTTAAGTATAAAAATAATAAGTATAAGTATAAAAATACATATAAAATACGAAGTATAAAAATACGAATCATTATAAAAATACGATAGAATACGAAGTATAAAAATACGAATCATTATAAAAATACGTATAAAATACGGTGAATAGTAAATACGATGAATAGTAAATACAATGAATAGTAAATACGATGAATAGTAAAATACGATGAATAGTGAAAAGTGAATAGTGAAATACTGAAAATAATTGAAAATTTTACTAAGTATAGAAAATTTAAAATGAAGAAGTAAATGACCTAAAGTGTTTGAAAAACACATAAATAAAATTGGACATACTAATAAACGTTTCAATTTAGAAACTTGAAAACGTTAATAATTAACAACACTTCAAATAATAAACGAACGTGTTATGTGATCATATGAAACCTACAATTCAAATACTTAAACGTTTGACGCTGAGACTAGGAGAGTCTAGTAACATGTGATATGTAAATATCAAATAAATAATAAACCTTGAGTAAGTTTAAATAAAAGGTCAAGCTTGGGCCTCAGATATGAAAACGTCAATCGTAAGTGAAGTGGGGTTAAGATAGTCTTGTCTGGATACCACTATCTCTGCCTGGCTTGGGTCATATCGAATAGTGTGGTTTAAGCCGGACCTTATTGCTTAGTGCATCCCCGCCCATGCCGTTACGCCTTAAGTCGTATAGCCAAGGCCGTCTGAGATAATGAAAAATTCAACTCTTAGTGGGTGGGGTTTTAGGAAATAGTCGTTTTATCCCGAAGTTAAGGTGCTTTCTATGAATAGCATAGCCTATTCTTAAATTGGATATTAGTGTATGCATACTAGACTAGGGTTTTATTCCCCTATTTCGCTAAAGTTACCAGGGCCACCGTGACATTATGTGCTTATGCGCTTTGCGGTTCTGTCTCCTTGCCGTGTTTCGTTCTTAGTGGGCGCGACACTTGCATTCGCTCTTACCCTGCGTAAAGATTACTTGACGAGATTGTATCTGAAGTTCGAATCATTTCGAACACTAGAGGATGAGATGCAAGTATTATAGTATTCGGCATGGTTTACGAGTCGAGTAAGCCTCTGCACTATGGAAGTGAGATGCAATCGATCAGAGTACAAGGGCCTACTCGATTAGTCGGCTCGTAAGCAGTATGTGTTGTCTGTTATATGATTAAATGAGAATGAGTGTGTACCATCTTCGAAAATTAAAGACCACAACTTTCTGAATTGAATCGAGTCTGCATGACGAGAATGTTACAATACGTATGTTTGTTGCGATCCGATATCGCTTTGTAATCCTGCTGTGTACCTATGATACAAATGATATGATATTACCTGTTATCTGTTTTCCTAATTGAATAGCATGCCTATATGATTTATCGTTTTAAATCGCATGTTTATTATGATTAATATGTCTTTACATGCTATATGTTTTAAGCATGTTTATCGTTTTATCATACTATTATAGTTATAAAGCGATAGTAATAAACCAAAGTAATTGAAACCGAGGGTAAGTATGAGCATAGCTAGTCACTTTGTCATTCAGTGGGCATCCCCCAATAGTTTATTGTGCAGAAGATCGTGGGCCAGAGAAATTTGGATTTTGGGCGGGACCACAAGGCGTGTTTATACTTTACTTTTGTTGTATTTTCGAGAGATATGTAATATATAACACCATACTCTTTTAAATTCGTATTTAGAGTTGTTTTATTCAACTCTTGAGCGATGTTGTAATATTTTGGGTTTATGTATAATTAATGACGCCTGGTTTAAGACTTAATTAATTTCCGCCTTAGTAATTAAAGTCGAGCTAAAAACCAGGTTATTCTGATTAGTATCGGCTGACTCGTGGCCAGTAACATAAATGGCCTAATGCGATTTATGCTTACCTAACGAGAACACTGGGCAGGACATTCATATTGTATGTCAGGCATAGACTAATAGGACCAAATAATAAATTAGATTTTTCTTTTATTAGATCACTTAAATAATAAACTTCAAACCGCTTTAAAATGTGAGGATGGGTAGAAACCTTAAGGACCGACCATAGGCTTAGTGCTTTTAAATATCAAATTACTTCCCTCAAAATAAAATACACTAACTATCGTATGCTTGCTACTTGCTGAAGTGACTGACAAAAACTAACAACTATCCTCGGATATAAAATCTAAATAATAATTCAACTTCCGAGGATTGAAGCATCGCAGAAGTACCAGACGGCACGGAGTGAGGACATCTGTTAAATTCGTAATCAATTACACAAAAATTACTTTCTCCCTCTCTCCTACCTACTATATCCTTCCTAAGAAAATGTACTTGATACATTTTGAAATCCTAAAACCGATGTAACCAACAATTACATCTCAATGGAATAAAATACCTAACTTCTGTGCTTACTTGCATTACTGCTGTTATCACTTTCATTTCAAATAAGTTCTATCAATGTCAAGCATGCTATCTAACCCCTTTCAATGCTAATAATCTTCTTCGCTTCCTAATCATTTCGTAATGTTTGCACCTCCAATGACTAACGAAGAACGAACAATTCTAGCTGAGGAATCTTTGATCCGTATAGCAGAAATAGCCACGGACAACGCGAACCGCCAACATCATCCAAGCGCGTTCGACCGCATTTCCCGTCATCGTCCTCCAACATACTCGGGTTCTAATGACCCTGTCGACCTCACAAATTGGTTGGAGGAAATGAAGAAACTCATGGATCTGGCTAGAACGCCTCCAGAGGATAGAGTCAACATTGCCGCCTTTTACCTAAAGGAAGAGGCAAATGACTGGTGGAACGTGGTCAGGACCAATGAGCCTGACGCCACGTTCACATGGTACGAGTTCACAGCAAAAATCAAGGAGAAGTACTTCGGGTATGAGCTCCGTTGTCAGAAGGAAGAGGAGTTCATAACTCTTAAGATGGGAGACATGACACTCCAAGAATACACCGCAAAATTTCAACAGCTGGCCAAATTTGGGGCTGCGATCGCTCCCAACGAAAGGGCCATGACCCAGAGGTATCTGCGCAATATGTCCAACACTATGCGTGCACACATGAGTACCAACACCTACAATACCGTTCTTTGCCGTATGAGTGCGCGCATGTAGCCTATGGGCTTCTCTGGAGTTAGAAAAGGTGAAAAGAAGAAGAAGGTGTTTGTGCCTTCCGTGTCACAAATCGAGCTTCATTCGGCCGAACTACCAACGCCCGATTCGTGAGGCCAAATTTTCAGAGGCTGCGTTCCAAAACAGGTTCTCTTTGGGAACAACGAGAGAGCCATGGTTGCGGGAAGGGCTCCTCAACCTAGAGCCTTAGGGAAATTGTCGTATGTGTCACAAGGCACTACATGAGGGTAGGCGAGCGGTAAGCAGTCGACATTACGCTACAAATGCAAGAAGGTTGGGCACAAGGCAAACGTATGCCCTAATAATCAACACCAGCACCTATTGCGGGTGTACCACAATCTGTTGTGGTACAAGGTCGAGTTTATGTCCTCACAGAAGCTGAGGCAGAGGAATCACCTGAGGCCGACGTCATTACTGGTATATTTCTTGTAAACTCTGTGAACGCTATGGTTTTGTTTGACACTGGGGCATCATTGTCCTTTATATCTTCTAAGTTTGTCTCTAAAGCTAATCTCACAAATTCCGAACCAATCCACGCAAATATTTCCTTACCAAACGGAAAAATTTTCAAATGCTCAAAAATTTTCAAAGGAACTCCAATCACAATTCATAAAACAATCCTTCTATCTGACCTGATTCTTTTCGACATGCCGGAGTTCGACGTCATACTGGGTATCGATTGGTTGACTAAATACCATGCAATATTCGAGTGCCCGGACCGAAAGATTCGCTTGAAACATCCTACTGGGAATAGAGTCACGTATCAGAAGACATCGCCAATTAAGGGGGCGAAAATCATATCTGTGCTACAACTTCAACGGATAGAAAGGAAGGGACATCAAGTGTACCTGTGCATTGTCAACGAAGTAAAGGAAAGCGTGAAAATTGAAGATATTCACGTAGTACGGGAATTCCCTGATGTCTTTCCAGACGATTTACCAGGCTTGCCACCTACACGTGATGTCGAGTTCTCTATCGACCTTGCACCAGGCACGGCCCCAATCTCAAAGGCACCCTATAGGATGGCACCGGTAGAACTACAGGAATTGAAGAAACAACTAGAGGAAATGATTGAAAAGGGTTTCATACGACCAAGTGTCTCGCCTTGGGGAGCACCGGTTCTCTTCGTGAAAAAGAAGGATGGCAGTATGAGACTCTGCATCGACTACAGGGAATTGAACAAGGTGACCATTAAAAACCGCTACCCTTTACCCAGAATCGACGATCTCTTTGATCAATTGAAGGGCGCGGGAGTGTTTTCTAAGATCGATCTAAGGTCAGGTTACCATCAGATTGCGGTAAGAGAGCAGGACATCCAGAAGACTGCTTTCAGAAGCAGATATGGTCACTACGAGTTTAAGGTCATGCCGTTCGGTTTAACAAACGCATCAAAGCGTTGTTCATGGATCAAATGAACAGAACCTTCCACGAGTACCTAGACATATGCGTGGTGGTTTTCATTGACGATATCCTGATTTATTCCAAGACTGGGGCAGAACACGAGGAACATCTTCGTATCACCTTGGGGATACTAAGGGAATATAAGTGGTATGCTAAATTTTCTAAGTGCGAATTTTGGCTCGAGAAGGTAGCATTCCTGGGTCACGTCATCTCAAAGGACGGAGTGATGGTAGATCCTGCAAAGATCGGCCTTGATGAAAGAATGGAAGGCTCCCACAAATATAAGCGAAATACGCAGCTTCCTAGGGTTGGCAGGATACTACAGGAGGTTCGTTCCAGATTTCTCTAAGGTAGCACGACCAATGACAAAGCTGCTACAAAAAGAATCCAAATTCATATGGAGCGACGAGTGCGAGAATGCGTTCCAGGAACTCAAGACAAGGCTTACCACAGCGCCCGTCTTAGCTCTCCCTACGGATGGAGACGAGTATGAAGTCTACAGTGACGCCTCACTGAATGGCCTGGGTTGCGTACTGATGCAACAAGGGAAGGTCATTGCTTATGCGTCAAGGCAGTTAAAGGTTCATGAACGAAACTACCCAACTCATGACCTTGAGTTAGCAGCTGTGGTGTTTGCTTTGAAAATCTGGCGTCATTACCTCTACGGAGTGAGTATCAAGTTCTACCACGGACCACAAAAGCACGAAATATATCTTCACGCGAAGGAACTCAACATGAGGCAACGCCGGAGGTTAGAACTGAACAAGGACTACAAGATTGAACTATTATATCATGAGGGTAAGGCGAACGTCATTGCTGACGCTCTGAGTAGAAAGGCTACGCATACCCTTAGCAACATTTGGGAAATTCCTTTGGTATTGTCGGAGACTTCAAGAGAATGAACTTAGAGTTGGTTCGGTCGGCGATCTTTGATTTGAACGCCATGATCGCAGAGTCGGAGTTATATCACGAGATAAGAGCTCTACAATGGGAAGATGAAGAGCTTGTTAAGATCAGACGAAATTCCTTGAGGAAGCGAGAAGGGTTTGAGATTAAACCTGACGGGAGTTTGAGATTCAAAGAAAGGTGGTGTGTGCCTGACGTACCTGTGTTGAAAAGAAAGATCCTCGACGAGGCACATAGTACACGATACTCCATACATCCTGGATCTGATAAAATGTACCAAGACTTAAAACTGAAGTTTTGGTGGGTTAGAATGAAAGCAGAGATTGCAGAGTATGTTGCAAAGTGTTTAATCTGCCAGAAAGTGAAGTTTGAACATCAACGACCTGGGGGACTACTACAACCCTTGGACATTCCATTGGGAAAGTGGGACTCCATTTCCATGGATTTTATAACAGGTTTGCCAAGAACTCACCGAAGCAATAATGCGATTTGGGTAATAGTGGACCGCTTGACCAAATCGGCCCACTTTCTACCAATCAAAGATACTTGGAGCCTTGAAGAGCTAGCTAAGGCTTATGAGAAGGAGGTGATTCGACTACACGGTGTACCACTAGACATTATCTCGGACAGGGATCCGAGATTCACCTCTCACTTTTGGGACAAACTCCAGGCAGCGTTGGGAAGCCAACTGAAGATGAGCACCGCTTTCCACCCTGCAACTGATGGTCAAAGCGAGCGAACTATCCAAGCGATCGAGGACATGCTCGGGCATGTGCCCTAGAATTTAACGAGAATTGGGAGAAAAGTCTACCTTTGATTGAATTCTCCTACAACAATAGCTTCCATGCTAGTCTGGGTTGTGCTCCATTTGAAGCCCTCTACGGGAGGAAGTGTCGTAGCCCAGTCTGTTGGGACGATGCTAGTGACAACGTGGGAACTGGACCACAGGTCATTCAAGACCAAATTGAACACATAAAAATCATTAGGAGCGCTGCGCAGCGACGCAGACCGCCAGAAGATGTATGCCAACAAGCATCGTCGACCAATCGAGTTCGAGGTTGGCGATCATGTGTTCTTAAAAGTATCACCCATGAAGGGGGTCCAACGTTTCGGTTTGAAAGGAAAATTGAGTCCTAAATACGTGGGACCTTATGAGATAACCGACAGAATTGGTGAGGTAGCCTATCGCCTAGCGCTACCCCCCAACTTGTCCAAGGTCCACAACGTGTTTCACGTTTCTCAACTGAGGAGATACAGGAGTGACCCAAGTCATATCATTACTCCTGACGTAATCGCAGTTGAGCCTAACCTGCTATACTCAGAAAGGCCTGTCAAGATTCTAGCACGAGAAACCAAAGTGTTGAGGCGGAAGACGGTTCCCTTAGTGAAAGTGCTATGGAAGGGTCAATTGACTGAACAAGCAACTTGGGAGACCGAAGCCTCTATGAAGGAGAAATACCCCGAGCTGTTTATCTCAGGTGAAAATCCTATCCTTCATTCAAGTTTCGGGACGAAACTTTTCTAAGGGGGGAGGTTTGTAACACCCCGTGTTAATTTAATTCATTAATTAGCCATCAATTTCTAATTTCAAAGCCTAAATCAAAACCTAAGCCTTTTAGCCTTCAAAATCACAATTTCTACTAAACTTTTGTTTTGTAAAATTTATCGACTTCTTTAACACTTTTCAAAATTTTTGAATAATGAAATAAATAATTTAGTCTTAGAATTTAAAAGTAGAAATATTTCGAAAAATCGTCAAACGCACATTAACATTAACTTTTATCGCTTTTGGCCTTGAGCTTTTAAAACTGACCAAATTCGAGGAAAACATTTTAAAACACAAAATAGACAAATTCTACACTAAATAGTAATGTAAGACTTAATTTGTCTAGTTGAATAATTTGGTCCCCTAATTTCATTTAATTAAACATTATTTTTCTAATTAAAATCAACTTTAACACCTAAATTACTTAACCTAAATTATCACCACTTGTTTCCATAATTCACAAGTGCAAAATACACCATTTTTTCTCTCCAAATGGCCGGCCACTTTGCTCTCCATTTCTCCCTTTGATTTTCTTTCATTTTTACTCTAAAACATCCTAAATAAAACCCTAAATATTACTCTAATACTTACTAGTATTATTTAGCTAATTAGAGGGTATTCAAGCTTACTATCTCGGGTTTATTTTTGAAGGTGAAGACGGGTATTTGGGTGAAGACTTAGACCTAGATAATATCGTTGATCCGGACAACCAATAAACTTACCGATTAAGGTGACTAACTATGTCTTGTATTATCTTTTTAGTAAATTAGTTTGTTTTGTTATTATAATTTTATGAGTATGATCTTTGTGCTAAAATATGTTAAACATGATTTGTGTGTGTTAGTAGGTTATGTGAAATATAATAAAATGATAATGACTAAATAATATGTTAAATAGATTATTGTAGTAAATATTCACATGTTTAGTTTAATTCATTTTTGAGCATTTTTAATTTATGTTCATATGATTTTTATGTTTAGTTATGTTTTAGTATAGTAGTATTATCATATAAAAATTATGTGAAATATAAAAAATGAGTTTAAAGTGATTAAAATCGAAAATGAAAATTATATATACATAATACATATACACGGCATTTCCTAATTTTTTTTAATATATTTTCACTTTTAATTTTTGTAAATTATATGTAGTGTTAAGTTAGTATAAAATAGATGTTCCTATGAAAAAAAAAACTAAATTAGGAAAACGAATTATAAATTATTAAAATCGAAATAAGTGTTCTTGAGTTGTTCTTGAGTTCTTCATGTGTGTTCTTGAGTTATTCATGTTGATGTTCATACTTGTTACTCATTTTGATTTCATTTTAATTTATGTTTGTTAATAATTTATGTTTATGTTTAGTTATTGTTTTACATATTACTTAGTATTATACTATAAATCAACTAAAACATTATAAATCATTTAGATTAAAAAGTTAGAAATTTAAAGTGTTGAAAAACACTATTCATAATTATAAATAAAAGTTTAGTAAATTTCATTTTAGTTTAAACCGTTTTAGTATAATTAGAATAATTAAAATATAAAGACTTTAAACTAAAAACCGTTAAAATCGAAAAATGAAAATTTGGACACCACCCTAGCTTAGCCACGGCATTAGCATCACTTATGGGTCAAATTTGTATTTTATCACTTTTTAGTTTAATTGTTAAAATAATTTAATTAGTAGTTAATAAATGAAATTAAGGAATTAAAAGAAATAAACCAATTTGTAACATATAAATATACCACACGACTTTTCTATTTTAATTTGACTAAATTTGACTAAAATGAAATTATCACTAAGTCACTAAAGTTAAATAGTAATTAGAATTGAATTTTAGTATAAACCGATTTAGTTATAAATGAAATATTGTAAACCGATAAAAATATGTAACCGTTATAAAAATGAATTAAATCGTGTGTTACTACCTTTGCTATTGGATTATTGAGCTTGGACATACGGACTATAAATGAATCATCCACGATACTATCACTAACTTAAATAGATAGACGACTAAATTTAACTGAGTCTCGTTTTAAAATAAATATCATTGATCACCTTTTATAAACCGAACTTAACGTTTTTAAAACTAGAATTTTAGAATATTTTCATAAATGACTAAATACAAAATGAACTTAACGTTTTTAAAACTATGATTTTCGAATATTTTCATGAACGACTAAATACAAACCGAACTTAACATTTTTAAAAACTAGACTTTAAAATATTTTCAAAAATCGCCTAAGTACAAAACGAACTTAACGTTTTTGAAACTAGAAATCTATACTTAGGAAATAAAAGATTTAGTTTTATAACTCAAATACCTTAAGTATAAAAAAAATAATAAGTATAAGTATAAAAATACATATAAAATACGAAGTATAAAAATACGAATACGTATAAAAATACGTATAGAATACGAAGTATAAAAATACGAATACGTATAAAAATACGTATAAAATACGGTGAATAGTAAATACGATGAATAGTAAATACAATGAATAGTAAATACGATGAATAGTAAAATACGATGAATAGTGAAAAGTGAATAGTGAAATACTGAAAATAATTGAAAATTTTACTAAGTATAGAAAATTTAAAATGAAGAAGTAAATGACCTAAAGTGTTTGAAAAACACATAAATAAAATTGGACATACTAATAAACGTTTCAATTTAGAAACTTGAAAACGTTAATAATTAACAACACTTCAAATAATAAACGAACGTGTTATGTGATCATATGAAACCTACAATTCAAATACTTAAACGTTTGACGCTGAGACTAGGAGAGTCTAGTAACATGTGATATGTAAATATCAAATAAATAATAAACCTTGAGTAAGTTTAAATAAAAGGTCAAGCTTGGGCCTCAGATATGAAAACGTCAATCGTAAGTGAAGTGGGGTTAAGATAGTCTTGTGCGGATACCACTATCTCGGTCTCTGGCTTGGGTCATATCGAATAGTGTGGTTTAAGCCGGCAGCCTTATTGCTTAGTGCATCCTGCCCATGCCGTTACGCCTTAAGTCGTATAGCCAAGGCCGTACAAGATAATGAAAAATTCAACTCTTAGTGGGTCAGGCTTTAGGAAATAGTCGTTTTATCCTGAGTTAAGGTGCTCTATGAATAGCATAGCCTACTCTTAAATTGGATATTAGTGTATGCATACTAGACTAGGGTTTTATTCCCCTATTTCGCTAAAGTTACCAGGGCCACCGTGACATTATGTGCTTATGCGCTTTGCGATTCTGTCACGTTGCCGTGTTTCGTTCTTAGTGGGCACGACACTTGCATTCGCTCTTACCCAGCGTAAAGATTACTTGACGAGATTGTATCGAAGTTGAATCATTTCGAACACTAGAGGATGAGATGCAAGTATTATAGTATTCGGCGTGGTTTACGAGTCGAGTAAGCCTCTGCACTATGGAAGTGAGATGCAATCGATCAGTACAAGGGCCTACTCGGTGGTCGGGCTCGTAGCGGTATGTGTTGTATGCATTATATGATTAAATGAGAATGAGTGTGTACCATCTTGAAAATTAAAGACCACAACTTTACAGATTGAATCGAGTGCATGGCGAGAATGTTACAATACGTATGTTTGTTGCGATCCGATATCGCTTTGTAATCCTCTTTGTGTATCTATGATACAAATGATATGATATTACACATTATACCTTTCCTAATTGAATAGCATGCCTATATGATTTATCGTTTTAAATCGCATGTTTATTATGATTAATATGTCTTTACATGCTATATGTTTTAAGCATGTTTATCGTTTTATCATACTATTATAGTTATAAAGCGATAGTAATAAACCAAAGTAATTGAAATCGAGGGTAAGTATGAGCATAGCTAGTCAGCTTTGTCACTCAATGGGCATCCCCAATAGTTTATTGTGCGGGAAGATCGTGGATAGGAAATTTGGATTTTGGACGGGGCCACAAGACGTGTTTATACTTTACTTTTGTTGTATTTCGAGAGATATGTAATATATAACACCATACTCTTTTAAATTCCGTATTTAGAGTTGTTTTATTCAACTCTTGAACGATGTTGTAATATTTTGGGTTTATGTATAATTAATGACGCTGGTTTAAGACTTAATTAATTTCCGCCTTAGTAATTAAAGTCGACTAAAAACCAGGTTGTTACAGTTTTTCCCATGTGGTTTTTCTAGGAAGGTTTAATGAGACATGTTTTTAATAATGGACATCCAAGGGGGAGTGTTATGAATAATGTATTATGGTAGTGTGGATGTCCAATGGGCCTATGAGCCAAAGTCTTATCGCATGCTATTAGGGTTTGACTAAAACCCTAGACTCTCTATGTACTATATATATACACCCATGAAGGATGAATAATACACAGTTATCTCTCTATTCTCTCTTGCTTTCTTTATTTCACAACATTATTATATTTTTTGGTTCCACATATTTCTTTTACTTCTATTCTACACCTTTCATCTTCCCTTTCTTAATTTTTACCCAAAATATAAATGGGAAGAACATTGTAAATGGGAGGGAGTAGAAGTTTTGGTTTGAATTATTGTAACACAAAAAATATTAATAAAACTATTGAAGATAATTGAGCTTATTTGCTTGATACCTTTTAGCGGACATGGATGAAAAATATTTCGTTGTACCTTTTTTGTGTTCAAGAGAAGGCGTAAGTGTACATACGATAATGGGAAAAAAAATTCAAAGTTAGGACCAACTTTCTTAATAACTTCGTGCTTAACACTAATAAAAAATGAAAAATATACAATTAATAATTAATATTCCATGCACTTTAAATGTATTAATTAAAAGATTAATTAAAGTTGTAAAATAGGATAATGTTATTCTTATAAATACTCCCTTCGTTTATGTCATTCGTTTTCACTTTTTATTTTAGGATGAAGGTATACTACGTGTTGATTTTGTTTATATATAATATAGAATTTGATACAGTATAAAATTATTACTAAATACAAAGGATAATAATAATAATAATAATAATAATAATAATAATAATAATAATAATAATAATAATAATAATAATAATAATAATAATAATAATAATAATAATAATAATAATAATAATAATAATAATAATAATAATAATAGTAGTTAGATTTAATTGTGATTTCAGACTATGAACATGTTTTGTTTACGTCGTTTCTCAAAATTAAATGGTAAACAAATAAGCACAAAATGAGAGTAAAAATAATGATTGATATAATAATATTTTAGACTATTTTATGTGGACAATGCTGGTGATTAAAGTGTAAAACTGCCGGTTCATTTTTGTGTACTCTAAGTTTGGTTTAAGATGGGTTAACTCTTGATATTATAATGTAAGCTGGGTTAGTACGGAGTGTACGCTTGCATAAATATAAACGATTTAACGGTAATAATTGACACTTCGAACAACTATGATCGTGTCTCACTGCGCAGTCAGCGATTCAGAGCACAAGGGTAACGCACCTTGGTTCAGGGGTTCGGAGGAAATGCCCACGAAATTTGGCGCCAAAACAATTAACCAATTTTAACAGTTTTTAGAAGGTAATTGGCCGAATAGTTGTGACTATATATTTACAAACTCTGATTATATTCCTTGAACATTCTCCCTTCTTTATCTATAAAAACAAAAGATAAAGGAATCATAATTAATAAATGAAAATTCTGATTATATTCATTTTTAACACAGAAAACAAAAGCACACATAAGAACTCCAAGTTATATCTCTGTTTTTTTTGCCAAATTTAGAGGGCATCGTCTTTTCTCGACAAAAAATTCAATACAGCCCGAGTAAAGATTAAGGGTCAAATTGTTCTATAAGGAAATCGTAATCAGGCGATTCGGTGCTATTATTTGTCGTATAAATTTTGTCCAGTAGTAACAGACAATGATCAACAGAATACTTAACCATTTTATTATTCTTTATACATATAAAATGATCTTATTTTATAGTTTATCGGACAAATTTCTCTTGAAGTTCGATGTGTCCAGTACAATGTGATTGATGTTGAAATGTGCACATGATATCACTAGTATGATATCACTAGTAGGGTGGCAAGAGATCCACGGACCTAAACAACTCTTCCACGGAATTTATAAGTGCAGCATTATGTGGGCCCCATTTTTCATACTTCACAAACCCCCGTGCCCCCATCCATTCCACTAGTAGAAAAATCATTACCCATATAATGTTACATCGGTTGCTCTTGAATTAAAAGTAATCAAACACTATATTAACACAATTAAAAGGAAATTTCAAAACTACCATCTAATATAATACATTTTTTCTAAACTTTCTTTTCTTTTTCAAAACTTCACATTCTACAACCATATTGTTCAAAACTACCACCAAATGCAAATTTTTGTTAAAGATTTCAGTTAACTTTAAAATTCTTCTATCTTATTACTTTTTTAAATTTAACGGAAAAATTGAAAGAATTTTGTATTTGAAGATTATGATTTTATAAGGTGAAAATTTTGAAAAAATTATATAAATAAGGAGTTTTAAAAAGGTGTGTTATATTAGGTGCAAATTTTGAAATATCCTCAAATTAAATGTCACCTTCTAAATACCTGGTAAATGGGTCAACTGATCGGGTTTAGATCGGAGCAATTTCATTGGGGTTAATTTCAGATTTACAATTTTCAGGTCTAGTTGGGGTCGGTTCAAATTATTTTAGGTTCGGGTCATTTTCTGGTCACCTAATATCGAGTTATTCTTGAATTATAACATCTTGGCTAGAATAATCATTTTGGTCGAGTTATAGCTGATGGAAAGAAAAAAAAAAACAATATTTTTAGGGTTAAGTTAGGGCTTTCTGTGGAACCTACCATGACAGAAAGCACCGAGAAAAAGCCCTCGTATTATTGATTAGTAAGAGTGTATGTGATTGCTTGTACAGTACTCCCTCCATTCAACTTCATTCACGACATAACACTATTTGCCACTATTTATGTACTTAGAGAATTTTCGATATTGTGGTTCATAAATAATTGAGAATATGGCCATGTGTGATTTTGTTTTGTTCGTCTTCTTACACACAATATTAAAATTAAATTTGTACAATTTTTTATAATATATAACTATAGATATTACCGCTATAAAATAATGCGCCTCAACAAGTGGACCATGATATCATGTACTGAATGTAGTTGAATAGAGGGAGTAAATAATACTCCAACCATTCCTTCTTTTTCCTCCCATTTTCTCAAAATAGAAATTTCATCTTTTTCTTCTCGTTTGTAAACTTTTCCTTTTTGGTCCATTGTTTATTATTATTTTGTCCCCTTGCATAACCATTTACAATTTTTTTTATTAATAATTATACACTTTTTTTAACCTTCTATAATTTTTTATTAATACTTTTTTCACTCTCAATACTTTATTAATCTAATATATATATATATAAAGTCGAAACCATAATCTCTATGGTCGACATTTGTCCTAATATAATTAGTTGATAAAAAAATATTATTTTAATATATATATATAATTTAAGTTATTATATTAATATATATTAAAACTTATTAATCTTAATATAAATGGATATTTTAATATTACTAGGATTCTAAAATAAAATAAGTTTTTTTTTAGTAAATCATTTAAAAAAAATTACCTTTAACATAAGCAAATTACCTTAAAAATATATAATCAAATATTGTAACAAATACTCTATATTTCCAAATTAAAATTGGAAAAAATAGATACATTATATTTGGAAGGTGTGAAAAATAAAATAAATAAATTTTTGAATATATTTCAATGAAAATGAAAGTTATGTCATTAGGAAAATTTAGTATTTAATTCTTAGTGTTATTTAAAACAGCTAATTCTCTATGATATTTAAATAAAAACTTACCTAAAAATACTCAAATTAGTATTTGTAAGTTTATATTTGAAATAAAACACCATGAAGAACTCATAGATTTAATATCATTAATTTTATATCAAAATAATATATCTTTTCATGAGAGTATACATTGATAATGTATGCATTGAGAATAATTTTATATTAATTGAAGTATGATTAACAATTATACTTAATTATGATTTCAAGAATTTTCGTAAAAATATATCATAAATAGTAAATGTATAAACTAGACAAATATTTAGTATAATGCTAATATGTCATAAATAGTAAATGTATAAACTGGACAAGTATTTAATATAATGCAAATTTATATAAAATTAAATTTTTAATGTAAACATAGTTAGCCCGGACGGGGCCGGGCAAGCAAACTAGTTGTTTATTAATATTCCTTAATTTTTGGTACAAAATAAAATGGGAGTAAAAAGGTGAAATGGAGGGAGTAATATATAAAGAATATGTAAAGAGTGGGCTAATCCCGTAATTGGACTAAATATTACGAGACCGTCTAATAAATACTCCGTATAATATTGTATATTGTCGAGTAGGTGTTGCTGGTCAGGTACTTGTACTCTATGATACGGTATTTGTTTCTTTGTTTCTTTAATGAATTTACATTGTTACCAAAAAAAAAAAAAAAAAAATTAAAGAAAAAAAAACTTCAACTTAATTTATAATTAATCTAAATTAAATATGATCTACTAAAATATCTTTCAAGGTCCATTAGGGCAAGTGCAATGGGAGAACTTTATAAAAAGTTCTTCCTTTGCCATGTCACATTTTTACAAACTCAAAAATGAAGAACATTTAGTTACAATGGAAGAACTTTAAATAAGTTTTTCAATGGGACCCACATTATATATTAATATTTTTCATTTAATTGTCAATTTTAATTTTAATTAATTAATTATTGTTAGTTTTCTTGATTTTTGGAAGAACCAAGTTCTACTTTTCAAACTTATTTTGTATCTTAAAGGACAAACTTTATTTCACAATGGCAAAAACTTTTTTTTGGAGTTCTTATTTACAATCTCAATGCAAAAAACTACCCATTGTACATGCTCTTATACACTTTTTTACTTTTATGAATTACTCCCTCCCATTTGATATGTTCTTCTTATTTTTCTTATTGGGCCCACTTTATTTATTCTTACTTGAACCCGAAATACACCTGACCTGTATATTGCTTGAACCCGAAATACACCCGACCCGTATATTAACCGATTTATGGTTATCCGAACCCGAAACCCGCCCGACTGACCTGTTTGACAGGTCTATGTGCTTCTCATGCTTCTTGGTCTCATATTTTTCTCTTTACTTCTATTTTCCACACCAAATTCTATCCCCATTAATTTTTATCCAAAAAATAAATGGGAATAACATATAAAATAGGAGGGAGTACCTAAGATGAACTATGGTTTTAATTATATATGTAGTACATTCGTGATTTAATATATAGTGGACGGTGATTTGGTATCTCTCCCATTTTATAACGACGATTTTGAAAATTCATATGTTTTCAAAATGTTTTTAAAACTCTCAACTTTTGTTAAAAAAAAAATAAAATAAAATTAAACACTCCTACCAATATGCAATTTTTTTGTGAAAATAAAAGTTTTTTTTTTAATCCATCATGAATGTATTTTGTCGTCTACTGAAACTCAGAATGTGAAAAGAAAAAGAGAAAATATAATGTTTCCATGAATCAAAACAAACATTTATTTTAATGAAAATGAGGTTTTAGTAGGAGATTTTAAAGAAATATTAAAAAAAAGGTGGAAGATTTAAAAATAAAAACTAAAATGTAGAAATTTTTAAGATGGGAATTACAAAATATGGGATTTAACAAATAACAATAAAATCTCAAACACTAATTGTTACATGAGACACTCTCACCATAACTTATGGTGAGACAAATCCATTTAAAGTTAATAGCCCAATTAAAATGTGAGATTATAAAATTTAAAGCATGGAAGGTTAAAGTTTGGTTACAACTTAAAAGTCGGATTTTGAAGTTAAAACGTGAGGTATCATAGTTAAAACTTAGAGTTTTACAAAAGAAAAAAAATTTCAAATGAAAAACAAACTCAATAATTTATTTTTTGACCAGATTTTCAATTTTGTTTTTTAAAGACAGTTACGTGGATTTTAATCTGCTGACTGTTACTACTGTCTACTGTAAGAACTTTATATATTTCACTATTTTTTTTTAATGTATATGTTATTATATCTTTTCTATTGGGCTCGTCTCACCATAAATTAGTGAATCCCAAATAGTGGTGTAATTGAGTGAGAAACATATGTTGTATTCCGTAGATGACACCGTGACAGCTGCTGCAATTTGCTGCATCTTACAACAAAGTTTATGAGACTTGAGAAGCCCAATGGGCCATAGGCACGCCATCAAACTACAAAAGAAACGGGCCCACTCCTTCATCAGCAAATCACAAATCTTAACTCTGTTAGGATCAACTCCTTTGATTGCTCATTCGTCCATTTTTCCCCACCACACATAAAAAGCTCACCAGTTTGGCATATTATCGTTACCATGGTATATGACGTACTTCCTCTCATTTACAATGTTTTTCTCATAAAATTTTTGAGGAAAAAATAAAAAAGTGAAATTGTAGAGCGGAGATTTAAAGTTGAGAAAATAAAGGGGGTCAGAAAACATGAAAATCATAAGATCTAGACCAAAAAAGAAATAAGAAGAATAAATAAAATGAGTCCAAAAAGAAAAGTAGGATGAACATTACAAATGGGAGGGAGTATGTGTTATAAGATACTTCAGTCGTTTCATTCCTTTATATAGATTTTATTTTTTCAACATTATTCGTATATGGAAAATATTTTAAGTACAACTATTAATATAATATAATATATAATCATGTGACATTTTAATTAAATTATCTTATTGAGTAAATGATCAATCAAACTTTTTATATTTTTTTAGTTATAGTAAATGAATATATGAATAAATGAAAACGTACATTGATATACGTGCATAAAATAAATGTAAAATTGAATGAAAAGAGAAGTACATACGTAATAGTTTGAGGGATTAATCGTCATCTTCTATCTTTTCTAAACACAGTTTTAAGATTTCCCAATTTTTCTAACGTTTTTTAGAATTTTTCACCTTTTATGAACATTTTATTAAAAATTCCCACCAGAAACTCATTTTCACCTTATTAAACTTTTATTTTCACTTATAAAAACATTAAATTCTCATTTTAGTTTTTCATATTTTGAGTTTCGGTGCACGATAGATTTCATTAGTAATGAAAATATTAAAAACAAAAAAAAAAAAATCTTTAATTTCACAAAAATTGCATTTCGATGGGAATTTTTAAGGAATGACTTATAAATAGCGGGAGATTGTAGGAAAAATTACAAAAGGTGAGAATTTTAAAATGGTGATTACTAAATGTGCGAAACATCAAATTACCGAAAACGTTTTAGGTTGTGTTTCTTTAACTGTAAGATAAAATATTATTACTCTCTTCATTTTACTCATTTAGCTCGACTTCTTTTTATCGACAATTTCACTCATTTATCTTCTTTTCTATCTGTAGTTACCTTTAACAATAAAACTATCATTTTTACTCTTACCTATATACTCAATTTACCAAAATACCACATACTTTACCTTCTAAAATGGGTCCCATTGAACCAAAACGACAATACTACCTTTAACTTTTTCACTTTTTTTTTTATTATTTGTTAAAAAAAGCAATATGTTCTTCCATTAAAATGAAGGAAGTATCTTATATTGTTTAAAAATTGAATTTTTTGAGAAAAAGTCAAATTTGTTACCGTACATTTTAAAACGTAAATTTGTATGATTATACGAATACTATGTTGATTAATTTAGCAAAGAAGTCATATAAAATTGGATATATGTCAATTTATTTGTGCTGAAACCAATTAGAATAAAAAGCTTTTAGTTCCAAATTGGATATAAACATAAGTTATATTTGAGTTAGTTTTAAGTATGTTGCAAATTGGGCGAGAGAGAACGTGAATTGGGCGATTAGGGTTCTTGAGCACTATGGCGAGGAACTCTAAAAACTCAAAAAATCACAAGACAAATCGATCAAAACAAAGACTTTCCTTCAATCACACTTCTGATTTACGTCTAGATGTATCTCAGAAACGTCAAATTCCTTCTTCGAGCAACGCTAAGCAGAGAAATATGAATGAAATTGTTGGGGTCGCTCCGCTTGATTTGGACGATATCATCAGTGGTGATGAGCTATACATGCAGGAGATGGAGGAATACATTCTATTGATGATGGAGGGTGGACGGATGTAGGTAAGAAATCAACGGTGAGTGGTCCCATGTTGCAACTTACAGATGAAGATGTTCAGGGTGAGCTCGATTCTTGAGTATTCTTTGTTATGCATTATGTTTTGGGTGGTAATCCACCGTGGGAACTTCTCACAGGCTTTGTTAAGCGCGTTTGGGGCCAGTATGAGGTCACAAAGATATCCTTCTTACCAAATGGGGTTTTTCTGGTACGTTTTCCTACTATTGCTGCTAGAGATAAAGTACTTGCTCTGGGGTTCCCTCTCTTTGACAAGAAACCGGTGGTGGTCAAGCCTTGGGATGCTAAGACGCCTCTTACTAAGGAGGCAGTCCAGGCTGTTCCTATCTGGGTTAGACTATGTGGTTTGGGGCTGAAATTTTGGGGGGAGAAATCACTGGGGAAGATTGCTTCTCTAATTGGCAAATTTATGAGGGCTGACCTGGCTACCATTGAGAAGACAAGGCTTGGATATGCTAGGTTGCTCGTGGAGGTCCAGGTTGGGCAGAAATTTCCGTCGGCCATTTCGTTCTTGGATGAAAAGGGTAAACTGGAAACTGTTACGGTGGAATATGACTGGAAACCAGAGGTATGCACAGGTTGTAAGTCTGTGGGTCATTTGGTGGTTGAGTGTCGGAAGGGTGGTGATAAGATGAGGGTATGGCAGCCAAAACCTGTAATTGCTAAGCCTCAGATGACTGAGGTTCCTAAGTCTGGTGATTTAGTGAAGAAAAGCGTTGAGCAAAAGGGTAAGGCAGTAGCTCAGAGTCAGGAGGTGGTGAGCCCTATTGTTCAAATCATGAGACAAGAATATGCTACAATTCCTTTGCCCAGCTCTTTGCAAGTAATGATCTGATTTTTGGTGAGGGGGCGTCTTCTTCTAAGGAAGTGGATGTTAATGGATAATATTGGATGTTGGAATGTTCGAGGAATGAATAAAGTGGCCAAGCATGCTGATATTAGGGCCTTTTTGCATAAGAATAATGTTGGTTTTTGTGGTTTAGTTGAGACGAAGATTAAAAGTCAGGATTTTGTAGGAGTTTTAAATAAGATTGGGAAGCAATGGAAGGGAGTTAATAATAATGATCATCATAGTGGTGGTAGAATTTGGTGTATCTGGATTCCTCAGGTGTTTGATGTTAAAATCCAATTTGCAACTTCTCAGCAGATTACTTGTTTGGTACAAGATATAGGGACTCGGGAGCAGTTTCTTATTAGTGTGGTGTATGGTTTTAATTCTCAGGAGGATAGGAAGATGTTGTGGCATGATTTAAAGTCTATAAAGAATGCTTGGCAGTTGCCTTGGATTATTTGTGGAGACTTTAATGCTTTGTTAAACTTGAATGAAAGAATTGGCAGTGTGGTGTCCTTGAATGAGGTGCATGATTTTAGAGAATGTGTAGCACAGTGTGAAGTTGTGGATATTCCTGCAAAAGGGGTGTTCTACACTTGGAATAACAAACAGTTAGGAGCTGACAGAGTATACTCACGTTTGGATAGATGTTTGGTTAATGATAAGTGGATGAGAATGTACCCAGATGCCTATGCCTACTTTCTTAATGAAGGTACATTTGATCATTCTCCTCTGGTTTGTTATAGGCATGACCAAGTACAAAAGAGTAAGGTTTCTTTTAAATACTATAATATGTGGGGCTCTGATCCTGAGTTCGCTAAGCTGGTTGATTCAGTGTGGGGGAAGACTGTAAGTGGAACACCAATGTTTGCTGTTGTCAAGAAGCTTAAACTGCTAAAGGGTGTCCTCAAGCAATTGAATAGGACTAAATATGCTGATGTCGAGCAAGCTCATGCGTTGGCTCAGTTGGCTGTTACAAACATTCAACAGAGGCTCCAGGTCGATCCTATGAATCATGATCTTTTGAATGCCGAAAGAGATGCTCTGGTACAAGAGAACAATCTCAAGCTAGCTAGATGGAAGTTTTTGAGCCAGAAAGCTAAGATTGGATGGTTAAAAGAAGGGGATGAGAACACAGCGTATTTTCATAATCATATCAAGGAAAGGCAATTCAGAAATAAGGTGTTTCAAGTGAGAGATATGAATGGTAAGATGTGCTCTGAGGTTAAAGAGATTGAAGAAGCTTTTGTTGATTATTATAAGTCTCTACTGGGTAGCAACAATTCCACTCAGAAGGTTCATAGCCCGGTGGTTCTAGCTGGTAACTGTGTCACGCCAACACATGTGGAGAAGCTCTTGAGACCAGTAACTGATAAGGAAATCAAGGAATGTCTTTTCTCTATTCCTCCTACTAAAGCCCCTGGCCCTGATGGTTACAACTCCCAATTCTTTAAAGACGCTTGGCATGTGGTTGGTAATGAGATATGTTCAGCCATAAAGGATTTCTTCCTGCATGGTCAGCTTCTAAAACAGTTAAATACTACGATAATCAGTCTCATTCCTAAAGTGCAATGTCCTAGAACTGTTTTGGAGTTTCGTCCTATAGCTTGTTGTAACACTTTATATAAGTGTATTGCAAAGTTGTTGTGTGCTAGACTTGGAGATATTCTGCCTGATATCATAAGTGTTAATCAAGGTGGCTTTATTAAAGAGAGGAACATAGCTGAGGACATTTTGATCTGTCAAGACTTGGTGAGAATGTACACAAGGAAAGCAGTCTCACCAAGATGTATGATTAAAATTGATTTGCGGAAAGCCTACGACTCTGTTGAATGGGATTTTACATTTCAAATGTTGACTGCTTTGGGATTTCCTACGGTTTTTATTGGTTGGATAACTGAATGTGTTACTAGTCCATCTTTTACTCTTGCAATCAATGGAAGTTCTTTTGGCTTTTTTCAGGGAAGACGAGGTTTACGACAAGGAGATCCTCTTTCTCCTTTGTTGTTTACCATCTGTATGGAGTACTTGTCAAGAATTTTGGGTGCTGTTGGAGGGTTGTCTGAGTTTCGATTTCACCCTTTGTGTAATAGTATGAAGCTGAATCATCTGATGTTTGCAGATGATCTGTTGCTCTTCTGTAAGGGAGATGTGCAGTCTATAATGTTGCTGTTACGTGCGTTTTCTTCGTTCTCAGTGACCTCTGGTCTTACTCTGAACAGGGAGAAGTCGGATATCTACTTTAATGGTATGAAGACAGTGGATATGGAGGATATAATGCAGGTGTCAGGATTTAGAAAAGGTAAATTCCCTTTCCGTTATCTTGGCATACCTATTTCAGCCAAAAAGCTTACTGTAACAGATGGTAATATGCTTATTGATAAGATCACAAGTCGAATAAGGAGTTGGGGGGCTGCTCATTTATCATACTCAGGTAGGTTGATTCTTACACAGGCGGTGCTTACTAATTTGCACTCATACTGGATGACGATTTTCTTGCTACCTGCTGGTATCATAAAGAGAGTTGAAGGTATTTGCAGGAATTATTTGTGGCTTGGTAAGGAAAACTATCATCATGCTCCTAATGTTAG
Source organism: Dianthus caryophyllus (assembly GCA_023091065.1). Classification (NCBI taxonomy): domain Eukaryota; kingdom Viridiplantae; phylum Streptophyta; class Magnoliopsida; order Caryophyllales; family Caryophyllaceae; genus Dianthus; species Dianthus caryophyllus. The sequence continues at coordinate 36,726,267 of CM041517.1, read as the reverse complement.
TTGGGATGAGTGTTGCTACCCAAAGGAGGTTGGAGGGCTAGGGTTACGGAGCTCTAAAGATTGGAACAAAGCTTTATTAGGGAAGTACATTTGGTGGATTGAGAAGAAGCAAGACCACTTATGGGTAAAGTGGATAAATCATGTCTATATGAAAGGTACTCACTGGTCTAGCTATTCTCCCCCCTTGGATTGCGCTTGGTCATGGAAGAAGATTGCTCATTGTATGAAGTCGTTGATTCGGTATGACCCCTCCTATTCTTGAAGAAGAGTACTCAGTTATGGATGCCTATCAGTGGTTGCGAGGTGTGAAGCAGAAGGTAGCTTGGAGATATGTGTGCTGGAATACTTTGAATATTCCTCGGTGCTCTTTCATTTTCTGGGAGTATAAGCTTGGGAGACTTTTCACTTGTGACAGGCTTAAGAAGATGGGATATAGTGGTGATGATAAGTGCGTCCTATGTGGTATTGATCAGGAAACTCATGGGCACTTGTTTCATGGGTGTACGTTTGCTAATATGTGTTGGAATGAGTTGACTCGGTTGTTGGGAGTGAATTTAGGTGTGATTGAAGCCTGGTGTCATAGGGGCATTCTGTCGAAACTTGTGAGGAATGTTGTGGCAGCGTGTGTGGTGTCGGTCATATATGCCATATGGGTTACGAGGAACAAAGCTCGTATTGAGCATGTGGTCCTTCGGCCTGAGTGTTTGGTTAAGTTTGCTGTAGACGATATCATTACTAGATTTAAGGCGAAAAACAAGTCATCTTTATCGTTGTATGATCGTACGTGGCTAAATAGGTTGTAACGGGTGTGATAAACACTCTATCTAGCGTGATGTAATCGGGTTTTTTATTATTAATATACTTACATTTTCCCAAAAAAAAAAAAAAAAAAAAAAAAAAAAAAAAAAAAAAAAAAGTATGTTGCATTGAGCCATACTGATTACTGAATACGGCAAAATAGATTATTTCTCTTTCTTATCTTGTTCAATTTTATGTGATTTCATATGTAAACTGTGCTGTAAATAGACCTCGCAAAATAACACCGAACCCGAAAAACGACTGAAATTGTTGGATTCGACATCCAATCGAACATTTGAAAAGTTTAACTTGAACGTAATCCGTAACCTGATATGACTTGAACTGAAACTGAAATTGAACGAAATTCAATACATGTCTGAAAAGACCCATAGTCGAATAAACTCGAACTGTTTCGAATCCGAATTTATTTCACCCAAACCCGAAGAAAATTGAACTGAAAAATAATTGATTAGACCAAACCAAAAGAATATTTGACCATATATATACATATTTGGCTAAGCTAGTTTATATGACAAGAGTCATATATACTACGGAGTAGTTTAAAATCAACTTTTAACTCTTTAACTAAATGTTTAAGAGTATTAATTGATTTGATAATTGAATATAATGAAGATAACTACTACTTAATACTTATAACTATAATATCTCTGCATCTCTAGCTATTCTATCGATGTGGGATATTGGAACTCTTTATATCAACAACATTCACCACATTTACATTAATCTTTCAATGTGGGACAAGCAATAAAGTAAGAGTATTCCAAGTTAAATTCGTATTTTAAGAGCAATCTTATAATTTAATAGGAGACAAATAAAATCGTCAAAACAAAATCTTTAAGATAATATAAAATGTAAGACTTTTAAATTTTTATCCTATATTTTGCTATATATTTATTACTTCCCATAATTTCATATGCGAAAAATTTAGAAGCACCTAAGTGAATTCAAAATGAAAATCAAAATTGAGGATACAACTCTTTCATATCTTATCCGAACATGATCCGATTCGAATAATATCTCATTTGAACATAACTCGACTCGATTATCAACTGATCTGACATTAGCCCGACTTGAACCCGAATTGATCAAAAATTCTCTATAACCGATTGAGACTCGTAATCGAAACAAAACTGAATTGAAATCGAAAACACAGATAAACCAAATGAAATCGATCCGAAACAAAATGATCTGAAACCGATCGAAATGACCCGTTTGCTAGCTTAAGATATTATTTTCATTCGGTTTCCTTTCTTAACGGAATATTTAATATGAATAAATTAATCTATATAAATTTTACGATGAAGTTGTCTCATAGTATAAGACAATGATGTATGGTTACTTTAGAAGAATAATTACGTTACTTTTCATTTGTAATGTGATTACGTTTGAACAGAATAATTGTAGATCGCGACTGTTTTGGGTCACAAATACTCAAAGTAAATACAACTCGAAGCTAATATTGTATAATTCTGTGGGTTGTGGTATCACTTGACCTCCTCTGACCGTGCGTCCTGCACAAGTAGACAAACCTAGCCTCGAGGGTGTCCAAGGATAACCCCTCCGATGCTTAAGTCAGCGTCTATCGAATAGAGAAGTTAGAGAATGTTAAGAAAATAGTCTAAGTAATACCTTTTTTGTGTGTATATGTGAATGAATCCTCGGCTGAGTGTCTTGTCCCTTATTTATAAGATTGAACTTTGTCTTTTAGTGATCTGTGTCAGCTATAAAGCTGACCCTTTGTCTTGTAGTGGTTAAGTAGAGACCTCGACGACACAAGTTGTCAATAGTAGGTAGAAGCCGCTGCACAGCTATAGTAGCAACAACCCTATATTTTGGCAGATTACATGAACGCCAAAGCACCGGCCACCAAGGCACTACCTCGTTAGAGGATTAGGCATGTTGAAGAAAGCCCCCTCGACTTGCCCACACGATCAGTAAATCATTGGCCTGAGCAGCCCCTCCTGCAAGAGAGTTCAACTCGTCTCGAAATGTTAGAATATCACGCCACCCTTCAGAATCACTTGCATTCGCGTTGACAGCCCAAAAACCGGCTTTGTGGGTCTTATACGCAGCAAGCCCGCTCACCCATATGCTGTCCTTCCCTGCAATAATGCTAGAAATTTGCTTACACATTAAAGCTTTATTCCACGACAAAACCTCCTTGATTCCAAATCCCACTTCTTCCTTTGGCAAGCAAACACTTTTCCAACTTTTAAAAATTATCCGTCTCTTTCCTTCTGCAATCTGCCACAAGAACTCCCGGCAAAGACGACTAATCTGTTTCAACACCCCTTTAGGCAGTAAAATAGCATAACACCAGAAATTCTCCAACCTAAATACCATAGAATCGCAAAGAATTGAAGTCGTAGCCAAGATAGGACAAGCTATGATTAGCCCAATTCGTGATGTACTGCTTTACTTTCCCCACAAGTTGATTGTACATATCTATTTTTAGGTTTGAGGATGCTAACGGAATTCCCAGGTATCTAAAAGGGAAGGCGCCTTCCTTGAAACCAGACTTCTCGACAATAAGCTGCCGAAGTTCTTCCTTTACCCCTCCAAAATATATATCTGTCTTCGCTGGGTTAGCCTCCAATCCCGAAAGCCCATCAAAAGTGTCCAAAACACGTACCACTGCCATGACAGATGGAAGATCCCCTCAAGTTAAAATCATCAAATCATCCGCAAAAGTGAGGTGAGTCAATCTAATTCGGACACATTTAGGATGGTAAGAAAAATCCCTATCAGATGACAGAAGCCGAAGGTACCTAGATAGGATCTCCATACTCAAAACAAAAATGTATGGGGATAATGGGTCCCCTTGGCGAATGCCCCTCTTTCCCTCAAAGAACCCACGAGTAGCTCCATTTATCTTCAAAGTGTAATGCAAGCTAAGATCCAATCAGAATAACCACGAGGAAACCCGAGAGCTGTTAACATTTTCGAAACAAAATCCCAGTTTAACGAGTCAAAAGCTATCCTTATATATATGGACTTTAATTAGACACCGAGGGGAGACACCTTTCCTTGAGTAGTCCTCGACAAGAGCCTGAGATAACAGTATATTATCGAAAATATTTCGATCCTGCACAAAAGCTTCATGTTCTGAGCCTATCAATCCAGGTAATACCGCTTTCAATCGATTAGCTAGGATTTTGCTAATAGTCTTGTAAAAGGTCGTGCAGCAGGAGATAGGCCTGAAATCCAACACCGAGGTTGCAATGGCTTTCTTGGGGACCAATGTGACAAATGTCATATTTGCAGGCTTTAACATTTTGCGATGCTCGAAAAAGTCAAGGACAGCTCCAATAAAGATATCCTTTGTTACAGCCCACGTCTCCTTGAAAAACCCTGATGTAAATCCATCCAAACCCGGACTTTTATTCGGGTCAATAGATGCAAGAGCCTCCATAATCTCCGACACTGTAACCAACCTAATTAGGTTCTGCCCTTGATTTTGAGACATACATTTTTCCTTCGCAACAAATTGCATATCCAAATCAGTAACGGCCTTTTTAGTGCCCAACAAAGACTCATAATACTCCAAAATGCCGTTACTATCTCACCCTGTGATGTGCGCAAGCATCCATGAACATCCGTTATGCTACCAATGTTATTCAGGTGTCTCCTCTCAGCAATCTTCCTAAAGAAGTAAGAAGAACTACAATCAGCATCTTTTACATGGGTTGTCTTAGCTCGTTGAGTCAACATACCGATTTCAGCTTGCTTCGGCCGTATATAATCTTTCCTAGCCTCTTTCTCAGCCACCAAAAGAACCTCATCATGGGGTGTGGTAACTAAACCCTCTTGAATTTGGCATAGTGTCATAGCTGCCTTGAGAACCCGTTGAGAGAGTTGAGAAAAATGTTTAGTGTTAAACTCCTTGAGCCCTCTTTTCACATGTTTTAACTTCTCAAATAAGCATAACATTGGCGTGCCTCGATCCGGAATATCCCAAGCCTCGGATACACAACTCAAAAAGCCCTTATGCTTAGCCCAACAATTTAGAAACTTGAAACCATAATGTCCAATAGCAGAAGCATGCGAGTGATCAGAAACACTAGAAGGCAGATAAGTTGCAAACGAATTTGGGTAAGCAGATAACAGGACTGATTTACGAGAGCTCGATCAATCCGGGACCAACATCTATCACTTCCCATCTGATTATTCGTCCATCAATACTGACAGCCCTCACTAGACATATCCAACAAATCACAAGTTTGAATACAAGCATTGAAGGCATCCATGTCAAGATGAGAAGGAGGATTGTAACACCCCGGCCCCAACTAAAGGCCGAAATGTCATTCACGGTAGCTTGCCAGGCTGCGTACATCGCCCACAGACCAACACGTGCCCTTTCCAGTGCACTTTGTCTTCACTCGTGCGCATCCTGAGAACTTCCCAGGAGGTCACCCATCCCAAGACTACTCTCCAGAAAGCACGCTTAACCAAAGAGTTCTTAATATGAGCCACCAGAAAAGAAGATGCATCTTGTTGATATGAGTAGTACTTACAATCCTTTTAAGCACTATGTCACTTGAGCCAACACATGAACCTCTTCAATGGGGTACCCGGCCCGAATAACCTCGGACAACACCGGGTGTTACACACCCCCACTTGAAGAACGCAACATCCTCGTTGCGCCTGGTCGCTACTTATAATATAGCATTCCAGAATCCTCCCCAGCTAGGTGCGTACCTGGCCAACAAAACACAGGATTCGACCACACGGTCGCCGGGTTACTCTGACATCATTTGTAACACCCCGGCCCCAACTAAAGAACGAAATGTCACTCACGGTAGCTCGCGAGGCTGCGTACATCGCCCATAGACCAACACGAGTCCTTTCCAAGGTACTTTGTCCTCACTCGTGCGCATCCTGAGAACTTTCCAGGAGGTCACCCATCCTAAGACTACTCTCCAGTAAGCACGCTTAACTAAAGAGTTCTTAATATGAGCCACCAGAAAAGAAGATGCATCTTGTTGATATGAGTAGTACTTACAATCCTTTTAAACACTATGTCACTTGAGCGAACACATGAACCTCTTCAATGGGGTACCTGACCCGAATAACCTCGGACAACACCGGGTGTTACAATTTGTAACACCCCGGCCCCAACTATAGGCCGAAATGTCACTCACAGTAGGTCGCCAGGCTGCGTACATCGCCCACAGACCAACACGAGTCCTTTTCAGCGCACTTTGTCCTCACTCGTGCGCATCCTGAGAACTTCCCAGGAGGTCACCCATCCCAAGACTACTCTCCAGCAAGCACGCTTAACCAAAGAGTTCTTAATATGAGCCACCAGAAAAGAAGATGCATCTTGTTGATATGAGTAGTACTTACAATCCTTTTAAGCACTATGTCATTTGAGCCAACACATGAACCTCTTCAATGGGGTACCCGGCCCGAATAACCTCGGACAACACCGGGTGTTATACACGCCCACTTGAAGAACGCAACGTCCTCGTTGCGCCTGTTCGATACTTATAATATAGCATTCCAGAATCCTCCCCACCTAGGTGCGTACCTGGCCAACAAGACACAGGATTCAACCACACGATCGCCGGGTTGCTCTGATACCATTTGTAACACCCCGGCCCCAACTAAAGGCCGAAATGTCACTCATGGTAGCTCGCCAGGCTGCGTACATCGCCCACAGACCAACACGAGTCCTTTCCAGCGCACTTTGTCCTCACTCGTGCGCATCCTGAGAACTTTCCAGGAGGTCACCCATCCTAAGACTACTCTCCAGCAAGCACGCTTAACTGAAGAGTTCTTAATATGAGCCACCAGAAAAGAAGATGCATCTTGTTGATATGAGTAGTTCTTACAATCCTTTTAAGCACTATGTCACTTGAGCCAACACATAAACCTCTTCAATGGGGTACCCGGCCCGAATAACCTCGGACAACACCGGGTGTTACATAACCCCACTTGAAGAACGCAACGTCCTCGTTGCGCATGGTCGCTACTTACAATATAGCATTCCAGAATCCTCCCCAGCTAGGTGCGTACCTGGCCAACAAGACACAGGATTTGACCACACGGTCGCCGGGTTGTTTTGATATCATTTGTAACACCCCGGCCCCAACTAAAGGCCGAAATTTCAGTCAAGGTAGCTTGCCAGGCTGCGTACATCGCCCACAGACGAACACAGGCCCTTTCTAGCGCATTTTGTCCTCACTCGTGCGCATCCTGAGAACTTTCCAGGAGGTCACCCATCCTAAGACTACTCTCCAGCAAGTACGCTTAACTGAAGAGTTCTTAATATGAGCCACCAGAAAAGAAGATGCATCTTGTTGATATGAGTAGCACTTACAATCATTTTAAGCACTATGTCACTTGAGCCAACACATGAACCTCTTCAATGGGGTACCCGGCCAAAATAACCTCGGACAACACCGGGTGTTACACACCCCCACTTGAAGAACGCAACATCCTCGTTGCGCCTGGTCGCTACTTATAATATAGCATTCCAGAATCCTCCCCAGCTAGGTGCTTACCTGGCCAACAAGACACAGGATTCGACCACACGGTCGCCGGGTTACTCTGACACCATTTGTAACACCCCGGCCCCAACTAAAGAACGAAATGTCACTCACGGTAGCTTGCCAGGCTGCGTACATCGCCCATAGACCAACACGAGTCCTTTCCAACGCACTTTGTCCTCACTCGTGCGCATCCTGAGAACTTTCCAGGAGGTCACCCATCCTAAGACTACTCTCCAGCAAGCACGCTTAACTGAAGAGTTCTTAATATGAGCCACCAGAAAAGAAGATGCATCTTGTTGATATGAGTAGTACTTACAATCCTTTTAAACACTATGTTACTTGAGCCAACACATGAACCTCTTCAATGGGGTACCCGGCCCAAATAACCTCGGACAACACCGGGTGTTACAAGGATGACCTCCACTTCTATCCTTCTCACTCCTAACCACATTAAAAGCCCGCATCACTAACCAATTCTGAGTCATAGACCCATTCAGTCTAACCAAATCTCGCCATAGCCTACGCCTTGCATTACTATCATTAGAGCCATACACGATAGTAACACTATAAAACCTAATGAGTAACATAGTGAGTAACTTGCACATGAATAAATTGGTTTCCCTTATCCTAAATAATCACATCTAGCACCCGTGGATTATGAACAAGCCAAATTCTACCATTGTAATGATACTCATATTTGAAACTCTTGAAAATAACTTTCCAATCCCTAAAATTCCTACAGACTATGGAAGCCATCTTAGCTACCTTTATTCGAGTCTCCAAAACACCTATTAAGTCTACCATATTTGCAGTAATAAATTGTAACAGTTCTCTTTGCTTCAAAGTGGTGTTACCACTCCTTATGTTCCAACTGGCAATAAACATCCCATATCCGGTGGTATAGTCCCTTTTTTCAAAACCCCTGCAGACTCCAAGACCCCTACAGGTTCCATAAAACACTCTGATTGTAGCTCCACAGACTCCTTCTCCATCAGTTGCGCACATTTGTTTGATAGAGCAATACCACTTACTGATTTAAGCCGTTGCTTAGTACCCTTTGTCCCGTCCACAAAACCTACACCATCCATTGAATCCTGAGCAGGGGGAGGAGTGTGTTGAATCACTTCAACCATAGGAGGCTCCACCAGACCCGAAACAGTACCCACAACTGTCTGTTTAGGTCTATATTCCATTCGAGGTCTATTCAGCCTACAATCTCTTTTCTCATGCCCCAACTTCTAACATAGATGACAATAGAAAGGGATCCACTCAAACTCAACCTTCTACACTAGTTGTCCACCATAAGGAGTATTAATCAATATCATCTCAAGAATCTCCCCAGCAACATCCACCTCTACCAGCACCCTTGCAAAGCCAACCCTAGCCTGGGTAGTAGTAATCTGATCAGCGAATAAAGGAGTACCAATTTTGCTTGCGATTTTGGTCAAGGCCATTGGAGACCAGAAATGGGGGTCTAAATCAGGCAGAACCACCCAAACTGGAACTCGAGATACCTTTTCCATTTCCGGGGAAAACGAAGGCGACCATTGCTTTTGAATAAGGACATGTCCATTCACCAACCATGGTCCTTCACGCAGCACTGTATTCGTATCTTCTTCGGTCTTAAAACGAAAGCTAAACCATCCTCTTCTATAATATTAGATCAATGGTGAGGAAACATGATTCCAATGCTTATCAGTGAACTCCGTTAGTTGTTGCACCTGCATACGCGCCCCCAAAATACACCCCATTAGAGTTTTACGCCATGTCACCACCACATCCTCAATATCTTGGTCTTCAATAGTGACCTCCGCAGACTTAGCAGTATCCTCACAGTAAACTCATCCCTACTTTTTGTTGCCCAGTTACCACTCCACTCCAAGACTTAGCAGAAATTCCTGCCTCCTTCCCAACTACAGATGGGGCACTAGCGTCACCCACCACGTCCACCGAAATCGGGGCATTCATTGGCTCCACGACAGACTCATCTGCTAAATTTTCCGTATTCTCAACCACAACCACTTTCTCCTTCGATTTATTAATCGTCTTTTCCAAAGCCGCATCAAGATAGGAATTCAATAAAATCGGCGATTGCGAAGTTGATACCTGAGGCGAGTCAGCCTGATCCGTAGCTCCAATAACCGATTGAGTCACCTTTGGTGGTCGTCCCCTCCCACGCGCCATTGAGACCAAAAAGAACGAGATTAGGCCCCCAGTCGGGGTGTACAAACGGGGGTAAGGTAGGGCTTATGTTCGGCTAAACCCCCTTGGACTGCTGCTCTTAACCATGGAGAGCGAAGACAGGATTTGTTTTCATGTATCTAATTTAATATAATTTGTGTTACGACTTTTGCTGTTTTGTTACCATTTTATAATCTCAACTTTACTAGTGTTTTTCTGATTTTAACAAAAGTGTGTAAAAAAAAAAAAAAAATTGACCCATGAAAAAAGTTTCGTAAAAAAGGAAAAAACAAAATAAAGGCAAAAATGGGAGGAAGTATTTGACCAGTCTTAAGGTTTAATACGTATTCAAGGTCTTGTATTAGAATTCATGAATCAATATGTGTTTAATTAGTGGGGTGTGAGAAGTATCAATCAGGGCAAGCCCATAAATTTTGGGTTCTGATTTATCAAATGGGGCTTCATTGATCAATTTATTTGGCCGAAAAAATATTTAAAATATTTGAATTTGATTGATTAAGAAAAAATATTACTCCCTCTATTCCACTATCTTATTCATGCTTTCCTTAAAAGGAAATTCCACTATCTGTTCTTTCCATTTTTATTTTTCTTAATTTTCCATCAATTTCAACCACACAATTTACTACTTCCTCCATTCCATTTGATTCTATACATATTCCTTTTTCGGAAATTCCAATCAATTCTATACATTTCTATTTTGGTCCGTACTTTATTAAACTAAAAGACCAATATACCCTTCATTAATACCCACCCAACCCACTTGCAATGTCCTTTTTTAAAGAATAAAGTAGGGGTAGTTTGGTAATTCTATTGTCTACCCACTTGATTTTCTTCTACCTTAATTACCGTGTTTTGGTCAAATGTATAGAACCAAACGGAATGGAGGAAGTATATCATTTTACACCATTAATCTCATTTATACAACACATTTTTTTTTAGTTTGAATCCTAGTGAATTATGTAACAATCATTGTTCTAACCAGTAACCACATACACTATTGTATTTATTGTGATATTTTTTTTCTTTTAGTTTAGTTAGTTAACCCTTAACCTATCGTTAGTCTTAACAAATTAAGACCCTTATTTATGTTGCGCCTTATTCTAAGAACCGACTTGGACGTACTTTTGCCCTATCATGGTATCAATTTTGGGCTAGCCAGCCTTCCAATTGATTTTTCTTTTTAAAAATTTAAAATTGTCAATTATAATGATAAAATATCCCATCATTTGTAAAGCAAGGTGTCTATAAATACCAAGGCACTTGCCACCTTCTTCCATAAGAAAAACACAACTTAGCTCCTTTGCTTTCAAGTGTTTTCTTCCATAACAAAAAATTTGAACTCTCTAACTTTCTTCCCTAGCAATTATCTAACTCAAAATTAAATAAATAACTCTCAAAAATATACAAGAACAAATAAAATGGAAGGCAAAGGAAACAACAACAATAATAATAGTTTCCTAGAGAAAAGTAAGCCATACATAGCCATGATATGCTTGCAATTTGGCTATGCTGGCATGAATATTGTCACTAAGGTTTCCTTAAATGGTGGAATGAGCCACTACGTCCTAGTCGTCTACCGCCACGCTTTTGCCACCGCCGTTATGGCTCCCTTTGCTCTTATCCTCGAGAGGTACGACACCTCATATTCGATCAAAGAAAGTGTTACGGAGTAGTATTTTATAAGACTGTACGTCTTACTATTATATATATACCGTTCAATGAATGAATTACGCGGGTTGTTCATATTTCTTTTATAAACAGGCCGATCGGTATATAAATTTGTTCTATTATTCGTTTTCAGGAAAGTGAGGCCAAGGATGACATTTGTAATGTTCATACAAATTTTTATTCTAGGACTACTTGGGTAATTAATTTCTTCACTAAAAATCATCATTTGAGTTAAATAAATTATTACATGTAAGTGAATTTATTTTTCTAACTCATGAATTTATTGTGTCTAAAATAGGCCTGTAATTGATCAAAATTTCTACTACATGGGATTAAAGTACACATCTCCCACGTTTTCATGTGCCATGAGCAACATGCTACCTGCCATGACATTCGTCATGGCGCTCATATGCAGGTACGCACAGATATATTCAAATCCGTTATATGCATGCAATACATGATATTATAATCATTATCGCATTTATTATAACCACCATGAAAAAAAATTAGCATATATATCTATCAATGTTTTTTGTTAAGTTATATATTTATATAGTTAATTGTTTTAAATAGCTATACGCATGTAATACGATGGTATATATATGATAATATGAATATATGATGACTACAGAAATTCTCCTGAAAATTAAAAGTTACTCCATATAATTATGAATTTTATTATTGAAGTTGATAAAAGTGATGTAATTTCTTTATTTTGTTGATTTATTAGGATGGAGAAAGTGGACATTAAAAAGTTAAGGTGCATAGCCAAAGTGGTAGGAACTTTAATAACAGTAGGAGGTGCTATGTTAATGACATTATACAAAGGTCATATTATTAACATGGTATGGTCTAGTCATGTTGTCCACCCTGCTAACCACCCTTCCTCCGCCGCTCTTGCCGCCGCCGACAAAGATTGGGCCAAGGGCTCCATTCTCCTCATCCTCGCTACTCTCGCCTGGGCCGCCTTTTTTATCCTTCAGGTATTCTCGATTAATAATTAATTACCTTGACAATTAATTAATTTAATTGCTAACACATGCATAATCAAACATTCACAACACGTTATAAATGTTTTTTAATGTGATTGCAGTCACATGTAACTGCACCGTAAAATAATACTCGCTAAGCTAGTTATCTAATAGATAAAATTACGGTGATTAATCATAAATAATCATAACATAATTATTTGTGTACATGATAAATTATTCTTTTTATTGTTTAATTAGGTAATATTTTTGTTTGATGAAGTTTTATTTATTTTGGCAGGCTATAACAATGAGGAAATATACAGCTCACCTTTCACTAACAACATTAGTGTGCTTTATGGGCACATTACAATCTATTGTGGTCACTTTTGTGATGGAACACAAACCATCGGTTTGGACTATCGGTTGGGACATGAACCTACTAGCTGCTGCTTACGCCGTAATTAACTATCTTTCCCTTAATAAAATTATCGTCATATTCATATACACTCTCTCATCAGTTAAACTGTTAAGATTTGACCAAAAATCCCATAAAAAAAAACAATTTAGGGAAATGTTAACAATTTGACTTAAACGAAGCGAGAACTATAGAAATTAATTACACATTATTATTCATTGATTAACGTTGATTATATTTAGGGTATAATATCATCGGGAATTGCATACTATGTGCAAGGAATTGTGATGGAGAAAAGAGGACCTGTTTTTGTGACTGCCTTTAGCCCTTTAATGATGATTATTGTTGCATTCATGGGTTCTTTCATCCTTGCTGAGAAGATTTATCTTGGAGGGTAATTTTCTCTTATTTTCTACACCCAGAAAAATTACTAATTGAGAATTTTTTTTTATCGTACAACTATTTCTATTTTATATAATCTTAATACATAAAATTTCTCGTTTTAAACGGAAAGGCACTAAATGTTTAATATATAACTGGATATTACTTGGACAAAATGTATAATTTTCATGCCGATAGTAAAATAAAGGTTATAATAATAGTTTTTATTTTTTATATTCTGTCATGATCTGAGTTCTTATATATATATTTCAGGAATAAAAAAACTATATTTTAAATGTTTAAGTATTATGTATATAAAAACGACAAAGATAGTGTTAAAACCATATATTAAAAAAAAATTTAAAAAAAATCTCTAAATTTCTAAGTGTGCTTGTAATTGGACTAGCACGATATTGCTTATCACAATTCTCCTACACAACAAATAACGATTACGTACTCATGCTAATCATATGTCCAATTAAATGTCATAATCAATTATTTTCGGTGTTGAGTATATAAATCTCCACCTCGAGCTTCCGCTTTTATAGGTAGTATCATTTTCATGTACATGACAAAAAATTTATGGCAATACACTAATGTATGGTACACGCAATTAGGACATAAAATTATATGTTCTATAATCTATGTATCACACTTTCACAAAAGTACCTTTAATTTTGTGATATCTAATTAGTCATTGGTAGTTTTGTACCATATGTCTCCATTAATCGTATATTAATATTTTTAAATCGGTCGACAAAATTTTTTATGTGCCAAAATAAAAATAATAATTTGAAATTATTATAATAATAATAATAATTTCAAATTATTATAAACTCGTTCATATACACTGTGGTTGTTAATAAATTTGAAGTTTTATTTGATTGATCAGTGTTCTCGGGGCAGTACTAATTGTGATTGGATTATACTCGGTCCTATGGGGCAAGTACAAGGAGTACAAGGAGAAGGAAGCTGAGGAAATGATCCCAGAAGCAATTAAGGGGTTTAACAACAACAGCAGCATCAACAACAACAACAACAACAACAATCATATGGCAATTATCGTCGAGGGCATCGAATTAAACGACAACGAGTTGCAGAGAAATGAAGTCGAGAATGCCACAACCGTGGCGATTAGTGACCCGATTCCTCAACCTCCAATGCTAGCCATGGAAGCACCAAAGAGATCACATGCTTAGATAGAATAGTTAATTAGTAGTATAAACATTAATAATAATACTTGGGAGAGGGGCAAATTAGTCATAGGAGGAAAAAAAGAAGGGCTTTTTGGTAATTTGGTCGCCTTATTTCTTCATATCGTTTTACTTTTCTTTTTTTCGTCAAAACAGATGGTGTATTATTGCGAGATCAACCATCTTCCCTAGTTTCTTTGAAACAAAAGGATGAGTTAGTTATATGAAACTTTATTTACTGTTACTACTTTTGCGCTATAACTATGTTTTCTCATAGCGATATAATTTTAGTTAATTTCTTTGTCTGATTGAACATAAGTTTCCGCTTATTTTTATGCAAAGACAAGTTTCAAAATCTACATAAGATTTATTGTACAAATTAATGTCTCGAGTATAGAGTATAATCTTATATTGCGTGTTCAATAAGGGTTTATGTTTGTTAACGGAAAAATAGAAGAAATTACATTATTGTAACAAACATATTCTTTCAAATTTTAACATATTATACCAATTTCTAAATGATCGGAAACTTTATATTCACCAGGTTTAATTTGTTCGTACAAAAGCGGTATATTACATTACTAAAGGTCTTTGTTTTAAGGAGAAGAATATTATTTTTGATTTTGTAATTTTATTTTCGGTTAATTTTCTAATCAGTGGCATGCTTGAAAACATTTACTATTAACGAAATTAATCTTTCGCGCAAAAAATATTAAAAAAATAAATCAATAAAAAGTAAAAATAAAATGTTCGTGCATTAACATAGGTAGAGGAGGGTAATGAGGAAAGGGTAGGGAAAAGAATATATATATTAGGCCGAGGCCCGATAATTTATATTAGATGTGGGCCTTAACTCATACCCTAAATATTCTATAATCTATAAATACTGATTCCTATTGAATACAAGAGACATAATTGATTTTCCTAAATATTGTGATTTCCTTAATAATATAAAATATGACATTTCAAACAAATTTTGATTTGTGTTGGAGAAGGAAAAAATTAGAGGTAGGAATTGGGTAGGTCGGGTCTAGGTTTGTGTAACAACCCGGTTTTTCGTGACTTTAATTAAACTAAGGCGGAAAATTAATTAAGTCTATATATTACAAAACCAGCTGTTATCGTATTACAAACTCCATATACATAATATGAGTTTAAGATAACCAGAGTTATTCGATTACATTCTCTCAAAAAGGAGTACAAAATAAAGATAAACCATCCCCTGCATTCAATAGCGGTAGTCTCGGGGTACCTGCATTAAACTCTCATCATTTTCCCGCACACTCTTCCGACACATGCAATTCTAAAACATATGCAATATATAAAAGGAATAAATAATTAAAAACAAATAGCAAGTAGGCATGTAACACATAAGGAGAGCACGATGATTCAAACATGAGTACAAATCCAATCACGTAACATAACAACGGTCATAGATAAACAATCTCAATAAATCGTACTTCAATACTCAGGGAATCAAGTCATTCAGACAATAATCAATCAAGACAAGGAAATACATTCAAACATACGTTAACTAGTGATTGTTCATTAGCGAGGCGGAATCATGCAGACGTAAATTCGCAATAGTAGACAGGGCCAAACAGATTGGACGTGTCTGACACACTATTCATCAGTGGACAGGGCCAAACAGATTGGACGTGGCTGACATACTAGACGTCCGCGCAATAGCGGTCAGGGCCGAACAAAGCGGACGTGTCTGAACAAGCTAAGGATACCTAAAGCGATAAGGGACCAAATCCCGAGTCTAATGTATGCATACACCACTATAGATAGGTTCGGATCATACACGCCCCGGAGTAAGTAGTCACCTAATAATACGACTATCACCTTAGACGGGTACCCCCGGGTGGGGCTGGAGTTTCCAATTACTATCTATGGGCCCACGGAAGTATCAAGACCGCCTCATCCCTGAGGTTGATACCACGTGTCAAATAACGATTCAGATCGATTAGATAGCCTTGGGCAACTCTGGTAGGGAGCCCAAGTCCCCATAGACAGCTACCTCGTTTAACTTCGAAATCAAGAGTCGCGACATGGCGAACAATCCAAGTATTTTATTCAAGTATTTCATTTTCTCAATTTCTCATTTCCTCGTTCATTCAAGATAGGTGACAATTCTGTAACTTAAATATATCGTCTAACTTTGTATAATGAAATTTTAGTTCTAGCAGTTCTTTAGGTAAACAAAACACATAGAAAGACTTAATGATTTATTTGGAGTCCGTTCGTGAATTTTAAATATTTTCACTATTCATTATTTTACTATTCACCGTATTTACTATTCATCGTATTTACTATTCATCGTATTTTACTATTCATCGTATTTTTATTCGTATCCGTATTTTCGTATTTCGTATTTGTACGTATTTTTATACGTATGCGTATTCTTATACTTCGTATTTATACGTATTTTTATACGTACATGTATTTTATATTTATTAGTATTTTGTCCATGCTTAGTATATATTTTTTTAATACTTAGTATCCTTTATGTTTATGATATTTTACTTAAGTACAAAAATCAAGTTTTATTTTCTAAGTATAGAATTCTAGTTTCAAAGTCGTTAGGTTCGTTTTGTACTTTAGCGATTTTTGAAAATATTTAAAAGTCTAGTTTTAAAAACGTTAAGTTCATTTCGTATTTAGTGATTTTGAAATATATTTTAATCAAAGTTGTTAAGTTCATTTGTACTTAGTGATTTTAAATGATATTTCAAAAGCAAAACTCGGTTAAATTTAGTCGTATACTTAACTAAAATTTAAGCGGTTTCAAATTTTAGCGAGGTTGTCGTAGTTCATTTTAAATAGTCCGTATCTCCACATCCACATTTAAGCATAGGTAGTAACACTCGAGATGGTTCATTTTAATACGTATAACGTTTATTTTAATCGGTTTCGTTGATTCTTTTTATTAACGATTCATTTTACAATCTAATATAATCCTAATTACAAATCAATTTTAGTGACTAAGTGACAAATTCATTTTGACCAAAATTGACCCATTTTTAATAGTAAAACCGTGGTACTCAACCTAGGTTACACATTTATTTTCTTTTTGTTTTTATTAATAAATTATTACTTTAACTAATTAATTTACTTAAGTGGTAAAAATAAAAAGTGACAAAATCAATTTAGGTCTAAAATTAGTCCCAAAACCGTGGCCCCTTTATACTTAACATTTTATTTTCGTTTTCTAATTTTATCGGTTTTTGACTTAAAGTTTTTATAAACTAATTTCTTAAATTATACTAAAGTCCTTTAACTAGTTTACGATTTTCACTAAATATTTTATTTCGTTTATGAATAGTGTTTTTACCTACTTTAATTTTCTAACTTTTCTATTTTAAAGATTTAGCTTATTTAACTTATATATTTAGTATTGTGTTTATTCACTAATGGATTAAAACAACATTTAAGTTTAACTTTATAAAATTTATGAATCAAACAAGTTACATAAATGAAGAACACATGAATTTTTCAAGAACACTTATGATTTTCTAAAGAACACCATTTTAACTCAAATTTTATATTATCGTTTTATTTTCTCAAATTTTTATAGCAAGTCTAATTTAACTAAACTAATCATAATATGTTATTTAGAAAAATTAAAACTAAAAATTGGTCCTTATAAATTAAAAGAGCCGTGTATATACATATATGTTCATAAATTTTGATTTTTGATTTTTATACTTCTAATTCAACAACTAATTTATCTTATATCATTTATGTATTTAATCATGAGTGGAAAACATAACAAAACATTAACTAACAAACATAAATCATTTCAAACACAAAAATAATAATAATAGTTCAAGAACACAACAACACTTTAAAACATTTCAATTTCACAACAAATTCATTTTATACCCAAAACATAAACTAATTATATTTTCATGTTCATCTTATTAAGAGTATTTTAGGCATGCAATTTACAAAAATTAAAACGAAAAATTGAACCAAGAATGAAGGGTTGGTAGTGTGATGTTAGTGTGTTACACTAATATTATTTTTCGATTTTTGTCTCCTAATTTAACATGTGATTACTAGGTGATAAAGATAAAACATACATGCATCAAAAACAATAACATATAATCATATTCGAGGCGCTTATCATATAAGTGTGCGGGAAGCACCTTAGTTTAGGTTAGGAAAATCCTAGCAATTATCTGGTCGATAATATGGTCGAAGACACTTAGATCGATGGCTCCACCTTGCTCCTCGTCTTTGATTAGAGTGGTACATAAAAATGGAAATAAGAGAGTTAGCAAATCATTTAGCTAGCTAAAACTATACTAACAAAATTTAAGTGTAGTGTTGTTTTTAGTTTAGGTGATATTTAGATTTTAAATGATTTTGATTTATGTTCATGTTTATTTACAAGTTAAAAGATGTAGGTTATTACTAACTAGAAGTGGTGTTGGATTTATTTAAGAGTTTAAGTAATTTAAAGCAAGAAAAATAAGAGTTTAAGGAAGAAAATAAATGGAGAAGGTGAAGAACTTCAAGAATGCTCAAGGTTGAAGATGAAGAAGCTTACTAAAGTTCTTGTGTTTGTGTTTTATTTAGAGAGAAAGTGTTAGAGTTTTAGTTGTGTTTTGTGTGTAATGAATTGTGTAGTATTAAAAATGTATACTAGTAAAGTATAATGTAATTAGTTTACATAAAACATTAAATTAAAATAGGCTAGAATGATGATGTAAAATATAGGAGTGTAAGGAAGATTGGACATGGTAGAAAAGTAGAGACAAAATGGAAGAGGATCATCCTTGACCAAGGACCAAAGAGGTCGGCCAAAGTGGTGCTCACTTGGCTCGATTTTCGTTTTCAATTTTTCGATTTGGCCTTGCTAAAAGTCTCGAAATGAAATATATAGTCTTAAAATGGTGGTTCGAAGTAAGATCAAAAATAAAAATGAAGAAAAACGTTGAAGGGTGATCAAAACAAAAATTGGCTTTAGGATCCTCGAAACTTTGAAATAAAATCTTATTTGATCGAAACACTTATTTTTGTTGAAAGTTATCGAATTAAATCATTATACTCAAGCGTCAAAAATTTTACCAGTTTAGGCTTAGTGTAACTCAATATATCGAGTTTTAGTGAAAGTGTTAGTTAAATCAAAATGAAATAGTAATTTGATATTATTATTATATGTTTTGTTAGTAATAATCAAAATGATTAAGCTTAACTAGTTGTTAATTAGATTAGGATTATGAGTAATTATATTTAAGAAAGGATTAGGTGACTTAATCACATTTAGGTGGCTTGGCCATTTTGGTCAACATTGACCTCGATTTGCGTGCCGAAATTTGTCGTTGAGAAAATTGTCGAGGATTCATCATTTGATTTATCGAGTTTGAATATGTAAAAATAAAGTTCAAATTCAAAGTAATTCAAAATGGTTTTAGTTTAGGTACGATAAAAGTTGTAGCGCATTGTGTTAGAAAAATATTGGGCGAGATTGTTGAATTAATGATTTGCGCAATTATAATAGGCTTAACTTGACATGGAGTGTTACATGTTTAGCGAAAAAAATTCAGTCGCATTTTTATTATAAGGAAGAAGGTTGAATTTAATTTAAGGAATTAAATTCTTTTATAAAATTGTGTTACAAAAACACGGGGTGTTACAATCCTACCCCCTTAAGAAAAGTTTCGTCCTCGAAACTTGGATAGAGTGGATAACTGCTCGAGGTAAAACAAGGCAGTTAGAGAGAATATTGAGATTTACGCATTTGGATAATAATATTTGGTTTTATTGGAATAAGACTTGTTGAAAAGTTTGAGTTTTCAAATTAATATAGAAACGTCGAATAGAGTAATAATATTGGAGAATGAAATCGCGTTTGATTTATTAATGAGATATTTAAATAAAAATATAAATGTTGCTAGAATGTTATTTTTGAAAATGACGCGAAAGAGATTTATAAAAAAGGTAGGGCCCAGAAGTTTTGTACGGAATTAAATGAAATTAAAATAATAAGCGTTTTAAGGATAAAACCGTTTATTTAAATTTCAGAATAAAAGTTAACCTTAAAATAGGCTGAAATGAAAAGTTTTAAAATTTAATTAAGGTTGGGGTATAATCAAAATATTATCCTACCCCCTTAAGAAGTTTCAAACTTATGTACATAATAATATTATTATTGTTACTTTTAATGACCACTTAAATAAGATATATAGCCTTAGAAAAATGGCATTTAGGGAAAATATGTAAAATTCGTAGTGGTCATAAAGAAAATATAAGCTTTAATGAAATTAAGGAAATATAGGTTATCGTTGAATGATTAAATAAAATTTCTAGAGAATTACGGATAACCTTGTTGATATAGCTCTTTTTCTTAAAATTGTTATTATAATGTTAATAGATGAAACGGTGATGTTAAATCATGTTTCGGTTGAGATTGAAATTTATAATAATGGATGACGTAAGAATCTAAAATTTTTGTATATATATATTCCTAAAATAGAGGAAATAGTAGAAAACAATTTCAAGGATTTTAGAAATAAAGGAAATAAGATTTTGAACCATGAAGTTTCAAAAGTGTTTCAAATTACGATACAAAGATTTGACGGAACAATCAAAAATTTTCAAGGATATTTTTATAGAGAACGTATGAAAACAATTTTTAGAAGCAAATATTTAAGAGGTTGATAAGAATCTTAAATATAAGGGGTTAAAACAAAATGAGGTCGTAAAGGAAATTTGTGTGATGGATTGTAATTCGTACATTATCGTATTTTGAAAAACAAGACATATCTTGCCCTTCGGTAGGGGTATATTGGTTTTGATTTGCTTGTGACTTGTGAGTTTGATTTGTTTAATAAAATTGGAGGAAACAAAATATAGTGAGTCTCCTTTATTGAGTAAAATAAATGTAAGTATAGAGTTAACTAGGAATTTTACCGGTGATGTCGTCAACATCGATAACGTCTTCAGCACCCTCTTCCGATTCGGTTAAAAGATACACACGCCCTTGAACCTTCACGGCTGGCGGTGGTCCCGCGTTTGCCTTTGTAATCGTACCCTTCCTTGGGCATTCATTTGACTTGTGTCCCACTACATTGCAGGAAAAACATACTACTGGTTCTCCATTACATTGTTTTCCTGGGTGAGTCGGTTGTCGGCAGCGACGGCACTGGCTTGGTCAGAAGGTTGGAGCCTCGTGAATTTGTTGGTTGTTCCTTGCGGCGAATGTGGTGGGGTTTCTGGTTGAAATCGATCTGGCCTGGTTCTTATTGCGGTTGTCTGAACTCTGATAGCTCGGGCGACCATAGAATGGCTTCTGAATGAAGCTAGCACTTGCCACAGGAGGAGTGAAGACCTTCTTTTTCTTTTTCTCTTCGACTTCTCCCTTCTGGATCGAGGCCCAAATACTTGTTGCTTTTTCGTAGGCCTCTGCAAAGTTCTTACAGTTCAATCCGCTCATGTTCGCCCTCGCACCGTAAGTCATGCCTCTTACGCACTGGTCATGCGAGTTCCTCCTCGTTAGTTATTATCTTGGGAGCAAATTTGGATAACTCCTGATACTTTTCGGTGTATGCTTGCAGAGACATATCACCTTGGTTCAAGTTTCGGAATTCTTCTTCCTTATCCCATTTTAGTTCCTCCCCAAAGTATTTGTTCTCCAATAGAGTCTTGAACTCGCTCCAATTATAGATCCTTAGGGGGAACGTGGATCTGATTAGGCGCCACCAGCTATTGGCCTCCCCTTTCAAGTAGTACGCTACTACATTCACCTTTTCGTTAGGTGGCGTCTTGCTTAGTTCCAAAAGCTTCTCCATTTCCTCAATCCATTCCGTCAAGACAGTAGGATTGACGGAGCCTGAGTATGGTTGAGGTCTATGTTTTGAGAATCTCTCAAATGCGGATTGGTTGTTTCCGCCACCCTGGTGTTGGTACATGCCTTGAGCAATCTTGGTGATTGCATCTTCAAACCCCTTTCTCCTTGCCTCTTCCTCAAGAAATTGTTGGTTGAGGTCATTGTCAGGAATATCATTTGCAGCCATTCTGAAAAATTTCCAAAATCAAAAGTTACAAAGCTTCCTAATTTCTCCTCGATGAAGTGAACTATGACGGAGGGTTAGAAACCAAGCTCAGAAAATAACATAAGAGTTCAGGTATATGCTCGAGGGATATGGAGTTGAGTCTGAGAATTGACAAAAGTGAGGAAGAAGTTTATGAAATCGTAGAGTAAGGTTGAAACCATTCTACTAAATTGAGGGAAAAGAAGATCAGTCTACGAAGGGAATCACTGATTTAGAATATTAATCGTTTCTAAGAATTAAAAATTTTACGAGATTGATAAATCATTGAGTTGACT
The DNA here is from genome assembly GCA_023091065.1 of Dianthus caryophyllus. Classification (NCBI taxonomy): domain Eukaryota; kingdom Viridiplantae; phylum Streptophyta; class Magnoliopsida; order Caryophyllales; family Caryophyllaceae; genus Dianthus; species Dianthus caryophyllus. The sequence continues at coordinate 36,703,783 of CM041517.1, read as the reverse complement.
CTATCTTAAAATCATGGAAGATTAGATGTCAGGAAATTTTTATGATTTAGAAAATGAGAATTGAAAAGCGTTGAAATGATGGTGACAATTCAAGAACGGTTTGATATGGTTGTAGGAACACTTTTAGTTCAATGTAACTCTTCAAGTCTTGAATGTCTTCTCGTTCCACATAAATCCTGTTGCGTCCATTTGTTGCACTTGAATTCTCGTCGTCTTGACTTTGATTTATACGACTCGTTTTTGAAGTAACGTTAGCATAAGAGATTTGTTAGTCAAACAGGTTAGTCATAGAGCAAATAGCAAGTAAAAGAATTATAACACGATAAGAATCTATCGCTCATATAACTAGTCTTTTATTATTAGGTCGATCCTTAAGTTTCTACCCTTTCTCACAATTTAAAGTGATCTAAGTTATTATTTTAGCGATCTAGAGATTCCTAATTCATTATTTGATCCTATAAGTCTATGCCTGACATACGATATGAATGTCTGGCCCAGGTGTCGTCTCGCTAGATGAGATAACTTTAAGTTATTCACTAGTCAAGCAAGACACTCGATACTAAGCTGTAACAACCCGGTTTTTTCGTGACTTTAATTAAACTAAGGCGGAAAATTAATTAAGTCTATATATTACAAAACCAGCTGTTATCGTATTACAAACTCCATATACATAATATGAGTTTAAGATAACCAGAGTTATTCGATTACATTCTCTCAAAAAGGAGTACAAAATAAAGATAAACCATCCCCTGCATTCAATAGCGGTAGTCTCGGGGTACCTGCATTAAACTCTCATCATTTTCCCGCACACTCTTCCGACACATGCAATTCTAAAACATATGCAATATATAAAAGGAATAAATAATTAAAAACAAATAGCAAGTAGGCATGTAACACATAAGGAGAGCACGATGATTCAAACATGAGTACAAATCCAATCACGTAACATAACAACGGTCATAGATAAACAATCTCAATAAATCGTACTTCAATACTCAGGGAATCAAGTCATTCAGACAATAATCAATCAAGACAAGGAAATACATTCAAACATACGTTAACTAGTGATTGTTCATTAGCGAGGCGGAATCATGCAGACGTAAATTCGCAATAGTAGACAGGGCCAAACAGATTGGACGTGTCTGACACACTATTCATCAGTGGACAGGGCCAAACAGATTGGACGTGGCTGACATACTAGACGTCCGCGCAATAGCGGTCAGGGCCGAACAAAGCGGACGTGTCTGAACAAGCTAAGGATACCTAAAGCGATAAGGACAGCCAAATCCTGAGTCTAATGTATGCATACACCACTATAGATAGGTTCAGATCATACTCGCCCTCGAGTAAGTAGTCACCTAATAATACGACTATCACCTTAGACGGGTACCCCCGGGTGGGGCTGGAGTTTCCAATTACTATCTATGGGCCCACGGAAGTATCAAGACCGCCTCATCCCTGAGGTTGATACCACGTGTCAAATAACGATTCAGATCGATTAGATAGCCTTGGGCAACTCTGGTAGGGAGCCCAAGTCCCCATAGACAGCTACCTCGTTTAACTTCGAAATCAAGAGTCGCGACATGGCGAACAATCCAAGTATTTTATTCAAGTATTTCATTTTCTCAATTTCTCATTTCCTCGTTCATTCAAGATAGGTGACAATTCTGTAACTTAAATATATCGTCTAACTTTGTATAATGAAATTTTAGTTCTAGCAGTTCTTCAGGTAAACAAAACACATAGAAAGACTTAATGATTTATTTGGAGTCCGTTCGTGAATTTTAAATATTTTCACTATTCATTATTTTACTATTCACCGTATTTACTATTCATCGTATTTACTATTCATCGTATTTTACTATTCATCGTATTTTTATTCAGATCCGTATTTTTCGTATTTCGTATTGTATGCGTATTTTTATACGTATCGTATTCTTATACTTCGTATTTATACGTATTTTTATACGATACATGTATTTTATATTTATTAGTATTTTGTCCATGCTTAGTATATATTTTTTAATACTTAGTATCCTTTATGTTTATGATATTTTACTTAAGTACAAAAATCAAGTTTTATTTTCTAAGTATAGAATTCTAGTTTCAAAGTCGTTAGGTTCGCTTTTGTACTTTAGCGATTTTTGAAAATATTTAAAAGTCTAGTTTTAAAAACGTTAAGTTCATTTCGTATTTAGTGATTTTGAAATATATTTTAATCAAAGTTGTTAAGTTCATTTGTACTTAGTGATTTTAAATGATATTTCAAAAGCAAAACTCGGTTAAATTTAGTCGTATACTTAACTAAAATTTAAGCGGTTTCAAATTTTAGCGAGGTTGTCGTAGTTCATTTTAAATAGTCCGTATCTCCACATCCACATTTAAGCATAGGTAGTAACACTCGAGATGGTTCATTTTAATACGTATAACGTTTATTTTAATCGGTTTCGTTGATTCTTTTTATTAACGATTCATTTTACAATCTAATATAATCCTAATTACAAATCAATTTTAGTGACTAAGTGACAAATTCATTTTGACCAAAATTGACCCATTTTTAATAGTAAAACCGTGGTACTCAACCTAGGTTACACATTTATTTTCTTTTTGTTTTTATTAATAAATCATTACTTTAACTAATTAATTTACTTAAGTGGTAAAAATAAAAAGTGACAAAATCAATTTAGGTCTAAAATTAGTCCCAAAACCGTGGCCCCTTTATACTTAACATTTTATTTTCGTTTTCTAATTTTATCGGTTTTTGACTTAAAGTTTTTATAAACTAATTTCTTAAATTATACTAAAGTCCTTTAACTAGTTTACGATTTTCACTAAATATTTTATTTCGTTTATGAATAGTGTTTTTACCTACTTTAATTTTCTAACTTTTCTATTTTAAAGATTTAGCTTATTTAACTTATATATTTAGTATTGTGTTTATTCACTAATGGATTAAAACAACATTTAAGTTTAACTTTATAAAATTTATGAATCAAACAAGTTACATAAATGAAGAACACATGAATTTTTCAAGAACACTTATGATTTTCTAAAGAACACCATTTTAACTCAAATTTTATATTATCGTTTTATTTTCTCAAATTTTTATAGCAAGTCTAATTTAACTAAACTAATCATAATATGTTATTTAGAAAAATTAAAACTAAAAATTGGTCCTTATAAATTAAAAGAGCCGTGTATATACATATATGTTCATAAATTTTGATTTTTGATTTTTATACTTCTAATTCAACAACTAATTTATCTTATATCATTTATGTATTTAATCATGAGTGGAAAACATAACAAAACATTAACTAACAAACATAAATCATTTCAAACACAAAAATAATAATAATAGTTCAAGAACACAACAACACTTTAAAACATTTCAATTTCACAACAAATTCATTTTATACCCAAAACATAAACTAATTATATTTTCATGTTCATCTAATTAAGAGTATTTTAGGCATGCAATTTACAAAAATTAAAACGAAAAATTGAACCAAGAATGAAGGGTTGGCCGTGTGATGTTAGTGTGTTACACTAATATTATTTTTCGATTTTTGTCTCCTAATTTAACATGTGATTACTAGGTGATAAAGATAAAACATACATGCATCAAAAACAATAACATATAATCATATTCGAGGCGCTTATCATATAAGTGTGCGGGAAGCACCTTAGTTTAGGTTAGGAAAATCCTAGCAATTATCGGGGTCGATAATATGGTCGAAGACACTTAGATCGATGGCTCCACCTTGCTCCTCGTCTTTGATTAGAGTGGTACATAAAAATGGAAATAAGAGAGTTAGCAAATCATTTAGCTAGCTAAAACTATACTAACAAAATTTAAGTGTAGTGTTGTTTTTAGTTTAGGTGATATTTAGATTTTAAATGATTTTGATTTATGTTCATGTTTATTTACAAGTTAAAAGATGTAGGTTATTACTAACTAGAAGTGGTGTTGGATTTATTTAAGAGTTTAAGTAATTTAAAGCAAGAAAAATAAGAGTTTAAGGAAGAAAATAAATGGAGAAGGTGAAGAACTTCAAGAATGCTCAAGGTTGAAGATGAAGAAGCTTACTAAAGTTCTTGTGTTTGTGTTTTATTTAGAGAGAAAGTGTTAGAGTTTTAGTTGTGTTTTGTGTGTAATGAATTGTGTAGTATTAAAAATGTATACTAGTAAAGTATAATGTAATTAGTTTACATAAAACATTAAATTAAAATAGGCTAGAATGATGATGTAAAATATAGGAGTGTAAGGAAGATTGGACATGGTAGAAAAGTAGAGACAAAATGGAAGAGGATCATCCTTGACCAAGGACCAAAGAGGTCGGCCAAAGTGGTGCTCACTTGGCTCGATTTTCGTTTTTTCAATTTTTCGATTTCTTGCACTTGAAAAGTCTCGAAATGAAATATATAGTTTTAAAATGGTGGTTCGAAGTAAGATCAAAAATAAAAATGAAGAAAAACGTTGAAGGGTGATCAAAACAAAAATTGGCTTTAGGATCCTCGAAACTTTGAAATAAAATCTTATTTGATCGAAACACTTATTTTTTTTGTTGAAAGTTATCGAATTAAATCATTATACTCAAACGTCAAAAATTTTACCAGTTTAGGCTTAGTGTAACTCAATATATCGAGTTTTAGTGAAAGTGTTAGTTAAATCAAAATGAAATAGTAATTTGATATTATTATTATATGTTTTGTTAGTAATAATCAAAATGATTAAGCTTAACTAGTTGTTAATTAGATTAGGATTATGAGTAATTATATTTAAGAAAGGATTAGGTGACTTAATCACATTTAGGTGGCTTGGCCATTTTGGTCAACATTGACCTCGATTTGCGTGCCGAAATTTGTCGTTGAGAAAATTGTCGAGGATTCATCATTTGATTTATCGAGTTTGAATATGTAAAAATAAAGTTCAAATTCAAAGTAATTCAAAATGGTTTTAGTTTAGGTACGATAAAAGTTGTAGCGCATTGTGTTAGAAAAATATTGGGCGAGATTGTTGAATTAATGATTTGCGCAATTATAATAGGCTTAACTTGACATGGAGTGTTACATGTTTAGCGAAAAAAATTCAGTCGCATTTTTATTATAAGGAAGAAGGTTGAATTTAATTTAAGGAATTAAATTCTTTTATAAAATTGTGTTACAAAAACACGGGGTGTTACAGTTTGGGTCGGGTCAAGTCCGATTCGGGTTGAGTCGGGTTCGGTTGGGATCGTTATTGGGGTAGAGTCATTTCGAGTTCAATAGTGTATAGGGCCGCGTCTGGTCGGATCATTATCGTGTCTGCGCAATTTTATTAAAAAATTTCAATTTTTAGATATAAAAATAAGTATTTCGACTATTATTTGTTTTAATTACTTCATTATTAAGTCAATGGTTTCATGCTATATAATTTTTTGCTCTCAATTGAATCAATGGTAATTAGTGGAGTAATATTGTCAGGTCTATCAGATCGATTTTTACTCGGGTTACAATTAGGTCAAACTCGCCATTTCTAGGGAAAATGAATCCCTTTTCATTCAAATCTTTTCACTCTAGCCAAATGAAGAAAAATATGTTTCTTTCTTTCTTTTCCCTTAAACTCTATAAATCCAAACGGATTTGGATTCCATAAAATTCAAATTTTGGAGAAGTTTACTTTATATGGAATTAGAATATTATTTACTTCCCTTTTTATGAGATAAGTTATCTTGCAATTGTATTTTTCTACCTAATTAAGCAAATTTCACCAACTTTACACACTTTCAACTTCATAGGATCCTCACGTTGGCATTGTGGAAGTAACTTCCTGTAGTAACTTCTACTTACCGAAGGTATTGGTAAATGAATTTCAACCTAATAGAGGAATAGACTTCTCATGGGAAATTTCAATTCACATGAACTATACAACTAAACAAGTGAGGGGTTTTTTTTTTTTATTTTTTTTTTTTTGATAATAATAATTCATTAACAAAACATCAAACGACAATTACAACGAATATGTTAAATCGAATAACAAATCTAACGATAATCAAAGTACAAATTTCTCTTATAGAATGAAAGATCTCAAACCCTAATTTGACAATTCGGCACAACCTCGTATCGCTATCTCCATGTAGCCTTTGAGGGGATCCTTCAATTCGAATGACCATGGTAGAGAAACCGCTTTGCTCCGTTGATTGTTGACGATTAACGTGTATCCATTGAACTATCATCCAACGAGTTATCAAAGAACCATTATATTGATAAATAACAAACCAAAAACACCCCATAAAGAGGTACTGAAAAAATCCTACAAAGAGAAACTGAAAACTCTCACCAAAGGAGAGACTTTTATTAAGATAATAATAGAAAAACATATGATATCAAAAATTAATTCAGTCTGGGGCTTATCATCGACAATTGGATGTCAATGGTAGCCCCGAATTATTAAAAGGGGAAAAGGGTTTTTTTTGGGAGAAAAAAGATGAAGGGGGCTAGGGTTTTAAGTTATTTCATCGTACAAGCTGTGAGGGGTTTTTAATTAAGTGAGAATTTTAAAATTCTCATGAATTTAAAGGTCAACCAAATGAGCTTTATCAAAATATCTTTTCAATAAGCAAAATTTGAAAAGAAAATATATTCCAATACTAGCTATCCATTCTCCCTATTCTTACTCTCCCTTCTTTTCACTTCTTTCCTTTCCTGTTTCCTTCTTTTCTCTTCGCCTTTGTAATTAAAAAAAAGACACTCTTAAGATTAACTTTACCATACGTCGATACCCGCACTTTGAATATCGAAAAATATGCCAACATTAATATTCTACGGAGCAACGTATAACATGTTAGAAAAATAATGAACGTCAATTTAGGAAACATTAGATATCCCGTACGATTAATTGCGAATCATGGTAAGACTCCACTACGTACGTAAATGTGGGTACAAAACATAGAATTTATTTGATGATTCATGCGTGAGTGATCCTTAAAAGAAGACAAGGATCAAATTGAAACAACATAATACGTTTAGTTAGGCATGCATCTTATGCGATACTGTTAGTGACTTTCCTAATCTTCTTCCATCTTGTAATTAGCTGCATTATTTTATTAACAACCACTAGTATTATGCCCGTGCAAATTGCACGGGTATGTTTTTTATTAAATTCATGTAAGAACGTATAAATAATAAAGTTACAGTATTATGGATTTAATATATGAATCTTTTAAAATGATCAAATATGTATATCTATCACTGAAAAACAATTAAAACAATGAAATTATATGACAAATAATCATACGGAACAGAAAAATTCAAAGCAATACATAAAACTTAAGATAAAGAAATAATACAATAATAAGATCGTTCACTGGACTATAATTTCTCAAAGATACGGGTATATTGTTTAAAATTATATGATAAACAGCAATAACTAATTGAAAATTTTACAAACATCACGGAAAAGGTGCCCGTGCAAGTTACAATAACTAATTGAAAATTACACTAATTGATGTGCACGTGCAAATTGCACGGGTATATTGTTTAAGGAGTTCAAGTAAGAACGACAAATTATGAATAAGTATTAGAAGAAACTTTTAAAAGACGTCTTTTAAAACGATTAATATGAATTAGTATCCTTCAAGAGAACCTAAAAAAAGTGTATGGCAAACAATAATAAGTAATCGAGGTAGTTTTAAACCTTTGCAATTCGTCTTAAAATGTCAATTTGCAAAATGCACAAATTATAAATTTCCTACCAATTTGCCCGAGTAAATTTTAAATCCGTTCAAATTGCATCAGTATGTTTAAAATTTTAAGTGCCACTTACATTTATAACCCGTGCAAATTTTAAACACAAAATGTCAAGAAATTTTCCCATGCAAAATGCGATCAAATTTATTATTAGTGCAAATTTTAATCAAATTTTTTATCCGATGTCAATTTTTTGCACTACCAATAAATTTGATAACAACTTGCACAGGTAAGTTTTAAACTCATCCAAGTTGCATGCGTATGTTGTTAAAATTTACGTGAAAATTGCATTTATGCCCGTGCAAATTTTAAATAAAATGTCAATGAACTTACCCGTGCAAATTATTATCAAATTTATCCAAGGCCAATTTGCACGGGAAATAAATTTGTTAGCAATTTGAACTAATAAATTTTAAACCATGCTAAAATTGATGTGCAAATAGCATTTTTGACTGTGCAAATTTTAAACAAAATGTCAAGAAAGTTACCCCTACAAATTAATACAGAGTATTGGTTTATTATATGTGTAAATTTATTATCATGTTGTTAAATAATAAAAACGATGTTTATCGTTTTAATAAAAAAAAAATTAGTTGATCAATTAAAAAATAAATTTTTATCATAATTCATTTATGTAAATAAAAATGATATTACAATTGCATTAACAAAATTTATGTAAATAAAAATATATTATATAAAATATATTTTTTAAAACATCTAGTGATTTTAAAAAAGGTGGTAAAATTAGATTTTAACCTCCAATACAATAACAACCTGACTCGAGACGCGTATAACATACTCGAATGAGTCCACATACCCAACACGAACGACCTTAACCACAGACGCAATTGAAATTTATATCGTAGTATAAATTTTTGGTGGAAAATATAATTTGTGAAATATATGTTGATAATATTATAAAGTGGAAATACGGCCCTGCTGCTACTACTAGCTGGTCATGGCGAAAGATCTGTCAGATTAAAAATTTGCTTGCTCCTGGTTATATGGGTGACTGGTGGCTTCGGGATGAACAAGAATATACTATAAGTAAAGGGTATGATTGGCTTAATCCCCCTACTGATGAAGTCCGTTGGAGTAAATTAGTTTGGATCAAAGGAGCTCGGCCGAAGCACAGTTTCATTGGTTGGTTAGCTTCGCACAGGCGTTTGTTGACTAATGACCGTCTGATAAGAATGGGATACACTGGTTCTGCTGACTGTTATTTGTGTAATGGGGGAAGCGAGACCCATGATCACCTCTTTTTTCAGTGCAGTTTCAGTTATCATATCGCTGTCTGGACATTTTGAACCGAGCTACTAACAATGTCATCCCTGCTCAGGATTACGAAAATTGGTGGAACAATGCTGCCTTCTCCTCACTTGCGGCCAAGGCTGAAACAACCTTCCTTATACTCGCTCTTGTCTATAGAATATGGTGGTGTCGTAATGAATGTCGTTTATATGGAGTTGTACCTCTCCCTTCTGTCGTGGTGAATAGCTTACTACGAGAGAGGAGTCTAAGTTTGAGTTGTAACTAAGTTTTGATTAAAGTTATAGGGATATGAAGTGGCTTTGTTAGCCTTGTAATGCACGTTGTAACCTTGATCTTTTGATCTGTTCAATGATAACTTACCTTTGATCAAAAAAAAAAAATATTATAAAGTGGAATGGGAGTAACATTATTGAACGAAGAGAATATAATTATAATTTTATTTAGATCATAACTCAACGTCTCAACCCATGACTCATACAACTCGATCTAAATGACCTAGTTTGGGACCTGAGCCTTCTGATTTATTTGACAATTTAGCCTTATTATTAATATAAATTATATCAGTATTTATGTTTAAAATATTTGAAAGCAAAACATAAATAGAGATTGTTAATTTATCCATATCTTATTTGATAACCAACTTTAAAATAATCAGTCAATATAAATGGTTTTATATAGCACAACATTTGCTCAATATTTGGTAAGTCCAATTTTACATTTCATAATTTTGAATAATTTAAAATTTAAATAACAATCTTATGTGAGACCGTCTCATAATAAAATATTCTATACTATTTAGCTTAGAAAACTACTTAAATAAGTTAGCAACTATCAATTTGTGAAACCGTCCCGGTAAAGAATTTTGGTTATAATAATCAACTAAATTTACAGAGCAATTAATATTTAACTAAAATTTTACAAATATTTATTAGTGAAACAATTTACATTAATACAGATAATTGACTTGCAACTTTGCAAGACCAAAAGCCCACATGACACATTTAAAACCTAATTACTTTTCACTGATTCTTGTCAATTATTTTTATTCTCACTCTTTATCCTTTTTTTTCTCCATCATATTTTCTTCTTCTACAACTTAAATGTCTTTCACCCCTCAATTCACTCATAATTTGTACATTTATACAATGCTTACACCATTTATTCAAAAACTTTGAAGGAATTAGTATAAAAAAAAAAAAAAAAAAAAAAAAAAAAAAAATACTATGGAAGAAAATTTAATCGGAAGACGCCACAAAAAATTGAAAAATTATTGGAGTGATGGAGTCCTAATGATGCTACACGCCTACACAGCATCTATAACTCTTTTGTTGATAATCATCAACTTCTTTTAGAAACTTCTTGGTCATGTTCCTTAATTCTTCATCTCTCTTTGATTTCATTTTTATCTCTTCAAATCTATGCCATCTTTTTATTTCATTTTTTTTTTTAAATTTGAAAATAATATAGTAAGATTAATAATTATGGAGTAAGTGATTTATCATCATCAAGTTTATTTACGAAGTAGTTTATCATCATTTTTTTTTCCTCAAATTTCAAAGCAGTATACACGGATTTATTTTTTCATTTTTTTGGAAACTTATTTTTTGGACTTTATTTGGTGTGAATTTGATTTAATTGGGTTTTTGTTCTTTTTTTTTTGTTTGTGATTAATTTTGGGTTAAAATTGATTGTTTTTTTTTTCAAGACTTTTTTTGAGTACTTACACAATAAAAATAAATGTATGAAAGATCATGGAGGGGCCCTCTTTGAAAAGTTAAGAATTAACCACAGGATGACACATCATCTTGTGGTTTTTGCTTTGTATATAAGATTGAATTTTGTTGGAGATTATGACTTATAAAAAATACCATAATATATTATTTAGCTTAATATGTTATATCTAATATTAGAATTATTATCGTGGAATAATATATCTTGAATTATTTCCCGGATTTATATGGGACTGATGAGACGAGTTTTGTATGGTTTTATATGCGTATTTTAGGCGACGTTTGATGTTAGTAAGGTGCTTTTATGGGTTATTTTGATATAATTTGGAGTCGGAGATGTAGGGTTTTGAGGACATAAACAAGTTTTATACAAACCCAATTTGCCAAGATCAAATCGCAAGTATTGAACGAATTAACAAATACAAGTGTGGAACCCGGGATCGGACCCAACTCGGCGTCTTGCTTAAGGGCGGATTTTAAAGTTAAAAAAGATTAAGTTGGAAAAACCTTTAAGAACTGTTATGGAGTCGCCACCTATTTATCGCGGAAAATAGGAACCTGCTACCATGTTCTAAGTTAAAAACATGTTCTTAGATTTTGGAGCACGCCGACACCCCTAGATCTAAGGCTTGTGAAACCAGATTGGATTCGGGGTGAGGGTACTTTAGAAAAAGAGTTAATTCAAATAATGATTTATGAAAACCTTTTAGAAAAGCCTATGTAAAAATAGCCTCTACTGACCTAGAACAATCCTTGTAAGATGATAATTGAGCCAATGTTATCGCTACGTACAAGTGCGATAAGTTTGTAAAAGAATGCAGATGCAGATGCAAAAAGATTGATTAAAACCCTCAGTTTAGCATGTTTAACTTGTTAACGAATATGGTTCAGTTAAAGGTCGAATTCATTGTTTAAGTTGATTTTAAATGCAAAAGAAAAGGGTGCAAGATGCATGCAAATAAAATAAAGTTCAATTGTCCATTGGTTTATTTTATAAGGTCGGTTGCTTATGCGACTTTGGCGTGTCATCGAATATGGAGTGTACCCGAAGTAATAAGAACACTTGGAAGGCAAGCGCTCGGGTGCCAAAGCCGGGCGCTAGAGTGTAGTCCCTTTGTTAGTCCATAGAAAATAAGAAAAAGCTTTGATCCAAGTGGATCGGTACCTACCTTGTCCTGGCGCTTCAGATCTCGGCGAGCTTCGCTTCTTGAACTAAAGGAGGATGAATTCAACACTGATGGTGTGTTGAACTCAAGGATTTGAGTGCGTGAGGCTTTGAGGGTGTTTAGAAGTGTGTAAGATGTGAAATCGATGATAAATCAGGTCTTATGAGGCTCGGGTATAGGGCTCTATATATACTAAAAACCTCGGAGAAATTAGGAAAGCGAGGAATAAAAACAAAGCGAGGAACCGCATAGGCTTATGCGGTTGCCAGGGCAAACCGCATAAGCTTATGCGGTTTTCCTCCAAACCGCATAAAATTTGTGCGGTTTGGAGGTGTGGTTCTAGGCCTAATTTCCTAGTTTCGGTTTGTGAAATCTTTGAAAGATTACGTGATAATTTGGACGTGTGGCTCAAGAAAACAGCTAGGATAATCCCGAGATATTTTGTGGTGTTCGTGGCTTTGGAGTGCGGGCCAAAGGCTTGGGTTTGGGCTCAGTTTGGGCCGAGACCCTAAAATGTAAAGGTGTATTTTGCATAGATTTGTGAAATAAGCTAAGACGTGAAGTCAGATTTTTTGTGTAAGAGGGGCTAAAAGGCGGTTTTAGCTACCGGCCTAAATTTAGAATTTAGGAATCTTTGAATTAGACCTTGTTAATGTAAAAGGGCTAATTGTAGTGCGAATCTGGCTCATGCCAAATGAAGCAGGACAAGGACCTAGCTAGACTCCAAATGGACAAAATGAACGTTATTTAAATGCGATGTGATGCGACCTAAATCATTTTAACATTTCAAAACGACTCAAAATGAATTCAACATTAGTTAGAACCGTTTAAGTCAACGTTAAAGCATGCGTAATAAAAGTCCGTGATACATCACAGGGTTTTGTTTGGGAGGGTACGGATATGGGTATCCACAGAGCCCCCAGTTTGACTGAGCTCGGACTAGAGCGCTAGTCAAACTCCACGACCATATCCCACCATTACGGTCTTGATACGCCAATGAACGAAGCATGTGTCCATGGGTGAGACGAGGACTTCGGACCGGGCTTAGCGGGGAGGGGCGTGCGCATTTTAAGGACGTGGCGGTCCATGCATGCTATAAGGGCCTGCCGGCCTGCAGAGTACCTTCGTCGTGCTTGTTGTACTGTCGTTGATGGTGCCTTTGTATATGCTCGGTGTCGTCGGATGCCTGGTGCTGCTGCTTGTAATGTCTTCGTATTGCATGGGCTAAAAGGGACTAAAATGCAGGGATGCATGTGCTTGTAAGATGTTTGGGTATGCGTGAGGTGTACAATTGAGGGTGCTTATGTAGGTGTAGGTCTCGTGAAAGAGCGTCCGTGTAATGTTTGAACTCGCCGAGGAGTGTCTATGTAGAGTGAAATGCTTGGAGTTAGGTGTATATTGCAGTGTGCTTGTGCTTGGGCTCGCCGAGGAGTGTCTATGTAGTCGTAGTTGCATATGATTGCCTTTCGTTGAGGAGAAGGTAGTGCCGTTGTCATTGCTGATGCCGTTGTTGATGTCGTGCTGGGTCTCGCCGAGGAGCGCAGGTGCTTAGTGTAGTATTTGCTGGAGAAGTACTAGTTTGCTAGGGAAGGGTGTATATGTATGGTCTCGCCGAGGAGCGTAGGTGTAGTTGTGGTTGTTTGGGAGAGTGATGGTGTTTCGTCTTGTTAGGGGTGCAGGTGTATATTCGCCGGGATTATGGTCCGAGGAAGGTGTATGTGCTCAAGTGTACGGCTTCGTGTAATTGCTTGGACTTGTTGGATGTGCTGATGTAGACGCTTGGTGTTTATGTTAGTGATTTGTTGGGGAAGTCGAAGGGTATGTCTTGGACTCCGTAGGAAATGTCTGTATAGGTGTGTGGACTCCATGGGGAGGAAGCGATACTCCACAGGGACGTGTAAGAGGGTGTAAGGACTCGTGAAGAGTGTTCGTGTTTAGCCATCTGGGTGTATTAAATGCTTAGTACACGCAGTATGGCGATCGTAGGTGACGCCTTAACCAAGGCATAGCGCATAATGTATGTGCTAGTACTTGTGGCGGACTGTAGGTGACGCCTTAACCAAGGCATAGCGGGATGTGCTAGCGCATGCGGCGGACTTTAGGTGACGCTTTAACCATGAAAGCTTGCGTGTATGAAGAAAAATACTTAGGCTTGACGAGACTAATATGGGGAGACAACGTGGAACAAAACACGCCTTAGAAATTGCCTTGTTGACAAGTGTTTCTTCCGGAATCTCTTATCAATCGGCGACTTCAAACGTGAACTCATTCGCACATGTCGCGCTTCAAATCCTAATAATTCGACTGCGATTGTCTTCTCGAAATCTTCATTTTACCGCTTCACCATGAAACGTGGTATCTGGTGATTCGTTTGGATTCGTATGATACATGTCTCTTGGACTTGGAATGCATGGTGTTTGGGATGTTTCTTGGATATGTTAGGGTACTTGGTGCTTGGACCTACGTTCGGGTGTTGCTTGTCTGATGCATACATGAGAGTGTTATGCTTTTAGTGTGCATGTTCATGTTTGTAGCGGTTCTGGAGGTGTCGCTCAACCGTAGATGCTTATGTTGATGTGGGTATTTATAGCGAAAAATTATCCCATTTTTCGTTGTAAAGGTTTGATTCTTGATAGGAAACGTCAGCCCCCAGTTTGACTGAGTTATGGTGTCGGTGTATGTGAGCCCCCAGTTTGACTGAGTTATGGTGTATAACGATAGTCAAACTATGTAAAAGGCTATGGGTTGCAGTAGGATAAAGGTGTTTTAGGAGAAGGAGTATTCGGATTACCCCCTCGAGTTTGACTAAGTTTTGAATGAAAACTGAGTCAAAGTGAAGAGTATGGTGTTTGGTTTTGAAATTTCCCCCGTAGTTTGGCTTAATTTGATTGAAATTAAGGCAAAATGGAGAAGAATGTAAGCGATGGGGCAAAGCGATTCAAATGTCAGGATGGTCGTCTTTGAGGTGGCTTGGGTTCGATGAGACTTTGACGAGTACCGTCGACTTCACCCTTAGTTGTATTAGTATGCTTGTGTAATAAGGATTGTGTGAACCCTTGTTTACATGACTGTTTGTTGTAGCTTGGCTTGAACTTTGTAGTTGCTTTCGTCGTCTTTCGCTTCCGTGCGGTGTTGTGCTTCCGTGTACCTGCGTAGTTAGTAGGCTTGGATTTGAAAGTGAAATTATTCCCGATTGGGATGTTTGGATTAAAATGTTTTTGTTGAAAAATCATTTTTGTGAAAGATTCACTTTAGTTGTCGAAATGAGCTTAAAAAAAAAAAATGAAAGCTTGAAATGTTTGTTGTAAGCTTCATGCAAGATGAAAGAGTGTTTTGACGTTGTGAGCTTAAGCTAGAGTTGTGAAGACCGTAGAGGGTCATTTGAGTGCAAAGGTTGAAAAGCCCCCAGTTGTCGAGGATGAGAATTCGGTAGAATCTCAACACGGAGTGGGGTGTAGTGCTAGGTTCGGTTGTGCTTTGCGTAAGCTGCCTACGTATCCACGAACGTGGAATCAAACCGGCGTAGTTCGAAAGAGCTTTTGCTTAAAATGTGTTAACTTGAGTGAGTTAAATTCGAAGAATGCTGTTTCTCAAAATGTATTAATTCGAGTGCCGAGTTAAATTTCTGGAAAAGTTTAGACTTCGAAGATTCGAGATGCATTTCAAGGATTTGAGATGCATTTTCGAAAGGTACATTTTGTTTGCGAAAGGGGGTGTTTGCAAAAAGTGAATTGCAAAGTGCTTTCATATTAACTCGAGTAAAGGTAATTACCTAGTTTGAGGGTGCATTGCCTCGTGTAAGTTTGAAAAAAAAAAAAAAAAAACGTGTCGTTCCGTGGGAACGTTTTGAAGACTGGAGAGTTTTTGAAAGGGGCGGTTTAAATGTCGCTAAATTGTTTGATTGGAAGAGGATTGACTCGACGTGTGACTCGATGCTTAAAATGCCGAAAAGTTTGCAAAATAGAGACGAATCGTATGCGTGATTTGAGACTCGACGGTTGCATGGATGCCATGTTCGGGAACACTTGCGTTGGTGGAGCCCCCAGTGGTGCTTGCTTGTCTGCGGTGGGATGTTGTTGTTCCTGCAAAACGGTGTTAGACCAAAAAGCAGAGTACTACTCCTAAGTCTATGACAACTTTGCCTTGATTTAATTCGTTTTAGTCAGCCTCGATAAAGAAATAGTTTGCCTTTGAGCTTTGTGAATTTTTGTGGACACATCCTTAGCATGGAAAGCTTTGGACGGGAATATTTTGTGGATTTTTGTAAAGGTTGGTTGAGCTCGGGAGAGCGGCCTACGTATCCGTGGTTACTTTGAATCAAACCTAGCGTAGTTCAGAAAGGGGTGTGTTTGTTTTGGTAAGGAGGTGTTTATGTGGAAAGGTGCGTGTTTAAGGATCCACCTGGCCTGGGAGGTGGGTTTGTTTTTGTGGAAAGGTGCGTGTTTAGGGACCCGCCGGTCAGAAGGGTGTTTATGTGTTTGACCTTGATACATTGCATCCTAAGGGTGAGTTCTCCTTGGTTGATCTAAATTTGGTTGCTTGCTACTCATTGTGTCTTAATTTGGAATTTCAAAGACCGCCACTCGTTTCGGGCTTGACTTCTTGCCTTTGGGGTTTTACCGCTTATTGATTTCTAAGCTTGTTGACTTCTTAAGCTTTTGACTTCTTGAGCTTTGACTTAAGCTTTTGACTTCTTAAGCTTTTGACTTCTTAAGCTTTTTGCTTAGTTGTTTTGCCCCTTGTTCCTGAGCTTTTGAGACTTTTGCTTTTTGGTGACTTTGGTTTTGACCTTTGTACCTTGTATTCCGCTTGGTTTGAGAATATCCCACGCCTGCGGCAGGCTTGAGCTCGGACCTTGCTAAACTTCTTGGCTCGGTGGTCACCGTGATCGTGTGTCTATCACGCGGACTCCTCGACAAGTTCGTTTGCTTATTAGGCACGCGATCGAGTACGCGGAGGGCGATCCAGAATACTCGCATTTTTGGTCGCGATCAAATTCATGACCACCGTGGAGCTCCAAATTAATGGATCCTCCTCCAAAAGCGGTGGAGTAGTAGACCACAAGCGCACTAGTGAACCTTAGGTGTTTAGTCGTCAAGCTTTCTTGTCTTCGTGTCCTTGATTTAGTTGTTGACTTGGACCTTCGTACCCGGCCTAGATCTCCCTAGGATAGTTGTTCCTGGGATGCAATGTATGTTGGTGTAGAATTGTGTTTTTTATGGGAAAAGTGTGTAAAAAGGAAGCTGGGTTGTAGGCAAACTTATTCCTTTATCGATTTGTTAAAAATGTCGTACGTCGAAGACTCGATTGCCCTAGACTGACAGAGTTTGACTCAATGTTTAAAAACTCGACCCGTATTGAAAAGACTCGAATTTCTTGAGGAGATCCGTGAGATCGTCGGTGGCGCCTTGATGGATTCTTCGCTGGGTGCTCGAGACGCACATGTCTCGGATGGGGTTGATGCTCGCGTCGGGACTTGGCTCATGCATACTTAGATTTGTCTTTGATTTTGCAAAAGTTTTGTTTTCGGCGAAAAGCAGGATGTTTTGTTGAGCAAAATGTGTTGTCACATTTTGGCTCGATGTAAAAGGCGTTTTGAAATCAAATCCGATAAGCTCGTGTTAGTGGCTTGTCGGTGAAAGTGTGAATCGATTCGGAGTGGCGATAGGCTATCCGAATCAAGGGTGTTTGAAAATGTGATGAAGACGGTTATACTCATTTTCATACATTCGGTTTGAAAGAGGGTTAGATTAAAGCGACTATGAGCCACTTGGTCTAACCGTGAAGGATTCGTGGGATGATGCTAGTTCATTCCTAGGTTTTGTTGTCTTGTGAAAAGAGATGTTTGGATTAAAATGGCGATAGGCCATTTTGAATCATGGATTTCGAAAATGTTTATTTTGCTAGATTTGTTTTCAAGAAAAGGTCCATTCTCGGGTTTGAAAATGTTTGGTAATAAATGGGTTACAATGAGTGCGGGTCATGTAGTTCATTTATGTTTTGGAATGTCACGAGAATAAAGTGATTATTCTCGGGTGTTTTGAGGAGACTGTTTGTCTAGATCAAACCGTCCTGACTATGGGCCATTCGGTTCGAAGGAAGGATTTTTGAAAAAGGTTATTTCAAAAACGTGATGAGGGTTTTGTGAAAGTAGTTTGTAAGAGGATTTGGGCCAAGATGGTTATGAATCATTTGGTCTGATGAAAAGTCCGCGAGATTGGGCTTGGCCATTCTCGGGTTTTGTTTGCTTGAAAAAGACAATTTTTGCTGAAACGAGTCGACTTTGGGCCGTTTGGCCTAAAGATATTTGTAAAGAGAATGCCGTTATTTGTTTTGCAGGAGTGAGGAGATTTTTGAAAAGAGCTCATTTCAAAAGCGGGTGTGTTTTGCTTGGTTTGTAAAAATAAGAAGATTTTGAAAAGAATTTATTTCAAAAATGAGAGTGTGTTGCTTGTTTTGTAAAAGTGAGGAGATTTTTGAAGAGAGCTTGTTTCAAAAATGAGGGTGTATTGCTTTAGGAGCAATGTTGTGCCTAAGAAGTCTTTGAGGCAAGAACGCGTGTGCGGATCTTGTCTCGACGTTGAAAAGTGTTTGATTTGCATTCGTCGAGCCCATGTTAACGGTTCATCGTTAAGGGCTCGAGCCTAGATGCATGGAAAGGATTCGACTCGTGAACGGTTAGCTAGTCGAGTCGAGGATGTTGAGAATGGATTGGTTTGTGTGACATGTATCTAGTTAGTCCTATTAGATTCAACGTTCGTTTTAAGCGTTCATTTTTAACTCATTTTTGTTTAGAAAGACCTTTTAAGCTTGAAAAAGGAGATTTTAGACGAGGTTTGGCTAATAGGAAGCTTTTGAGACGAGGATGCGTGTGCACATCTCGTCTCGATGTTAAAAGGTGCTAGCTTTGTCGAGCCCACCTAACGGTTCATCGTTAAGGGCTCGAGCCTAGATGGGCGAGAAGGATTCGTTTCGAGAGCGATTAGCTAGGCGAGTCGAGCGTGTTGAGAATGGATTAGGTTGTGTGGGTTAAATTTGCAAGTTAGTGACGTGACTAGACCAACGTTCATTTTAAGTGTTCATTCTACCTCATTTCTTTGTTAAGAAAACTCTTTTTAAGCTTGAAAAAGGAGGTTTTCGAAAAAGTTTTAGCTAAAGGAAAGCTTTTGAGACGAGGATGTGTGCGCACATCTCGTCTCGATGTTAAAAGGTTTTGCCTTGCACCCATCGAGCTGATATCGGTGATTTGCCGAGGTGAGCTCGAGTTGGATGTGTAAAAGAGAATGAATTCGACTCGAGAGCGATTAGCAAGTCGAGTCGAGGATGTTAAAAGTGGAGTCTAGGCCGTGTGACCTAGAGGATTGAAATCCGCGAGCTCGGGTTTTATTCCTTGCTCGGGTTTTTGCTTGTTAGTGAAAAAGGAAATTTTGAAAGAGTTTATTTCAAAAATTCGCGATAGTTTTGTTTGAAAAGTGTTAGTTTGTTAGATTCATTTATCTTTGAAAAGTTTAAGCGAGTTTTCGAAGATATGAATGCAAATGCTCGTTTTGAAAAAGTCCATGGAGTGCATAGCCTCGAACTTGTACGTATGACTCAAAAAGGGTGAAAAATGAGTCAGTCGGGTACACCTCCAACTACCTCGAGTACGCTTTGGCAGATACTTAACCCCTTCATTTCTTACGCCAGGCGATAGGTTTCTGAAGGGAGCAATGGGGCGATCGAGATAGCCGCTACTGCAAGTCGTGAGGGGCGAGAGGAATGCTAGTCCGGCGTGTGCTTTATCGAGTGGACAAGCCTGCATGTGGGAACCACCTCTCGAGGGTGCAAAGGGTGCCTAGATTCCAAAAGGAATGGACTCTAAACGAATGTGCATAGCTCAAATATGTATACTTGGATTGTTCAAGGCTTTCGTTTCACCTCTTTATTTTTAAAAAGAAAAGCTAGTTTTAAGTTTTAAAAATAAGATCTCCTCAATGAGTCGCCAAACTGTGGAACCCGGATCGGACCCAACTCGGCGTCTTGCTTAAGGGCGGATTTTAAAGTTAAAAAGATTAAGTTGGAAAACCTTTAAGAATCAAGTATGGAGTCGCCACCTATTTATCGCGGAAAATAGGAACTCGCTACCATGTTCTAAGTTAAAAACATGTTCTTAGATTTTGGAGCACGCCGACTCCCTAGATCTAAGGCTTGTGAAACCAGATTGGATTCAAGTGAGGTACTTTAGAAAAAGAGTTAATTCAAATAATGATTTATGAAAACCTTTTAGAAAAGCCTATGTAAAAATAGCCTCTACTGACCTAGAACAATCCTTGTAAGATGATAATTGAGCCAATGTTATCGCTACGTACAAGTGCGATAAGTTTGTAAAAGAATGCAGATGCAGATGCAAAAAGATTGATTAAAACCCTCAGTTTAGCATGTTTAACTTGTTAACGAATATGGTTCAGTTAAAGGTCGAATTCATTGTTTAAGTTGATTTTAAATGCAAAAGAAAAGGGTGCAAGATGCATGCAAATAAAATAAAGTTCAATTGTCCATTGGTTTATTTTATAAGGTCGGTTGCTTATGCGACTTTGGCGTGTCATCGGATATGGAGTGTACCCGAAGTAATAAGAACACTTGGAAGGCAAGCGCGCTCGGGTGCCAAAGCCGGGGGGGGCGCTAGAGTGTAGTCCCCTTTGTTAGTCCATAGAAAATAAGAAAAAGCTTTGATCCAAGTGGATCGGTACCTACCTTGTCCTGACGCTTCAGATCTGGGCAGAGCTTCGCTTCTTGAACTAAAAAGGAGGATGAATTCAACACGGGATGGTGTGTTGAACTCAAGGATTTGAGTGCGTGAGGCTTTGAGGGTGTTTAGAAGTGTGTAAGATGTGAAATCTGATGATAAATCAGGTCTTATGAGGCTCGGGTATAGGGCTCTATATATACTAAAAACCTCGGAGAAATTAGGAAAGCGAGGGAATAAAAACAAGCCGAGGAACCGCATAGGCTTATGCGGTTGCAGGCAAACCGCATAAGCTTATGGTTTCCCTCCAAACCGCATAAGGCTGTGCGGTTTGGAGGTGTGGTTCTAGGCCTAATTTCCTAGTTTCGGTTTGACGAAATCTTTGAAAGATTACGTGATAATTTGGACGTGTGGCTCAAGAAAACAGCTAGGATAATCCTGAGATATTTTGTGGTGTTCAGGGCTTTGGAGTGCGGGCCAAAGGCTTGGGTTTGGGCTCGTTTGGGCAGAGACCCTAAAATGTAAAAGGTGTATTTTGCATAGATTTGTGAAATAAGCTAAGACGTGAAGCTGTATTTTGTGTAAGAGGGGGCTAAAAGGCGGTTTTAGCTACCGGGCCTAAATTTAGGAATTTAGGAATGCTGAATTAGACCTTGTTAATGTAAAAGGGCTAATTGTAGTGCGAATGCGAAGCTCATGCCAAATGAAGCAGGACAAGGACCTAGCTAGACTCCAAATGGACAAAATGAACGTTATTTAAATGCGATGTGATGCGACCTAAATCATTTTAACATTTCAAAACGACTCAAAATGAATTCAACATTAGTTAGAACCGTTTAAGTCAACGTTAAAGCATGCGTAATAAAAGTCCGTGATACATCACAGGGTTTTGTTTGGGAGGGTACGGATATGGGTATCCACAACAAGTAAGATGAATTACATACCTTCTCGCAGCGGAATAATATAATAATAAGAAGTATGTAGAATATAAGAAATCCTTGAGAACCCAGAATAATAATAAGAATAAGAATCCCATAATAATAATTAACACCCCAATTGTGATGCCTCCATTAGTATCCACACGTACGGAGCTACAACTGGTATGCTAGTACCGAAGGGTTTATCAACCTCTCTCTAGAGAAACTATTTTCTCTCTATATAATATGTGGACTAATCTCATAATTGAATTGAGTTCAATTGAATTGATAATTCCTTCACAGGAACCCCATATATATAGTAAAGAGGAAGATCTAGGTTTCATAAACCTAATCCTAGTAGGTTTCTATAAACCTGAAGAGTTGTAGCTGGGCCAAACTAGCTTTGGACCCGGTAATTAATTAATGAGTTCTACTCATATTATAACTACCCTGTACATTTGTGTGTGACCCAATGGGCCCACTTAAGAGCTACTAGACACATAACTTATTTATGTATCAGATCAACATTGGTCTCTAGCAAGACGTGTTGACCTCATAGACTTAAGCGGGTTAATTATTATAGGACAGTGGATATAACTCTTTCAGTCTCCCACTTGTACATGTCCCTATAAGAATATCAATAAGTCTCTTTACTACTATTGTTTCCAATTGAAAATGAGGTAGGTTAAGTGTCATCCTCATATGTCTCAATCGTTTTCTCGAATCTCCGAGTTGACTTGTCAAAAGACAGATGAATGCAAAACATTCCATCTGACCGCGGCCACGGATTTACACAAGTCACACTCTTCGAGAGGCCAAGAAACAATAAACTCTCTAACAAGAGAGGAGCAAATCCCATCTTGTCTAACCACACGCTATCACATGATTCATGCATACCCAATGACCATCCGTAGTCCCTTTTAACAGATGACGAGGAATAGTATCAAAGCATACACTTCACATGTACAGAATAGTCAAAGACTCAGGTCAAAAGACCAAACAAACAATTTCCAAGAACCTTTACTGACACTAGGCGAATCCTTAGTAAAGTTCTTCTCGGCGGGTCAGTCTAGTGAGTATCCTCAAATACACACCTATGTGCCTGGCTTGGTACATCGCTACCTATGACTCGTGGAACGTAGTCATCAACCAACTCACATACTAGTCATTTTCAAGTATTCGATTTGTCCCAACATAATACTCTGACTAGAGACAAAATAACTACATCCTCCATTTAATAGGATTCCACTTACTAAGTCACGTACTTAGTAACAAGAAAAAGGGCATTTAGCAACTAATTTTGGCAACCAAAAGAAAATTGGTTGCTAAATGGCAACTAATGCACTTTTAGTTGCAATTTAGCGACTGATTAAACTTTAGTTGCAAATCTTAGTTTCAGATTAGCAACTAAATATTTAATGGTTGCAAATTAGCAACCGTTTGGACATAGGTTGCACATTTTGGTTGCAAATTAGCAACTGAATATTTATCGGTTGCTAATTTACGACCAATTTAGAAATGGTTGCAATAATTTGTTGCTAATTAGCAACTAAATATTTATTAGTTTCTAATTTGCGATCAATTTTAAAGTGGTTTCAATAGTTTGTTGCTAATTAGCAACTAAATATTTATTGGTTGCTAATTTGTGACCAATTTTTAAGTATAACTATCGAAAAAACGTGAGCTACAAAAATTTTACAAGAGTATTTTAAGTATATTTTACGTTAAAATGATATATTTGGAGAGAAATGTGAAATTGTGCCGTTAAGTATAAATTTATTTGGTCGAAGAAGGAAATAGGTATCGAATTATAAAGAAAAAGTTTTTATAAGTACGGAGTAGTAATTTTTAAAAAAAAGTTTCGAGTATAAAAGATACTCCTCCGTAGTAAATTGTTTTAATACTCCATGTACGAGTAATAGTTTACCCATATAAGTTCAAAATTAAAAAAAATAAAAAAATTGAAAAGCCTTGAATGATGCCCAGTTGCCCACGTCTCCCCATCTCCTCCACCATTCATTTTTACTTAGCTTCCTTAATACACCACTCTTCCTCCATTAATTTTCATCTCTATCTTCTCTTTATCTCTAAAATCTACACTTACTCTTCTTCAAACTTCTTCATATACTCTCTTTTATACTCCCAAAACCAAACAACTTTAAGTCTGTAACATACAATCACTACAAAAAAACTGTGTCACTGCGACGGAATTTGCGACGGATGTATTTCCGTCGCAAAAAGTTTTGTTGCGACGGTCATTCCGTCGCATATATAGTAAGATCCGTCACAATAGGAGGCGCCAAAAAAATAAAAACCCGCCAGATTGAGAAAAAAATTTGCGACGGAATTTCCGTCGCAAAATTTGCACTAAACCGTCACAAAGTCTAGCGCCAAAATAAAGTTGTACCCGCTAAAAAAAATTCACATTTGCGACGGAATTTCCGTCATAAAAGTGAGAAAAAACCGTCACTTTTATCGGATTTCCCGCGTCGAAGAATTTAATATTAGAATATTAAAATGCGACAGAATGCATTCATTTTGCGACGGAAAGTCCGTCGCAAATGTTGAAAAATTGCGACGGATAGGATGTTTTGCGACGGAAAGTCCGTCGCAAAAAAAAATAACAAAAACAAAGTTGCAGCCGCAGTTTCATTATTTCAGATCGAAAAAAAAAAGAAAAAAAAAAGGGAGAGGCGATTATTAATAACCCCATCCGCGTTCGACCACCACTAGCCCCACCACTACCCCCACCTTCCCACGCCGCCGGTGCCGCCGCCGGTGCCGCCGCCGTTATTATTTCCGGCCACCACTAGCCCCACCACCGGCATTCTCCAAAATCAAGGTAAAAACACTAATTTTTGTAATTAATTTGGTTTTTTTTCAGTTAATATTAAATTTTACCTTTAATTAGATATTGTTAGAGTAGAATTATGACCTAGGATAGAAGCTATGTGTGAGATTTGATTTTCGATTGGTATTAATTGGAAGTTTTAGGGTTTTGATTTAATTGTTGTTGTTGTTGTTGTTAGTTGTTGTTGTTGTTGTTGTTAGTTGTTGTTGTTGTTGTTGCATTGTGATTGTTGTGTTGTTGTTGTTGTTGTTGTTGTTGTTGTTGTTGTTGTTGTTGTTGTTGTTGTTGTTGTTGTTGTTGTTGTTGTTAGTGTTGTTAGTTGTTGTTGTTGTTAGTTGAATTGAAGTTGTTTATGTTAGTTGTTGTTGTTAGTAGTAGTTGTTGTTGTTGTTGTTGTTGCATTGTCATTGTTGTTGTTGTTGTTGTTGTTGTTGTTGTTGTTGTTGTTGTTGTTGTTGTTGTTGTTGTTGTTGTTGTTGTTGTTAGTGTTGTTAGTTGAAGTTGTTGTTAGTTGAAGTAGCTGTTGTTAGTTGTTGTTGTTAGTAGTAGTTGTTGTTGTTGTTGTTGCATTGTTGTTGTTGTTGTTGTTGTTGTTGTTGTTGTTGTTGTTGTTGTTGTTGTTGTTGTTGTTGTTGTTGTTGTTGTTAGTGTTGTTAGTTGTTGTTAGTGTTGTTAGTTGTTGTTGTTGTACTTAAATTAGTTAATAATAGTTGTAATTAGTAGTAGTATAATATGGAATTATAGTATTAATTAGTAGTAATACATAATAGTAGAATTATAGTATAACTAATATTGTAGTAATTAGTACTAATATAAAATGGAGTATTTGTATTATTAGTAGTCTAATTTGGAGTATTAGTAGTATTTGTATAATAGTGAAAGTATATTATGATTAATAAGTAGTAATTAGTAGTAGTAGTATAATATATTACTAGTATTTGTTGTATTTGATGATATTTGTAAGTATTAAGTGTTGTTTGTTGGTAGTATCATACATAATAGTAATGTTAATTGTTAAATTTTTTAAATCATTCATAACTTAGTACTGCTCAAAAGTTATTCATTAGGAATAACCTTTGAATAGTCCCCATTTGGGATCGTCTTTAAACGTTTTCTATCACTAAGGTGGTAAATTCAATTTTTGTTTGTGTTAGAACGGAAGAAATTTGGTGTCATTTTCCTTTAATGTTCTCTGAATACATATATACACGATTTGTTTCATATCGTTTATATAATGTATTTGGAGAACTGAAGGGAAATGCTGCCGAATTTTTTCTGTTCTAACACATTCAAGAGTTGTGTTTACTAGTGATAGAAGACGTTTAAAGATGGGTTTAGGTTGGAGTGATAAGGACCCCATGACCGAAATTCACTTAAAATTTTATATATTTATATATAAGCTCCCGTTGTCTATAATATTTGTTTTGTGATGAATTGTGTTGTGATGAAATAATTTGTTATGGTAATTGTTTGTTTTGTGATCATAATTGATTGTGTATGTGTTATTGATCATGATTATGTTAGATTGAAATGAAGAGAGCCGACCGAAAATGGATGTATGAACGTTTAGATGATAATAGAAGAATTAGGGCTGAATATGCTTTAATTTCGTTTTTCGAGCGGCAAGGAAGAAGAAACCGCCTAGAGGGATGCCCGAATCTTGCTTTAATTTCTTAAAGACAAGGAAGGAAAAAGACCCGGAATTCGCCGAGAGGTCAAAAAAGGCGACGGAGAATAGGTGCAAGGGGGGAAAAGAGGGAAAAGCCCTTCCGACGCACGTGTTGGGTCGAAGAAGTGGTGGTGCGGCATTGGAAGCTGCTGCGGTATGTCTTTATTATCTATTCAATTTTAAATTTATCGTTTAATATTACCAACACTTTATATTTAATTATTTATATTTTAACACTTCAATGATTTTCAGCAAGGCATCCAGGATTTTACTCCATTTAAGATGTTGGAGATGTCGAAGAAAAACAAAGAAGGAAAATGGATTACTCCACGGGCCGAGGAAATTGCGGTAATATACTCGTCCTTAATATATTTAGTTTATTCAATATTTAATGGTTTTCAATTAATTTGAAATTGATTTTCAATGTTTAATGATTTTCAATTCATTTTCAGAAAAATTACTTGGAGAGGACGGCCGCGGAAGAGAACGATAACTACGACTGAACGTAACTCTACCTACGATGCGTGGTGGTTTTGATAGAAAGGGTCGGGTTTATGGTACTGCGAAGAGGCTCCAAATTTCTTCACACCGCCTAAAGCGCACAACCGCAGCGTCAAGAGGGCTCCAAGTTATACTCCCAAGGCCGTAAGTCAAACCGCAGCCCAAAATAAAGTGCTTATGGCCAAAGTGCACGAGCTTGACGAGAACCAAAAGATGATGATGGAATTCATGAGAAACCTCGGTTGGCAGAATCCGCCGAATACTTGCAATCCCGGCATGAGCGCTTTTCGTCGTGACGACTTCTCCGACGATCACGGCGACGGTCACGGGTTTAGTTCTATAGTCCCTCCTACTTAGACATTTTCATCACTTCGGATTTATAATATGTAAATTAAAATTGCGGTTTTATAATTAGTAGGTATTTTGTTAACTTTGTAGCGGATTATGTGTAAGTTAGTTACACATATTAATCTATATATCGACTCTATTATCGTTTGTTGGGTCGTGTTTTTGGTTGTGGAAACCGACATTTTCTGAATGCAGGTGTCGTATGACAACAATGGTCGACTGAAAAAAGCGGTATAAACTGCTGGCCGAGGCAGAAATAACAGCAGGTTTTTTCTGCCCATTTTTTTTTGCGACGGATTTCAGCAAATTTGCGACGGAAAATCCGTCGCAAACGTGTTTTTTTTTTTTTCGAATAAAAACTGCGACTGAATTAGTCCTTATTTGCGATGGAAATTCCGTCGCAAGTGTTTAATATTATTTTTTTATTTTTTTTTGCGACGGTAATTCCGTCGCAATTGTTTTTTTAAATTATTTTTTAAACAAAACTCTGCGACATATTTTAAATAGCCTTTTTTTCATTTTTTGGCTGCCACCTGTCACCACTTATGTGTCGGATTTTGCGACGACCGTCCGTCGCATGATTTTATTTGCGACGGAATATCCGTCGCAAATTATTTTTTGCGACGAGTCATGGCGACGGACATGTAGCGACGGAATTTCCGTCGCTAAGTGTCATTTTGCGACGGAATTTGCTTTTTAGCGACGGATTTTGCCGTCGCTAAACTCCTTATTTTTTGTAGTGAATAACAGCACTAACAGCAACCTCAAACACGGTGACCAAACAACAACTTTTCATCTGCTCGTCGGAGCAAACGGTAGCCACTACCGTGTTC
Organism: Dianthus caryophyllus; assembly: GCA_023091065.1. Lineage (NCBI taxonomy): Eukaryota > Viridiplantae > Streptophyta > Magnoliopsida > Caryophyllales > Caryophyllaceae > Dianthus > Dianthus caryophyllus. The sequence goes on along the minus strand of CM041517.1, from coordinate 36,676,040 downwards.
AGATCAACCAGTGAACCATCGCCGGAGAATCCACCGGCATCAGCTACCCTCTAATCACCGGGAATCGTCAGATCTACTCACTCCATGCTCGCCGGAAAACGTCACTTTGTCGGAGCTTACATTCCCGCCATCCTTCAGTCCACCACCTTATTGCCACGTCATTTTCCTCGTCGGCGTGTTCGCCGGAGTTTCACCAGCGAACTCCCACGTTGAGGTCTCTCCACGATCTGCCTCCCCTTTCTCTCTCCACTGTGCTTGCTGGAGTTTAATTTGGGTGATTTTTGCGGTTTTAGGTTCATCGATTTTGGTAATTAGGAGTAGATATGAGTACTGATTAGTAGATTATATTTGATTTGTTTTATGTTGTTTATTAATCATCTACTCCGTATTTAATAAATAAATCATTCTCATTTGTATTAATCCTCTCCTAACCTCTCCTCAAGAGAGGTATTTTTTTTGAGTCCTAAAATACATTTAGCAACCAACAGCTGCAACCAGACAATAACTTAATTGCAAATTTGATACCAAAATTATTAGTAGCAAATTTGCAATTAATTAATAATTAGTTGCAAATCTGCAACTGAAATAACTTGGTTGCAAATTAATGACCAAATATAAACTGTTGCAAATGAGCAACCACAGTACATTGGTCGCTAATTAGCGACCAATTAGCAACCAACTTCATTTAGCAACTGAGCCTATTGCAACCATCAAAAATTGGTCGCTAGTTGGTTGCAAAATTCATTTTGCAACCAATTTTAGAGCTATAGCAACTAATTTAGTTGGTTGCAAAATGGCCTTTTTCTTGTAGTGAAACCTATCAATCGATGTTATTGTTATTTTGGGACTGCATTTTAAATAAGTGCGATATTTATATCAATTATCGTAAATAACTCCCACTGAAATAAACACCTCTTATTAGTATCAAGACTATTTGCCAATGCGTCTTATACAATTCGCAACAACATGTTTCTAGTTGCGTAATAGGTATTTGTGCGTGACATGCAATCACCATTGCATCGAGTTATAACATTTGCATATACACAATTTACCTTTTTCTCAATAAGATAAACTGCTTTTGTTTCATAAGCACCAATAAAGTGATTCATAAACAACATTATTCGAGTGTGCTAATGTTTTATAAATCAAACGTCTATCATTTGCTTAAGAAGCAACAAGACACTCAATATTAGTCATCATTTTATGTTTGGAACCTGTTTCCAAAGCATAACTCATTTCATATTAACAAAGAGGTACATAGATAGTCATCAAGGACCACCTTTACTTGTATGAAAATTAAATCACTTGTAACACATTTACAATGATTCATTTTATCACAATTTGTATCTCATAATGATTCCTCGAGGTTTCATAAGCGCATAGGATTTCTTCAAGACTCTTCAAGTACATAGGATTTCCTCAATGCTTTTTAAACACATAGAAACATTCATAGATAGTATTCTAGTGACACTTGCTAGAACTTGATTGGTTTCATGTTCCTAATACGAACACATTAAAGAACTTTTATGCTAAGTACAAAATATTTCAAGCAATAAAAGTCAATCAGTGAAAGAAATATGTCATGAACATAACAAGCTGTAAATGCATATGCACTCCCACTAGTCTTCATGTATACAAATATACAGATTTCTTTGTCTTAAATGGATCAAAATGCCTTTTAAACCAAAATATCAAAAACAAAGATTTCAACTCCAAGTTACTTATTTCAAACAATTTTGAAATTTTCACAAACAACTAGCGCATTCTTATTGATGTGAAACTGATTTTCACACTTAACCCCTACATCTCATTTTATAAGATTATGACGATATTTGCTAGTTTCATGGATTTAAGCATATGGTAAATAATCTCCACTATAGTCATTACTTTAATTACCAATCGTGCTTATTAACATCATATATCCATCATACCAATAGATATCTTATGTTCATCCATGTTTCATATATATACGGAGTTCTAGCCCATCAATGCTTCCTTATAGCATACGGAGTTCTATAGAATCCAACGGTCTAGATGTTGCCTCGCTGCCTCGCTTAAAGTAGGGTGTCTCGTTTGAACCTATTACTATATATATATATATATATATATATATATATATATATATATATATATATATATAGAGTAAAGTTATATCGAGGCAGCAAATATAAATTAGTGTCATCCAATAATAAAAAGATAAAAGAAAACAATAAATTAGTGTCATCCACTTGCCCCACAAATCCCAAACATTAAATTAATTAAAATGAATACTCTAGCCAATTAATCAAACCAAACTTAAAACTACAAACCCCAATTGAGTATTGACAATCATCCGCATCGCACGCCGCACCGACCACCGAAGTCACTGACGACAGTCGTCGGCTCGTCGCCCATCAAGCCGTCAACCTTCTTTGACATTCTTCCGTCTTTTAGTACGGTGATTTTTTTGGCTCTATTTTATAATTTATCAAGAGAGAATAAGTTGAGTAGTAGTATGGGAGATCAACCGTTATATGATACACTAGTAACATTTATCGAGAGAGATTTTTTCTCACAAGTAGAAAATGATGATGTAATAGACCAATTTCAAGGTTTAAAAACTCGTCGTACTTTATTACCTCAACTCCTTTAATATAAAGATGTATTTTGTAACATTTGAATGAAAAAATATTTTTTTTATTTAAATTTCGCTTTTACATGTATATTTTGCACCCCCAATCGTGATATCCTAGATCCGCCTCTATCCACTTAGTACCTTCATTCCATGGGTTAAGTGGTGAGTACCCCAATAAGCACTTATCAGAGTTTTACGTGGTTTGCACAAGCATGAAATCGAGTGATGTCACTGAAAAGTAGATAAAGCTACGAGCTTTTCCGTTCTCACTGAATGATGCTGTAGATACCCGTATCCGTCCCCCCCCCCCCCAAACCAAGCTCGATGACGAAAAGGACTTTTCATGCATGTTTTATAAATAAGACGAAACAGTACAAAAGTGTCTAAAACGTTTTAGTCATTTTTAACGTATTAATTTAAATTTGCATACTTCGTAAAAAATGAGTATTAATTTAGTCATTTTTAGTCTTAAGTTGACACAATACACACAAGCACAACACAAAAACGCTTCACAAAAACGGCCCAAAAACACAAAACGGCACAAAATCATAAAAACGGCCCAAAACACGCAAAAAAACCCAAACACCCGAAACGGACCAAAGCATGTCCTGGGTCACATTTTCATAAAACAAAACTCCACAACGTCATAAAATAATATATTACAATATTATTTTATTTCGAGCCAAAACCGAAAAACACGACAAAAACCGAAACACGAAACGCGAAAACGGAGCCGAGAAATCAACTTGACCCAAGTTGATTCCCCGGCAAAAGTCAACAACAGCAGCAAAATACTCAAGTACGCTGTAAAGTTGTAATACAAAATATGGCGGCCCAAATCCAATCACAAAACAGCCCAAAAATCGCCTGTGCACAGGCGATTTTCTCCTTCCCTATTTACACACTGGCGATTTTTCATTTAATCGCTGGTTAACTGGCGATTTTCTGAGCAACCATACATAAAACACGAAGCAATTTCTATAAATAACAGCCCTCACAATTACAAAAATAACAACTTAACAATACACAATAACAACTAATCATCATCGATTAACAAAAACACAACTTACGCCTTTCGCACTTATAAATTTCCACTCTAAAAACCGTCTTTGCATTTTAAGGTAAAAACTTTACCTTCGGATTGGACGTTTGAGACTTGGACAAAAGGGTTACTTTAACCCGACTCGATATTGGCTTTAACGAACCCATATTCGCAATACGGTTGTAGTAATTCGAATACAGAATTCGTCTAAACTTCGCCAATATCGCATAAATAAACGACTCAAAATCACTATATCAAACACCACATTTACATTATGCAAATTCTCGATTCATGCTTTAAATCACGACTAAAACACGGATTCGACATTAAATTATACCGTTTCAACTAGTCTTTTTAAACATGCAAAACCGAGGATTTTTATAAAATCTTAGAAGCAAGTTCAAGTTGTTGAATATAATTGTAGAAGAAGAACAAATAGGGTTACGATCATTATATTTTTACAGTGGATAAGAATGTATATTGTATACATACGCGTATTTATACGTACATAGAAAAACTAGTTTAATTTGTTCAATGAGATATTGGTATGCAGTATGATATATTGGCGAGATTATGGTGATAAGTTGATATTCCGGCGAGATATTGATCGGAAAAATTGTTTAGGGTTAAATTTCACATTAAGGTAAACTAAAAGGGGCCAATTACTCCAATTGAAAGTTAAGGTATCTAATTTCACAATTGTGAATAGTAAAGGGGTTAATTTACCACTTTCGCGCCTTTCATTAGTTTCAGACGTTACTCCTTCATTAATTAATGCAAAAAAAAAATGTAAAAAAAAAAATTGAAAAAAAAGGATGAAAATTTATGGCAGGAACTGGGGATAGTTGTACCACATGGTCCTTGGATAGTATTAGGGGACTTCAACAATATTCTTTATCGCAATGAAAGATTAGGTGTGCCTGTTTATAGTTTTGAGATGCAAGCATTCCAGGCTTGTGTTCATAGCTGTGGACTGAGGGACATTAAACACACAGGGAAATTCTTTACTTGGAATAACAAGCAAGATGGTAACAAAAGGGTGTGGTGTAAATTGGATAGGGCTCTAGTTAATGATGATTGGTGTTGCGAGTGGCCTGATTCTTGTGCAGATTTCCAGGCTGAAGGTTTATATGATCACTCTCCTTGCATTGTGAGGATGGAGCTGATGAACACAAGGAGGAAACAGTCTTTCAAATTCTATAACATGTGGACTAGGCTGAATGAGTTTGAGGAAATTGTGGAGCAAGCATGGAAGCTACCTGTCTCAGGTGTGGCTATGTATAGGGTGGCTGTGAGGATCAAGCATATGAAACAGGTGTTCAGAGACCTAAATAAGAAGCATTTTTCTGATGTGGAACAAACTAGTGAGGTGGCAATGCAATGGCTCTATGATCTACAAAAACAACTGGATAACAATCCAGGAGACCTCAGGCTGAGAGAGGTAGAGAAGGAGGCCATTCTTGCAGTGCAAGAGAATCAGGAACGGGTCAGGTGTTTTCTAGCACAGAAAGCCAAAGTGGAATGGTTAGGGGATGGTGATCTGAATACGGCCTTCTTCCATAACACTATCAAGATGAGGAGAAGTGGGAATAGAATTCTGAAATTGCAGGATATGCAAGGGAAGATTTGTGATACACCTGATGAAATTGAAGGAGCTTTCCTTCAGTTTTATGAAACCCTACTTGGAAGCTCAAAAACCACCACACCTGTTAGTGATGAGATTGTGAGGTGTGGTAAGCTAGTGACTCAGGAGATGAAAACAAGTTTGTTGAGGCCAGTTCAGGAAGAAGAAGTGAGGAAGGCTTTGTTCTCCATTCCAGAAAACAAGGCACCAGGCCCTGATGGGTATTCTAGTGCTTTCTACAAGAAGGCTTGGCATGTGGTGGGGAGTGATATTTGCCTTGCAGTGAAGGAGTTTTTCAGAAATGGGAGATTGCTCAAACAAGTGAATGCCACTTTAGTCACTTTGATCCCTAAAAATAGTAACCCTCAAACAGTTATGGAATTCAGACCCATAGCATGCTGTAATGTACTATATAAGATTGTGTCTAAGGTATTATGTGAAAGACTAGCTGATATACTTCCTGACATCTTAAGCGAGAATCAGAGTGCGTTCACAAGAGGGAGATCTATTCTTGGGAACATTCTGATCTGCCAAGACTTAGTCAGATTGTATAAGAGGAAGACATGCTCACCAAGGTGTCTATTCAAGATCGATTTGAAGAAGGCCTATGACTCTGTTGAGTGGGGCTTTGTGAAACAGTTGTTACAATCACTTGGGTTTCCCTCTCAGTTCATTGAGATGATAATGAGCTGTGTGGAAACCCCTACATATACTTTTATGGTGAATGGGCAGCAGTTTGGATTCATGGAGGGGAAAAGGGGACTACGGCAGGGGGATCCCTTATCTCCACTCTTATTCACAATCTGTATGGAGTACTTGAGTAGAACTTTGAAGATGATTGGTCAATGCAACGAATTCAGATTTCATCCTCTGTGTTCAGATATGAAACTAAATCATCTGTGCTTTGCCGATGATTTGGTGATGTTTTGTAAGGGGAAGGCCGAGTCCATGAATCTGCTCATAAGGGGTTTTGATATCTTCTCAATGGCCTCTGGTCTTGAGAGAAATAACAGCAAATCCGAGATGTATGTCAATGGCATCAAGGATGATACTGTGTCTGAATTCAGAAACAGGACAGGGTTTTCTTTGGGAAGCCTACCTTTTAGGTACCTTGGGGTGCCAGTGTCACCCAAGAGACTGTCAGTCTTGGACTGTGAGGGGTTAACTGATAAGATTGTGGCTAGGATACGAGGATGGGGGGCCAGGAAGCTGTCTTACATGGGACGATTGAGTCAAAGCCGTGTTGAATACTCTGCACACCTATTGGGCCCAGATTTTTGTTCTTCCAGTGGCAGTGATAAAGAAGGTGGATAGCTTATGTCGACCATATTTATGGGCAGGGCATGAACATCTTAGCAACAGCTGCCCTGTTGCTTGGGAAGATGTATGTAGTGCAAAAGAGGCTGGTGGCTTGGGAGTCATTTATAATAGGAGTTGGAGTCAGGCAGTGATTGGGAAATTGGCTTGGTGGATACACATTAAAGCTGACCATGTTTGGGTCAGGTGGGTCCACCACGTCTACCTCAAGACAGGGAGCTGGTTGGAGTACAAACCCTCTATCAATACCAGCTGGTGTTGGCGCAAAATCTGCTCAGTTAAGGAAAGGCTCAAGGCTGGACTTGTACATCAAGGGTGGCTGAAATCAGGTCAGCCTTACGCTATTAAGGATGTGTACCATTGGTTACAAGGGAATCAGGTTAAACAAGGATGGGCTAAGGTGGTTTGGTCAAGATATAATATCCCACGACACATGATGATTGGATGGCTGGCTGCACGAGGACGTCTGGCTACGTTGGATAGATTGGTACGTTTTGGTATTACTTGTGATAAAATATGCTTCCTCTGTCATGACGAAGAAGAGGGTGTCAAGCACCTATTTTTTGGATGTTGTGTTAGCAAGATATGGCAGGAACAGATACGCAAATTCTTTGGCCTGGATGTTTTGAACTTGAATGAATGGACAAGGGTGTACCAGACACGGAAGGGCTCTTGATTCCAACGTCAATTATTGTTTGCATATATTGTTGGTAGTGTCTATTACATTTGGCAATGTCGTAATGAGAGTCGGTTATATAGTCAAGTAGCTAGGCCGGAGGTTTTGTTCCGACGCCTGAGTAATGAGTTAAGATGTCGTGCATACCGTATAGCGAGTAATCTAAATAGTAGCGATAGAATGTGGATGCACTAGTAGAAAAACACCTTTTAGTGGCGGTTGTAAATAGGTTTTAGTGGCGGTTTTGAAGCGACGTGTATGTGGGGGTCGTATAGTTTTAGTGGCGGCTGTAAAAAATCGCCACCAAAAGGCCTCGCTTTTAGTGGCGGTTCTTTGGAAAAACCGCCACTAAAAGTCTAAAATATGACACTTTTGAACAACTTTTAGTGGCGGTTGTAGCTTAGAACCGCCACTAAAAGGTCCTTTTAGTGGCGGTTCTAAGCTACATTGCCGTCCTCAGCAGGCGACTCCGGCAGCTGAATAGCGCTTCAACTCGACCACCAAAGACCGCCAAAGAAGATAAATTACGGTGGTAGGCAATCTCCTGAACGCAAAGAATCGCCTGAGCTTAATGAGCTTACCAACGAGCGAAAATGAAAAATCAAGACAACCCAAACAACGGTAATAATTCACGAGAATACCAAATGTAATACTTAATCGGGCGAATCAGAAAGCTCAAGCTAATTTGCATTGATTCTTAACAAATTCAACAAACAATTGGGGATTTTCAACAACATTATCATGAGACAAATTATGCCCAACAAAATTGGAATAAAATTGAAACTGAAATCGAGGATTAAATCGAAAACGAAAGATACCTTGAGAAATTAAAACAGACATGGTTGAAGTAGTAGTAATAATAATAATAACAAGAATACAATTAAAATGAAGGAGATGAAATTAGGGTTTATAGGAGATTAGAAATTAGGGTTTATGCGAGATGAAATGAGAAATTAAAGAGAAAAACGGACCAAAATAAAGAGAAGACGACGGTGAAGCAGCGAAGAGAAGACGACGGTGGATGAGAGAGAAGACGATCTCCGTGAAGACGACTGGGAGAGAGAATAGATGGGCGGCGGAGGAGAGAGGAGAGAGGAGAAAGGCGAACTCCGTGAAGACGAACTCAGAAGCGGCTTTAGTTTGGTCGAGAGAGAACAGTAACACAAAGAAGAAGTGGGGTTTTGTTTGGAACACATATTTCGAACTTTAAAAAAAAGAGTACACTATAGTGGCGGTTTTATCTAAAACCCGCCACTATAGACCTTTTGGTGGCGTTTGTTTGGAAGAACCGCCACTAAAAGCCTTATTAGAAAGACAAAGAAAAATGTACTCTATAGTGGCGGTTTTATATACAAACCGTCACTATAGACCTTTTGGTGGCGATTTGTTTGCAGAACCGTCACTAAAACCTCTATTTCAAAGACAAAAAAAAAAAATATCCTTTGGTGGCTGTTTTATCTAAAAACCGCCACTATAGGCTTTTGGTGGCGGTTGTTTAGAAGAACCGCCACTAAAAACCTCTTCCACCTTTATCTTTAGTGGCGGTTTTACCTTGAAACCGCCACTAAAGGTCTTTTACCTTACTTTTTGTGTCGTTATTATAAGAACCGCCACGATAACCTTGACACGATAGGGCTATTTTCTACTAGTGATGGATAAGTTGTATAGCTGATGCTTTCACCATAGGTTGTAAAAAGAAGTTTTGTTATCAATGATATTTACATTTTACCCAAAAAAAAAAATTATAGGAAACAAAAACTAACGGCTAAATTTAACGGTTTACTCTTGTTTGATTACGGTTAGGAATAACTATATAAGTTTAAGGGTGTATGACGGTCCTAAGTCGTATGCCGCAAATTAAAAATTTATAACACTTAAATCCTAATACTAAACAAATAGTAAAGCGGAAGTAAGGGGTCAAAACACAGGGAATAAGGTTAACTGAATCAAAGCTAAGCGTAGTTATAATGCAAAACAGAGTAACAAAGTAACAAGTAACCAAAAGGGGGGGTGTTTTGTTGAATTACTAAACTAATAAACTAGCATACTAAAGCAAATGCAGAGAATGGAAATGATGAAATATAAGATATTAAAAGGATCTCAATTCAAGTTAATATCCGCGGTTTAGAGTTAATCGATCACGGTTATCCGGTTCTAGTTTGTACTCTTGACTACCTTATCGTGAATCATGCAATTCTAATCCTCCTAATGTTAAGCTAATTAAAACGTATCCCGTTCTTAACTAACCCTAACCAAAAGACACTCTCAACGTATCCCGTTCAAGATTTAATCAATCAGCAGCTTTAATGACAAGATAATCGATAAGAAACAAATAGCACATACAATCCAGTTGTACTTTAGATGTTATGAAAATCGCTCCTAGGAATAAAAATCAACGTATCCCGTTCAACAATTAAACCTAGTCGTTACTAGCGTTAAGTTAATCAACGTATCCCGTTCAACTAACAAAACTAACAAATACGCAACGAATCAGACGACTAGTTGTACACCTAGCAATCACAAATCAATCACGCAAATAATATTTCAAAACCGAGCAATAATCAATAGTCAAAATAAAAACTAGAACTTTCAAACTCACAATTAAACAACAACCGTTTCAATTACTTGAACCGAGAAAAGGGAGATTAGTTATTCATACCGACGGTTACAAAGTTCTTGGAAAGTTCAATCTTAAATCTCCCAGTTTTCCCAAAACAAAAACTAAAAACTAGATCTAAAAAAAATGAAGAAAATGATTACAACTAGGTTTAACAAATTAGGTTAAGTACATCTAAGTTTCCTCAAAGCCCAACAAATAAGAATCCGGAAAATAGAGCCCAACGAAACATGAAAGTTCTTGTGTCCGCAGGATGGTCACAGGTGTCTCGCGGGCCGGTCGCGGGCCGGTCGCGGGACGCTCGCGGTTGCACTTCTGCCGTTATCTGCTTCTTTTCTTCCTCGTCCGCGAATGCCAAGCGAACCTAGCTCGCGCCTGCGTCTCTGCACTAATACAATCCTGCCCAAGCTTCTCTTGTATCGCCGTGCGTCTTGTGGCCACCGTAGCTAACTTCAAAACACGATAAAACGCCATAATTCCACGATAACATCCAATCCATTTCAAGTCAACAAACCTCCGTGAAATCACATGAAAACATCCTAAACTAAGCCTAAAACGCCACTACTAACCTATACTAAATATGACTCATCAAACTCCCCCACGCTTAAGCTTTTGCTCGTCCTCGAGTAAACTCAACGAACGCCATACACGTCAAACCTACGCTAGCTCTCACGAAACGTGGTGGATCCAAATCAAAGCAAGTCGCACTCAAAAACTACAACCTCCAACTCCCTCGAATGGCTTGAGTAATAGCCATTTTCACTCAACTCGCATTATAACAACAAAAATCATCGAAATATAGGAAATGCATACCCGTCGACCTAACGACAAACATGTAAGAATGATGACAAGTCTAGCTACGCCCCTTATTTCTCCATCCTAGCCCGGCTTACTTGTGCTACTAACGTTCTCCTGTGACAAAAGACGTATGTCACACCCGCATACAACCCACACAAGCAAGCCCCTAAACGCCTTTACTCCGGAAATAAGACAAACCCAATCGCAAGAGAGGTGCCTACTATTCCGTGCACCGCGATTACTTCTCACCGTAGCCACTAACCTACCCTTCTGTCCTTCTGTGTCACCCTTCTTATGTCGCCACGCCGGTAAAATTGAAAGTATTAGAACATTTTATTTTTCCTAAATCTCTCATTTTGCCTAGAGTGCCCGCCCTTGCGGGTTTCACTCTAGCTTATTTCCTCACTTCTACGCTCGTGGCACGCATCTCGATTCTTCATTTTACTCGGAGTGCCGCCCTTGCGGTTTCACTCCGCCCTCGGCCACATATCCCAATTTTGCCTAGGCGCCCTTTCGGGTTTTCACCTAGTCGAGATTCACTTTATTTCTTTATTTTTGTATTTAATTTTTTTTTTTTAGAAACATAATCAAAAGCAATATAAAAGCACACAAATATATACAAGACGGATGAGTTCCCTCCCCCATGCTTAAACCGAACAATGTCCTCATTGTGAGTTAGGACATACAAAGAAAAAGGAGGAGAGAAAGCATACCGAATCAAGTAGAAGGGGAACCGAAGCACGTGCTAAAGCATGAGCGACTTCGGGACCTACGAACACGCTCTCAAGACGAAGGCGTCTCTCGCTTGATTGCCCTGCGCAATCTCGTCGTAAAAAGTCTGAGGAGGAGGATGATATGCCTCGGGATGCAGCTGTGTGTACATGTCACTAACCGCGCGTTGCAGCGCCAACGTCTCAAGGTTCTGATCCTGAATAAAGCCCATCTCATCACGTAGCTCCTCCATGTTATCCTCCATGGTGGCCCTCCAGTACTGGTCACTCATGGAGGCTCTAGGTTGACTCGGCTCACCCTCCTCAGGAGCGCCCTGCTCCTCCTCTACAGCCTTTTCTGCAGCCGCTTCCTCTTCATCATCTGCCGCAGCAGCAGCCGTAGCAATTCGCACCATCTCAGGGGGATCCCGCGGTATATATAAGTCACGCTTCGTTGGACCAATCGGAAGAGCCTGCCCCTGCGGGCGGGGAAGGCGAAGGTAGGGGATCTTCTCCTTAGTCCCGAGCATGTAAGCATAAGCTTGGCCCTTTGCAAGTGGGGCGATAGTGCGCATAGTTCGCAAGACCGGCAACGTGAGCTGTATCGACCCTGGAACCGGCTCCTCTGCACTCAAATTCACACCTTGACTAAGAGCTATCAAGGTGATCATACCCCCTAAAGCAATCTTCCCCGTCTCAACACGGCGGGTCTCGACACAACTAAACAGAAACTTGTAACCCGAATCAACAGTAGCAGGGTCCTCGGGGTTCATATCATAAAGCAACTATAGCCCCTCACGGCCTATATGAGTAGACTCACCCTTTCCCAAGAATCCCATAGAGAGGACCCGATAAATCAAACGAAGGCCGGGATGAGGAATGCGAGTGGGCTTCTCCGAGCCCACCTGAATGGGTCGGTCCGTGTTAGTACTCCAAAATGCATACAACTCCCGGGCCTCAAGGTCCTCCCCAACTTGCATATCTTCGCGGAACTCGGCCCCAAACACCTCTGCTAACGCCGCAAACGACATCCTATACTCCCGGTTAAACAAGCGGAAGGAAAAGGCCTGAGGATTATCACTTACAGGGGAAAGCAGGGTGGTGAGAAACTCCAAAGTAAGACGTACATACGTGGGAGCATGTCTGTCAATAAAATGCGGTAATCCTGCGCGTGTAAGGAAGCCCTCCACAGCCTCCAACAACCCCTGCTGGACCTAAGTCGGCCGATGAAAGAACTTCGTGACAAGAATGTCACGCTTAGGCATCGTCAGTCGTTTCCAACGAATTTGCTCCTCTGAGCTCAAGTTGCATCCCATGTAGTCGTTAGCGGCACGTGGCCGCTTAGGGGGGCACGAAGTAGATGTCGAGGCCTTAGAGGCGGCCGTAGTACCCTAAGAAGCGGCTTTCGTAGCTCTCGTTTTAGCCATCGGATTCAAAATTCAATACACAACAAGCCCCAAAGCAACCACAATCTTAGCAAAAGTGAATTGTCAACAAGGAAACAACCACACAACCCTAATTTGAATCAACGCCGAGTACAACCACCCAAAAGCAACCACAACAAGTAATCACGACAAGCAACTCAAAAGCACAATCCCAACGCCTTTAAACACACCTTGAACACAATCCGAACTCAAAAAGGATAATATTAATGAGCGAAATCGAAGAGAAGAGGGTGACCACGAGTTGAGGGCTAGGGTACACCGAAAGCGCACCGAACATCAACTACCAAGGGAAGTAGATGAGGGGAATTGAGTGAAACTTACTTGAAATGGTTGGAGAATGCCAAAATCGACTCAAAAACAACCCAAAACGATCCCAAATCAAAAAGAAGAACAAAACCCTAATTTTTTTGGAAATTAGGGGTGTTGAACGGAGCTCCGGCGAGTGGGAACGGCGAGTGGTGGTGCTCCGGTAGTGGGTGGCGTGAGGTGGGTTCAGCAGCCGAGGTGGTGGTGGTGGGGTTCTCCGTCGTCTCCTTCTTCTCTCCCTCTTTTTGTTTTTTATTTTTTTATTTTTTTTTTATTTTTAGTGTGGTATGAAGGAGGGGGAAGGGAAAGAGAGATATGGAAGCTGAGACAAGCAGCCCGCGGACTGCTCGCGGACCTCTCGCGGCCCGCTCACGGTTCAGGTTCTGTCCATTTTTTTTTTTTTTTTTTTTTTTTTTTCACACTCGACTACAAGGGCTTCGGGTCGTTAGTTCTTGAGCTCAATTATCCTGAAATATGTAACAAATCGTCACGAGCACCTGTTAACGAAATTAAACTAAACTATAAATGCGTGAATGAAAACAGTAAATCAAGGGTTGCCACCCCGATAGCACTTTTGTTTAACGTCGTTCGCTCGACGAAAGGATACGAGCTTAGTCCTCGTAAATTGGATCGTAGAGTTCCAGCGACTCTACGGCTTCAATATCTGCACCTTCATAGTAGGGTTTTAATCGCTGCCGATTGACCTTGAAAACCTTACTCGTACTTAGTTCCTTGATCTCGACAGTGCCATGAGCATAAACATGGACCACAATATAAGGACCGACCCAACGGGACTTCAACTTACCTGGAAAGAGACGTAAGCGAGATTGATCTGATGGGACTTTTTGACCGACTTTAAAGTCCTTTCTCACGATCATCTTATCGTGTCATGCTTTAGTTCTTTCCTTGTAAGTAGCTGCGTTCTCATACGACTCTAACCGCAATTCCTCGAGCTCCTGCAACTGCAATTTCCTATGCAATCCCGCTTCATCCAAGTTCATATTGAAGCTTTTGATCGCCCAAAATTCCTTATGCTCTAGCTCGACCGGAAGGTGACACGACTTCCCAAATACCAAACGATAGGGAGACATAGCTATTGGCGTCTTGTAGGCCGTACGGTACGCCCACAATGCATCATCTAGTCGCTCACTCCAATCCTTGCGGTCCGGATTCACTGTCTTCTCAAGAATCGACTTCACTTCCCTATTGGACACCTCTGCTTGACCGTTGGTTTAAGGATGATACGCGGTCGAAACTTTGTGAGTCACATGGTACTTCTTGAGTAGAGCACCAATCGTCTTATTCACGAAATGAGTTCCACGATCGCTAATCATCACCTTGGGCATTCCAAATCGCGCAAAAATGTTTGCTTTGATAAACTTAGCAACCACCTTCGCGTCATCGGTCTTAGTGGGGATCGCCTCGACCCACTTTGACACGTAATCAACAACAAGTAGAATGTACTCGTACCCATGCGAGCTCGGAAAAGGACCCATAAAATCGATTCCCCATACGTCGAAAACGTCACAATTAAGCATGTAAATCTGCGGCATCTCGTGGTGACGAGAAATATTACCAACTCATTGGCAATTATCACAAGCTTGACAAAAAACATGAGCATCTCGAAACAAAGTGGGCCAATAGAACCCACAATCAAGTACCTTCCTCGCCGTTCGCTTGGCACCAAAGTGCCCTCCACAAGCATGAGAATGACAGAAATTAAGTATTGAAGTCATCTCATTCTCGGGCACACATCTTCGAATGATTTGATCGGAACAGTGCTTCCACAAGTACGGCTCAACCCACACATAATACTTAGCATCACTCTTAAGCTTGTCTTTTTGTGACTTCGAAAAACCAGAGGGAAATTTCGACGAGCAAAGGAAATTCACCAAGTTAGCATACCATGGCTCGATAGCTTTAATAGCCCATAACGTCTCGTCAGGAAATTCGCCTCGAACCGGTACATGTGCGTGAGGAGTAGCATCCACATCCACTAGCCTACTCAAGTGATCAGCAACCACGTTCTCGGCACCCTTCTTGTCTTTCACCTTGATGTCAAATTCACTCAATAACAAGATCCAACGAATTAACCTCGGCTTCGCTTCCTTCTTCGACATCAAGTATCGCAATGCCGCATGATCAGAAAAGACTTCAACCTTCGTACCTAGCAAATATGATCGGAATTTCTCTAGTGCAAAGACAACCGCTAGAAGCTCTTTCTCGGTAGTGGTGTAGTTTCGTTGGGCTTCATTTAACGTTATCGAAGCATAGTGAATGACATGAGAGACTCTCCCGGCACGTTGACCCAATACAGCTCCCAAAGCATAGTCACTTGCGTCACACATAATCTCAAATGGAAGAGACCAATCCGGAGCTTGAATGATCGGGGCCGACGTAAGCCGATTCTTCAATTCGTCAAAGGCTTCCTTGCAAGCCTTGTCGAGGTGGAAATCCGTATCCTTCTGCAGTAGCTTGCACAAGGGTGAAGCGATCTTTGAAAAATCCTTAATGAACCTGCGGTAAAAACCTGCATGACCAAGAAAAGATCGAACTCCACGGACGTTAGTAGGATAGGGCAAAGATGAAATAGTATCAATCTTTGCCTTATCCACCTCAATACCTCTAGACGACACCACATGTCCTAAAACAATACCCTATTCAACCATAAAATGACATTTTTCACTATTCAAAACAAGGTTAGTGTCAATGCAACGTTTAAGGACAAGAGATAAGTGGTGCAAACATCTGTCAAAAGAATCACCATGCACCGTAAAGTCATCCATGAACACTTCAATGAAGCGCTCAACATACTCAGAAAAGATGTTCATCATACATCTTTGAAAGGTGGCCGGTGCATTACAAAGTCCGAAAGGCATGCGTCGGTACGCAAAAGTGCTAAAAGGACAAGTGAATGTGGTCTTCTCTTGATCTTCAGGGGAAATGGCTACTTGAAAGTAGCCCGAGTAGCCATCCAAGAAACAATAGTAAGCTTTACCTGAAAGTCGTTCAAGCATTTGATCGATAAAGGGGAGGGGAAATGATCTTTCCGCGTCACCGTATTCAAACGGCAATAATCGATACAAACTCGCCATCCATTCTGTAGTCTAGTAGGCGCAAGCTCACCTTTGTCATTCTCAATCACTGTCACCCCGGACTTCTTAGGAACAACTTGGGTAGGGCTTACCCATTGACTATCTGAAATAGGGTAAATCATTCCTACTTGGAGTAACTTGAGAACCTCTTTCTTCACCACCAGTCAAAGCTGTGGTTGTCTCACCGGCTTAGCATTCTCCTCAAGAAGGATCCGGTGCATACATGTGCTTGGACTTATGCCTTTGATGTCGGCAATAGTCCATCCAATCGCTAGCTTATTCTCCACAAGAACGTCTTGCAATCGCTTCTCCTGTTCCTCGGTGAGCTTACTGGAGATATGACGGGAAGAGTGCCTCCCTCACCAAGGAACATGTACTTCAAGTTCTCAGGTAGAGCCTTGAGCTCAACTACAGGTGCCTGCACGACAGATGGTAACAATGTCTCTGTAGGAAGGGTTAGTGGTAATGGTGGAGAAACATATAAAGGTCTCCCATAATCGTTCAGCTCAGCCACAACATCTTGCAAGTTAGTAGACACAGCATAATCTACCTCCTTCCCATCAAGACTATTGTCCAAAGCTACCTGCAACTCATCACACCCGCTAAGATTGAAACAATCTTGCGTAAGAGGGTCAGTGGCATCAACAAAATTCACAGCATGATGATCAACAGGATACTTCATAGCATCATAAATACTAAAGCTAACCACGTGACCATTAGACTCCATAGTCAAAGAACTAGTAGACACATCAATTTTATTACTCGCAGTTTTTAAAAACGGTCTACCTAGAAGGATCGGGGCCGCATGTGTATCATGCTCCATATCAAGCACATAGAAAACAGCAGGGAATATCAAACCATCAACCAAAACTAGGATATCCTCAACAACTCCTTTAGGATACACATTAGACCTATCCGCAAGTTGAATAATAACACTAGTAGCATGCAAAGGTCCTAGTTTCATAGACTGATGTAAAGAGTAAGGAAGCACATTTATCGACGCACCTAAATCTAACATAGCTCTATCAAATTTAGCGTCACCAATAGTACAAGGAATAGTAAACATGCCCGGATCATTACATTTTGGAGGAAGTTTTCTTTGAAAAACAGCGGAAACATGCTCACTCACCTTTACCTTCTTAGCCCCTTTTAGCTTGTTATTCCTCTTAATCGTACAAAGTTCTTTTAAAAACTTAGCATACTTCGGAATACTCTTAAGAAGATTGAGAAGGGGAATGTTTACCTCGCACTTTTGAAATACCTCGTAGATGTCCTTGTCGTGCTCGAAATGATGCTTCCTCCTTAGTGCATCGGGAAAAGGTACCTCCATCTCGACGGGCAATGAAGGTAAAGGAACCGACTCCTTCTCCTTGCTCGATGTAGCTTGATCATCCTCCACGATCACTATCTCTTCTTCTTCCTCGTTGATCTTGGCCTCCTTGTGCTTCCACTTTGCCTTCTCGACCTCTTCCAATTGCCTTCCATTTCGCAAAGACACGGCACTCACATTTGGCTTAGGGTTTGCCACCGTTTGACTAGGCAACACAGTCGAATCCCTCGCTTCCAATCGACTAAGAGTAGTGGCCATTTGCCCAATCTGTGTCTCCAAATTCTTGATTCTATTCTTAGTCTCCAATTGGTTTGAGCCACACTAGCTTGAAAGTTGCCTTGGTTGGCTACCAAAGCTCGAATCATCTCATCAGTAGACATTTGTGGACTCGGTGGAGCTTGTGAGTTCGGGGGCGGGTTTTGAGGACGATTCATGTAGTGTCCTCGTGGTGGACCGGCTTGGTTCCCTTGAGCATATGACGGATTACCTTGAACGTGAGAGGGATTTCCTTGCGTATTTCCCCATCGAAAGGCCGGGTTAGCCTTCCATCCCGCATTGAAAGTATTGGAATAAGGGTCCCATTTCCTTTGGCCCGGCTCCATATATCCCGCAGCATTCACCTCTTCATAAGGCGTATCCTCCCTCATTTGTGGGCAACTCTCACTATTGTGCGACTCGGAAGAGCAAATGCCACAAGCCATCACCGATTTCTTACCTATGACCAAGTCCTTAACTAGATTCGTCAAGCTATCAACCTTCTCCTCAAGCAAAGCGTTACTTGAGCCAACTGCATTAACCCCTCAACGTGGGGTCTTCCTGTCAAAGTCTCGTGAGCTCTCAGCAAGCTCTGTGATCAATGCTATCGCATCATTCGGATTCTTATTAGCAATACCTCCTCCACTAGCCGCGTGGAGCATTCGAGCGTCATCCTTGCTTAAACCACCCGTGAAATACATCACGAGATCATAATCCTTGTACCCGTGATAAGGACAAGTGCCACATAGCTTCTTGAAACGTTCCCAATACTCATACATACTTTCACCGTCTCGTTGTTCGGCGTTACTTATCTCCTTCTTCAATTGTGAGGAACGAGAGGCGGGAAAGTACTTCTCTAGAAACGCCCTCTTCATCTTAATCCACGTGCCAATACTACCTGTGGGTAAATAATAGAGCCAATCCCTCGCAGCGTCCTTCAGTGAGAACGGGAAGGCCCTGAGCTTCAGTTGCTCATCAGTAACTCCAGCAGGTTTCATGCTGGAATAGACAATGTGAAAATCCGACAAATGCTTGTTCGGATCTTCGCCGTTCAACCCATGGAATGTGGGTAGCAAAATGAATGAGCCCGGATTTCAACTCGAAGTTAGCACCAGCCTCGAGAGGTGGGATGGTGATACACAATGGTTGACTAGTGAGATCCGGAGCTGTGAGTTGTTTAATCGATTGAGCGGCCATCTCGTCGTTCTCGTCTGAAATATGCGAAATGGCCGAGGCGTATTCAGGTACGTCTACCTCGGGATCCTGCACGACGATGACTTGACCACTTGCGTTCCTCCTAAACCTGAAAAGTGTTCTTTCAATCTCTGAGTCAAAAGGCTCGAGGATCAGGTTAGTAGAACGAGTATTATGCATACACCTACACGAAAACAATGAAAACAATCAATGCCTAAGAAATTCCCTGGCAACGGCGCCAAAATTTGACGGTCCTAAGTCGTATGCCGCAAATTAACAATTTATAACACTTAAATCCTAATACTAAACAAATAGTAAAGCGGAAGTAAGGGGTCGAACCACAGGGAATAAGGTTAACTGAATCAAAGCTAAGCGTAGTTATAATGCAAAACAGAGTAACAAAGTAACAAGTAACCAAAAGGGGGGGTGTTTTGTTGAATTACTAAACTAATAAACTAGCATACTAAAGCAAATGCAGAGAATGAAAATGATGAAATATAAGATATTAAAAGGATCTCGATTCAAGTTAATATCCGCGGTTTAGAGTTAATCGATCACGGTTATCCGGTTCTAGTTTGTACTCTTGACTACCTTATCGTGAATCATGCAATTCTAATCCTCCTAATGTTAAGCTAATTAAAACGTATCCCGTTCTTAACTAACCCTAACCAAAAGACACTCTCAACGTATCCCGTTCAAGATTTAATCAATCAGCAGCTTTAATGACAAGAGAATCGATAAGAAACAAATAGCACGTACAATCCAGTTGTACTTTAGATGTTATGAAAATCGCTCCTAGGAATAAAAATCAACGTATCCCGTTCAACAATTAAACCTAGTCGTTACTAGTGTTAAGTTAATCAACGTATCCCGTTCAACTAACAAAACTAACAAATACGCAACGAATCAGACGACTAGTTGTACACCTAGCAATCACAAATCAATCACGCAAATAATATTTCAAAACCGAGCAATAATCAATAGTCAAAATAAAGACTAGAACTTTCAAACTCACAATTAAACAACAACCGTTTCAATTACTTGAACCGAGAAAAGGGAGATTAGTTATTCATACCGACGGTTACAAAGTTCTTGGAAAGTTCAATCTTAAATCTCCTAGTTTTCCCAAAACAAAAACTAAAAACTAGATCTAAAAAAAATGAAGACAACTAGGTTTAACAAATTAGGTTAAGTACATCATAAGTTTCCTCAAAGCCCAACAAATAAGAATCCGGAAAATAGAGCCCAACGAAACATGAAAGTTCTTGTGTCCGCAGGATGGTCGCAGGTGTCTCGCGGGCCGCTCGCGGGCCGGTCGCGGGCCGGTCGCGGTTGCACTTCTGCCGTTTTCTGCTTCTTTTCTTCCTCGTCCGCGAATGCCACGCGAACCTAGCTCGCGCCTGCGTCTCTGCACTAATACAATCCTGCCCAAGCTTCTCTTGTATCGCCGTGCGTCTTGTGGCCACCGTAGCTAACTTCAAAACACGATAAAACGCCATAATTCCACGATAACATCCAATCCATTTCAAGTCAACAAACCTCCGTGAAATCACATGAAAACATCCTAAACTAAGCCTAAAACGCCACTACTAACCTATACTAAATACGACTCATCAGTGTAGCTGGAAATACGCCAAACATAGGGGTTCAACTGAAAAAAGTGCACACAAATACTTACATAAAACCGTCTCACACGTGCGACGAGATATTTGCAACTAAAATGTGCTTACTTTAAGGTTTAAAGTGACTATTTTAACGCTTAAAAGTGTCCATTTTATGTAACTTTAAAATGGTCACATTTAGTCCTAAAATGATCAATTTCAGTATTAAAATAGTCACATTTTACTCATAACAAATTCTATCGCACGCGTGAAATAATTTTATGCATGATTTACTTAAAAAAGTTAATAGTACGAGGCTATACATTGAAGAAAACAAAAAATAATTTTGATAGCAAATGAATTAAGAAAACACACCATATATAGCAAAGAAAATCCAATATCCAAGTATAAAGAATATGCTCAATTAGCAACATATGAACTGTAAATCACTAGTGTACTTGATTACTTAGTTACTTATGCGTGATCGATTTTCCACATAACTTTCATAGCCTTGAAAAAGTTATCTACACACTTTTTCTCCATTTAACAAGTTTTATCTCTCCTAATTATAACTTGTTGTATTCATATACGGAGTATAACTTGTGGTTTGAAAAGACTGAAAAATTAATACATGATCTATTTTATTATCTATACAAATTTAGCATTATTATCCAAATAGACCTATGGTGTACTGTAGTTCCTCTTTTCACAAAAGAAAGCACATGTATTTAAGTTTGGTCTTTTAATTATTGTATCTTCACAACGAAAGGACTAATGAATGTTTACACATTTGTTTGTCTTAGGAAAGAGATAAATAATACGATATAATGGGTGAGTATTTTAGAATTATTTCATATTATTTGATTGAATACCCAAAATAAAGGGTGAGTATCTCAGCCTCTCAAGAAATTAAAAGTGTGTAGTTAATAATCACATAATGTTATATCGTCTGCTTCATCAATTGATCGTCTTTCATTTGATAACTAACATAAAGAAACATTTTTCTTTTTATGGATCATTATATATAATTTAACCTATACATATTATCCAAATATTAACTAGAACATATCCCATTCAAATTATTTTTCGTGTTATCGGACCCGACAAAATTAGTCAACACATTTATATTTTAGTAACCCTTGATAAAATTAATTAGTAAAAATGTAATCTTACAAAAAGAAACAATTTACTGTCGAGTTTCCTAATGTAAGGACTAAGGACTGACAATACACCTTAGGAAGCTAATGGACAAAGACTTTTTAAGAATATATTATTTGTTATGGTAAAATCAATTGTTAATAAATGTTATATTATCTTCGTAAGAATATATCATCAATTAACGGTGTAACGTGTAACTTTAAGTCACATTAATTAAGACAGGGGCGGGTCTAGGTGGGCCAAAGGGGGATCGTGCCCCCTAACACCTGTCTATACAAATTAAAAAAAAGTACAATAATTTGATAAAGAGGATGGTAAATTTAGACCTAGCAAAATAAACCCGAACCCGAAAAATCGACTGAAATTATTCGAATTGATAATCACTCGAACACCCAATATGAGTAACTTGAATAGTAACCGAAACCCGACCTCATTCGAATTGAACAAAACTGAATTGAATTCTATGATACCCGAATAAAAACCGAACCTGAATATATCTGAACCGATAAGAATTTAACCGATTAACCCTAATAATATTTATTTTTCATATATACACATATATTTTATGTATTTTAAAATTGATTCATAGTTTATTAACAATATTTTTACTTTTAACATTTAAATTGCGAAGTATCTTAAATTCTAGGCGATTTTTTTAATATTCAAAACATGTATGATTAGAAACTTAGTTGAATTGATGTTGACCCGAACTAAACCGTACCCAACCAGAAATAGCATAAACCGATTAAAGTGGTTAACCAAAATGAACCTGACCGAAATCGAAGTGAAACTGAAAATAGTATAAACTCGTTTTAAATTGTACCGATGAACCCGAATCGAAACTGAATCGAACGACCCATTTGCCAGGTCTTGGTAAAATTGCACTGTCTAAGTTGGTGGAGGTGCTCGAATTCTATGGGAGATGAGGGGTTCGATTCATGAGTCCCTCAAATTAAGATTTTTGGTTGTTTCCTATGTTGTAAACATTAATTAAGTTTTGTGTTTGTGTTCTAGATTCTTAGGGTGTGTTTGGATAAGGGAAGGAAGGAAAGAAAGGGGAGGGAGAATAATATGTTAATGTTTGGATAAATTTTTCCTCCGATCCAAATCTTTCCAATTGTAAAGAGATTTTGATTACACTTGAAGAGAGAAAATAGATCTCTCCTAATCTCTCCTCCTCCATTTTCCTCCTTCCATCTATTATAACCAAACGACGGCAACTAAATCTATGTCTTTCCATCCCCTTATTCTTTTCCCTTCATTTCTTTCAATCTAAACACACCCTTAATATTATTACTCCCTCCGTTTCAGTGAATTGTTGTCAGTTTGACTTTTTTGTGAGGGGAAAAAAGTCAAACTGTAAACAAATGACTGAGACAGAGGGAGTAGTTTATTTTATGTACTCCCTCTGTTTCAGTGAATTGTTTACAGTTTGACTTTTTTGTGAGGGAAAAAAAGTCAAACTGTAAACAAATAACTGGGACAGAGGGAGTACAATCTTAATACGGAGTATTAATTTATGAATATTGAAGATAATTTAAGTGCTTTAATAAATTATTACTTCTACCAAAATTATGTTTAAAGTAAGCTTTTTATTATATTTTGGTTTAGTGTGTTTATGTTTTCATCTACTCCAATTATATTTTTAACATTTTTCTATATCTTGTCATTACCTATATATTAGAGACATGAAAATTATTATAATACTAAGAATGAAACTACGTCCTAGAACCAACCATTTAATTTTTGCTAGGTTTTCAATGTTTTCAACGTTAGTTTATGAATATTGGAGCTCGTTCAATTATGTTGTCAATATTTTTCCTAAATGAATGAATGAAACAAATATGATTAAATGTAACTAAGGTTTTCGTCCCGTTTGATCTTATATTTTTCTTTCTCTGCTTATATTTATTATATCTTGGCAATGTACATATATTAGACACCTGGAAAGTAATATGGTGTACATAATTTGCACTGATTTTTTATGAATACAATTTCTTTAAAAATCGCAAATAAGTTATTTGTTGTGCATTATACTTGAACTGTGCCTCCTACCAAAAAATCATGGATCCGCCACTGCATTAGGAAATTCAATTTACAAAAGTGATTCAGTAAAAGCTACAAAAGTAAAGAAACAAATTAAACAAATAACGTTGACTAGATTAATATCACTAATTCCTCTAATACATTAAATACTATTGAAAATAGTGACTTGTTGATTTTGAATAACCATGTGTGAATTGAATTAATGAGGGTTAGTCTAAACAGACAAATAAACATGGGGAAATTAATTCATGGAAATTTACGCAAGTTCGTGGGAGTTATTTTAAATTATATTAAATTTCCTCTAATTTGGTCATTATTGAAATGTAATTTTATATGATGAAAAAGTTCACTTTATACTCATTCTGAAAATAAAATTGTAAAAAAATTACTGAATTAGAGGGAGTATGATAGAAAACATTGAAAACCTAACAAAAATTAAAAATTGATGAACCTAGAAGATTATTTGAAAGTACTTCTATAATGAATACATGAAGGAAAATGGATAATTCTTGAAACACATCACACTAATGTAAAATGTTGTTTGTTTTTAGAAATGAATACTATTATTTGCTAGCTACTTGATCACACTTTGGCGAGATCGATTCTCCACATAAATATATGTAATCATGCATGAGGTGTTAGCCACTTTAATCTACCCACTTTAATTTAACTTATCTATAATTGCTTAGAAAAGAAATGCTTATTAATGTAGAAAAGTGGTAGTGCATTTGTTTGGTAATGTAAGAATATGGTAGATATATAGGCTTAGTGTATGTTGTTATGATAGCTAGGAGTCAGGAACGACTCAACAATTCCTATTTCCTATAAGATTTTGTGTCATCCTCCACCATAACCTAAAGTGTCACATATACTCGTTTCACTTAATTGTTCCATTTTATATTATTACTTGTTTATATTCGCCAAGTAAAATATTGAGCCAATTTTATATATACTCCCTCCATTTTGAAGATTTGTTTATATTTACTTTATATACATTTATCGATATAAGAAGAGAGGTAGAGAAAAATACTAAAAAAATAATAATAATAAAAGTAGAAATGAGGTCTCACTGGCTTTAAAGTATGTAAATAAAACAATGTGATTGTGTTATAAAAGTTGGACCCAGTCCTCACATGGGTTACCAAAAACATTTAAGGAAATGTAAACAAACGATCCGTACACTTCAAAATGAAAAGTGTAATTAAGTGATCGGGACGGAGAGAGTAGTTTAACACAAATAGCAATTTTATAATTTTTAATCTTAAAATCTCCCATGACCATATTTTTCGGTATATATAGTACTCCCTTTATGTCAGTTATTTGATTACATGTTCTTTATTTTTCCCTCACGAAAAACTCAAACTGTAAACAATTCAATGAAATGAAGGGAATAAGAAATTGCGAAAATTTTGTAACTAAATGAATAGAAGGAAAGTCTAGAGCAATATAAGAAAATAGGATTTATTGCCAAACACCACCTTTAAAAAACATGTTTTGCGAAACACCACCTTTAAAAAAAAACTTGCAAATTCATACCTTTAAATTTTTTTTTTTTGCCAACTACGACCTTTTTGGGTTAAATTGACTAAAGTCAATAAAATTCCGATAAGTCCCCTCTCCTTTAACACTCCTCACGTGCCATATATTTGGCTCCCCTTTAACAGTTCTCTTCCTCTTTTCATAATTCATTTAAATTTTCAACCTTCTCCAACACACTTCTTCATCTTCAATTTTCATGGACCGATTTTCACAGCTCTCTTCATCTTTATCGCCATTTGAAACCTTCTCCAACACACTTCTTCATCTTCCCCTTTAACAGCTCTCTTCATCTTCATCGCCATTTGTAATCATCAAGTCTGTGCTGTGTTGTGTTCATAAATTAATTAGAGTTTAATTTCCCCAATTTACTTCAAGGTATGATTTTTTACTTGATAACTCATGTTTTTCCCCTTAAGTGTCAAAAGTGATGCTGAAAAATATAAAAGCATCATAAGTAGACTTGAGATCAATCTTAAAGCAAGTGAGTATGAACGGCAAGTATTGGATAATGAAATCTCGACTCTTAAAGAGCAAGTGAAGAGAGCTACACTGCTTCAAGATGAACTCCTGGCAGCAAAGAATTCACTCAGCAATGCCAAATTTGAGCATGACAGGACAACGGCTTCTTTGGAAATGGTATGGGCAGAGTACGATAAAGCGAAAGCGAAAGGATTTGCTTGTCCGTAAAGTCTCTAATATGGAGAAGGCTCTCTTGGAGTTGGAGGCTGGGCGTAGTGGAATATCCTCCAAGAGAAAGTCTTGCGCTTAGAAAGCGATCTTGCGGCTGAAGCGCGGTGTTCTCGAGATCTTTGAGTTAAAATCTGAACTTCGGTAGAGTTAGGAAGGGTAAATAACGAGCTGAGAGGAAGATAAAACACCTTGAGCAAGATCAAGAATTGTTTAAATGCAATTCATGCTCTTGAGAGCAATGAAGCAAAGCGTCGAATCAACATCGATCTTGTGAACTCTGTAGAACTCTTGATCTTGATGATGCAGTTTATCCTTGCGATTACCTTCTACAAGATATAAGGAACAGCTAATACGGGTATGTGAAATAACTTCTCAAAATTTGGGCTATCTTTCTTATAGATGTGCTGATGTGCACTGAGCGTTTTAAGAAAGTTTTACTTTTATTTTTGGTTTCCTCTTCAGTCAATTGTTAGCGATGGTGCAATTCGGGTCAGTTAAAATGAAACATTGTTTTAGTCTATGATGTGAAACAATGAAAAAAGATGAATTATTAGAAATGTAAAGAGAAAAAGAAAAGGAAATAAATTGTGGAGAATCTTGTGAAAGATACTTTTTTGTGTGTTTATTGCAGATAACTGGATCTGGTAGTTAAAAGCTGAAGCAGGGAAAATATAATGGAGGGAAAGTTAAAAGCTGAAGGAGGGAAAAGTTGGAGCCAAATATATGGCACGTGAGGATTGTTAAAGGGGAGGGGACTTATCGGAATTTTATTGACTTTAGTCAATTTAACCCAAAAAGGTCGTAGTTGGCAAAAAAAAAATTTTAAAGGTATGAATTTGCAAGTTTTTTTTTTAAAGATGGTATTTCGCAAAACATGTTTTTTAAAGGTGGTGTTTGGCAATAAATCCAAGAAAATAATAAGAAAAGTTAGAGGGTCAAACCTAGTCTCGCTCTCACTTCAACCTAAAGGGTGGTGCATTTAGGTGTCTTGCCAAGCACTAGCAATTATAACCCATATCAGGCTTTCCGTCTTAGGTTGGGTTTCCAATAATAACCAGTTATACCAGTGCAAAACTAGAATTGAATTTTAAGCAAACAAACCAGCTACGGTTTAAGCAAAATCAATAGACTAATTAAATCATCTAATAGTAAACCCGCTAGTCGATTCCATTATTACCCTACACTCTAGATAAAAATAAATAAATAAATAAATAAATAAAATAGCTTAGCATTATATTCATATAAAAGAAAACAACAACCAAAATAAGTATATTCATGATTGAAGTTAGGGATGACAACGGATCCGATTTGAGTCTGGTAAAGCCTCATCTCATCTGCTATTCATCTGTTGCCTTAAACTCTTATTCAATCCATCTGTCAATCACAAAACTTATCATCTGTCATCCATCCATCCATCCATCTTTCCTAGATGACGCAAGTAAATAGAAGGACTAAACGAGTGCCGCACAAAAATATGTGTTTAAAGTTACAAAGACAATACTTTTGTTCGTTTTCATACAAGTTAAAGAATAATTATTTTGGCCGAAGAGTTTGAAGGGTGAGCTTAAATGGCAACTCCGGTACAATCGCGGCAAGAAATGGCGGCAGAACTGGATACGATGTACTCTAATCACAAGTGTGTATCTTTTGTGGTTGGAGCACAATGCTCGTATTTTTCATGGCAGTAGGAAATCAGTAGATCAAATTGTTTTGAGTATTAAACATCTAGTGTGCGCTCGCTTATTTGCTTGTACTCATGAGTTGTGTGAGGAAGAGTTAGCGGATCACTTGAACGCTTAGTTTGTATCTTTCTATTTGGAATTGGTAATGAAATATACTGACCCTTTTCCAAAAAAAAAAAAAAAAAAAAGAATAATTATTTTAGCTCAATTTTTTATGTATAGATTTAGAATATATAGATAGATATTTTCTAAGTATAAAAATTAGGAAAGTTGAACATTCTATATTTAACAGCATGGTACGTATATTAAAATAATCTTTGAAATAAACAATGATAAATTCGGGTGATGGATGGACAACTGATGACATTTTTTTCATCTAACTCATCATCCATCCGCCATCCATTTTATTTACCATCCGTTTAATTCGGGTTTTCACTTGTCTTTAAGGATTCGACGTATTCAATTTGAGAAAGTTCTATATATCGAAATCCCTAGTTGAAATCAAGTGAAAACTAAAAAGAATAAACTTCAATTTATTATGAAGAACAACAAACTAAAAAATTAAATATTTTTATTTAGATTACTCTCCTATAAGACGGTCATATAGTATAAGCCGGACTTAAGATAAACTAAGTCCCCAAAAAAAAAAAAAAATCCTGATTTTTAAATTGTACTTTATTTTGAAGACATACGACTTTATAATGGTATGGATAAATTATGAACTGAAGTTACTCAACTTAAATTTGTTGGTTATCATTAGAGGTAGAGTTCAAGTCTGCCGGTCAGGTTCGGGTCGTTTCGGAACATATCGGATTCTAGTCAAATCTGGTTAACATGCTCTTTCGCGTCGAGTTGGCTTCGCTTCGGATTGATATTAGGTCGGCTCATTTTGGTTCAAATAGTATATCGGGTCTGTGTCGAGTTAGGGTCGAGTCATTCTCGAGTCTGCGCGATTTTATCAAATTATTTCAATTTTAAGCCACCAATATTAATATTCGACCATTATTTGATTTAATTACTTCATTTCTTAACTCAAAGATATCAAACGAAACACTAATTTGCTATCAATCTAAGCAATTTTAAGCTTAATAATTATAAAGTTATCTTTTTAATCGGGTCAATATGAGGTCAGGTCGTCATCAGGTCGGTCTGGATTATTGGGTCATCGTCGGGTCGAGTCAATCAGTTTTGAGTCATAATTTCAAATTCTATCGGATCGAGTTTTGCTCGAGTAGGGTCGAGTCAGACTACCAACTCTATTTGTCATAATAAATTATTAGTCGTTAAAAGAAAATATTTGTATCATATATAGTACTCCGCATATACATATTTGGGCTAATAAAATAATCGAACTCATATTTTCATCTTATCTATGACAGTAACAACCATATGACCACATGGCAGCACGTGGTTGTTTGTTGACTATTTAAATTAGCCCCCCCACTATCTCTCACACAATTAAAGAAAACAAAGAAGAGAAAGGTGAATGTAAAAGGAGAGGTGGATCATTACTTGGAGGATCGAACCGAAGATGAGGATGATGGATTTGATATTCTTACTTGGTGGAAAATCGATTGTAGATATCCTACTCTACGAAAAATCGCCGAAGATATTCTTGCTATATCAATATCTAGTGTGGCTTCGGAAAGTGCATTTAGTATGGGTGGAAGAGTGGTTAGTCCTCATCGTTCAAGACTACATGCTAATACCGTCGAAGCTTTAATGTGTTTACAAAATTGGAAAATGCAAGATATTCAAGGTAACTTTACATATTGTTTTTATTTTTTAAAGTGAATACTAAGTGACAGAACTAATTTTAAAGTTTAATATGTTTACATGATATTTATTTTTAAGGTGATATGGATCACATTAATATGTACTCTACCATCAATGAGGACTCGGATCATGAAGGAGATAAAATGTACTATCGACTTGGTATTTTCGCTTATCTTGATTATAAATGAACTTTAACTTAACAATTTACATTTTGTGTTTTAGACTACATATATATTAATATTTTTTTTGTTTTAGGATGTTGATGACATTCCTATTGAAGATATGGAAGAGGACGATTCGCAAGAAGTATCATTTGTTGCTTGAAGTCTTGAGGATTCAAGGATGAAATTCATTTATTTGGAAATCGGAACAATTTGACTTTTGTAATTTGTGAAATTGTGTTTTCAACATTATGAACTTGTAGGTTGTGGAGTATGTAAACTATGTTGGATTTTTAATATGTAGCACTTATTTATTTTAGTTATATTTGTTTTTTGTCGTCTTCATTAAAAAAAAAAAATAGTTTTGTTAAAAAAAAAAGGGGATTTTTCTATAAGGTAACCCTGAACTTTTTCAAATCCCACAAGGTAACCCTGCAAATTAAAAAACATCTTTGGTAACCCTGTACTTAATTAATACCTATCAGCGTGACCCTGAACTTGTATTCCGTCAATTTTTCCGTTAAATAGTTAACGGAAAGTGTTGTGCTGGATTTAATTTTGTGTTTTTTCTATATGGTAACCCTGTGATTTAAAAAAATTCTACATAATAACCTTATATTTGTACATAACGTGGTCATCAAAACTTATGGGTCCGCAAGTAACCCCAGAAAAGCAAAAAAGATTGTAACTTTCGTAAATTAAACCATAAAAAACACAAAATCATAAGTTTTGATGACCACGTTATGGTTTTTTATGGTCAGAGCGAGCCGCTCCATCAGAGCGAGCCGCTCTATGCACCAGAGCGAGCCGCTCCATCAGAGCGAGCCGCTCTATGCACCAGAGCGAGCCGCTCCTCTACGCGGGTTTGAGTTTTAGGGTTTTCCCGTGTTTTCTTTTGGCTCAAGACATTATAATATTTCGTCCCCTCTTTACCCTAGCAACCTAAAGATCAGTTTTACATCTCCCTCATCTCCTTCCTCATCTCACATCATACTTCTCCCTCAAACTCTCTCTAAATCTCATCCAAACACCATTGTTGATCATCCTTTCCTTCATCTCTTAAGCCCTAATCCTTTCCTAGTCTATTCCCTTGGTATAAGGTCCCTTTTTATCTCTTTTATTTTCTGATTTTGTATTATTTTATGTGTCCTTATGTTGTATGCTTTTGCTTGTGTGATTTGGCTTGGTTATGCAAAGGAGAAGGAGATCTTGAAGAAGGAGACACCATCCTTGTAGAAGAGGAAGAGGAGTAGCAAGGCTTGGACATTACTAAGGTAATTAGGTGTGATCTAGTTGTATTTTAGCATGTATGAGGCCTAACTTGATATGATCTTGTTGCTTACCATTGTTGTTTTAATGTATGCTTGCACATCTTGTTGTTTGGTTAATGTTTGATCATAATTTCATGCTAGAATCTTTGGCCTCATACTAGGGTTTGTCATGTTATCATCATTAATTGCATAATTCACATACTGTATCATTAGTCATGCTTGTAAATCGATTTAAAAACGAATTGGTGTTGTTGTTTAATGTTGGCCGAATGTAGGGGAAGGGGGGGCCGAAGCCCTTGCTCTTTGTTTCTCTTGCTTTTCTTCCTTGTTTTGGCTTAATTATGTTGAATTATGACGTTTGTATGAATCACCTAATGTTGAGTTATGAGTTAGGATGTTTACAAGATGTTAAATAACGTTTATATGCATGCTTAAGTGAATTGATCAATTAAATCGATAATTGGTCACATGGAAATCGTATGTTATGCATGAATTTGTGTGTGGTGTGTGTTGGCCGTGTGTAGGCCGTATGTGTACAGGCTGGCCGTGAGGTGTGGGTGTGTGTGATGGCTTGTTTGTCACTTGTTTGAGTCTTGGCGTGTATTAGGATGTTATCTATGCTAAAATGAATTGAGATATACTTTGTTTGGTCACTAAACAATGAGTTAAGAGCATGTTAAATGAATGTAAGACTTGTTGAGTATGTTAATCGTTATGTACTCCGTATGTATGGTTGGTTGTGATTGTAATGAGGCTTGAGTGTGTATGAGTATGGTTGTTGTGGTTGTATGGTTGTCTTAGAAGTGTTGGAGACAGGTTAACATGTTATCAGGTTATGCTTGGGTTAAGTTTGCACATGGGTACTGTTCTGGCACATGTGTGAGGAGATACAACGTCCTAGGATGGACGGATACCGCCCATGATCCCCTCGGCTATTCTTGTTGTTTAGTTAGAGCGACTATGGGTTCTCAACCAGAAGGGTTAGAGACTATGGTTATTTATGTCGTCACCGTTCTTGTTGCTCGGTGGAATTTGGCCAAATTTAGACTTGTGATTATTGAGGAACTTCTTGTTGCTGTTCCGCCATAGGGTTTGGGTGATTCTTGTTGCTTCACCCGGGGTGATTCTTGTTGCTTCACCCAGTTCTCCGCGCTTACTCTCGCAGTTGGTTGTTTGATGGATCGTCTTGTGAGCTCAGATGGTTTGGACACAACTTTGGTTGTGCCGTGTTGTTTTGTTATTTGTGTATTATTGTCCCTTTGTTGTATGTTTGTTGTTTATGTTGTTGTACTTTGATAATAGGCCGTAGGCCAGGTGAGCTTGTTTGCATTGTTGTTGATGTTTGTTATGTTAAAATATGACTGGGGAGCACCTAGTTACTCCCCACTGATTGTGGTTGTTGCCTCTCTTTTATAGGTACGCGCGGGACGGGCTTATGTGTAAGGACGTTGTGAGGATGTGACCGTAGCTTGCCTTTGTTGAGTCGTCTAGCTAGTCATTTGGGAGTTGTTTAGACTGGTTTAGTCCATTTATGTTTTCATTTCATTGTACTTTGGTTTTGGATTTGTAAGGGGTATTTACTCCCCACTTCTAGGCCTCAAGGCCTACCTTTTTATCGTTGTTTAGTTGGTTTAGTGAGTAATGATCCGGATTCCACGGTGTTTCCGCCACCGTGGCTCGCTTTTATTTCCTTTTATTTTATAAATCCTTTTTATTTCTTTATTTTATCTTGTTTGAAAATCCGGGTTGTTACAGTTGGTATCAGAGCAAATACGCTCCCAACTCTCTTAGGTGAGTGAGTAGGATTTGACCTAGAACACCGAGTGAGAGTGTTGGGTAGACACATTAGGGGGTCTACGTTATTTGTGCATGTGTATGAGTAGTTGTGTGAATGGTGGTCTTAGGATTTCCACCATTAGATCATATGTTTGCTTTGGATGCAGGTACAGGAATGGTGGAGTCATGCGAGGTCGGGTGTCGACTCGATAAATCTCTACATTTAAAATTTACTAGTCCTGCCTCTAAAATAGTCTTTAAAAGCTTTTGATTTGATTTAATCATCGTTTTTAAATGTATTTCTTTATTTCAAAATGTTTCACTCTGATAATTACATTCTTAGTTATTATCCGACATCTTTGATTTCCTCAAAACTCCTCTTTTAAGATTAAATACCTTATACTTCTATTTTCTTACCAAATCATATTATCCTTCATTTTTAAATATCGACAAAAAAGGGAGTATTTTGCATTCCGTTTTAATACACTTGTATGACCCATGCTTTTTAATGTTATTCATTTGAGAGTTCTGTTTTATCGAAAATTTTAGTCTATTTATGCCTTGTCGATCCCTTGTTTTAACTTTTCGATTTATTCGTTTCTTCAACTTTAATCATTTGATTACTCTACTTTAAAATCTTCCTCTTTCATTTGGCCTTTCAAAATATCTAGAAATTTAACTCTTAAAGTCTTTGATTCGTACTGATTGATCAGCTGGAGTAAGAAACTTGAAGCCGAATTGTGAATGTATGGTCCTACCATCAGAGCACGCAGCGGATGCTCTTAATCTAAGTCACCTACTGTATTCGTAGGGACGTCTTTCAGCTTGTTGGCTACGCTTGTCCTTAGTTCCTTCTAGTTCTTGATCTTATTATATAGTTGTTTTAAAACTATCAGCTCGTGATTACAGTTTGAGTTTCTTTTTCCCCAATAAAATTTCTTATTATGTTCATCCTCATCTTTTTCAATAGATCGTGCTGAAATAATTTCTACTCTTTTATTTCAAGAATGTTTTCTGTCAGTTCTATTAACAAAA
This sequence comes from Dianthus caryophyllus, assembly GCA_023091065.1. Taxonomy (NCBI): domain Eukaryota; kingdom Viridiplantae; phylum Streptophyta; class Magnoliopsida; order Caryophyllales; family Caryophyllaceae; genus Dianthus; species Dianthus caryophyllus. The sequence continues at coordinate 36,642,282 of CM041517.1, read as the reverse complement.
CCTATTTTTGTATAATTGTGGTATAATGGTTTGTTTGTCCTTCTTGAACTTTTTTATTTTGTAACTATGTTTAGGAAAATTTTAATCGGTATCGCTTTACTTTACCATTCAATTTTAAACGCGTCAATACATTTTGATGGCTTTTTACTCAATCAAATTTGAAATGATTGACACTTATCTACTGCTTTCACTTTTAATCAAAACCTCTTTGTTATCCTAAACATTCTTTTATTAAATTTTCTAATTTGAGCATTTGGTTTATTTGAATATTATTTATTCTACCTGGTATTTTAGTAGCTTCATTTTTCTAAAATCGCTGTCGTTTTGAAACTCAACTTTGAGACTTCTCCTTTCAATCGTATCTTTTAATCATATTCTATATCTATCAAACTTTTCGGGAATTACCTTTTCGTCTCTCCTTCATAACGAAACCAATTTGAGTTCTTGTTGGAAACGAGTCTTACGCCTTCATTTGTGAACTCTTAAAGAATATTTCTATTTTCCTTCATCGTTTCGTATTAAAAATTTATTTTGTCAAAATGGTGGTTGTTGAGCATTTTCTTACAAAAGATTTATTATGTCATATTTTTACTTAATTCGTATCATTCTATCCTTTCTTTATTCTACACCGTAAACTATCACTTGGTATTGTGATCTTAGCTATTACCTTTTTGGTCTTGTCTTCGTGCCTTATGCTATCATGCCTCTCCATTGTCTCTATAGGACTACACCTCTTGTCTTTGAGCTAACTTTTAAGGTGCCAATCTTCTATTTCTTTCCTTCCTGTGCCTTTCGGTTGCCACTCACATCCTAATTTTGTAAGAACTCTTGGTGTCTTAATATTAATCTTGTCCCCGTTAAGTTCCCCTGATCACTTGCTTGTCAACTAGCTAGTAGGGTGATTTATCCTTCTCGGCTCGAGACTTGATTCCTAGGTTGTCATTTGTTATGAGAATCTTAGATGTTGGAGCTGAGTGGATTAGTAGCTAATGGTATGGATGTTCGGTTAGGTGGCGCACATGGTTGGTCGTGGTGGCCCGAGTGGATTCCTAGTTTTGTGACTTCTAGCTAGAGCTTTGCGAGGTAGCTTAATCGTTGCGAGATAATGTTTGTGAGTTATAGCCTTCGTGAGTAAAAGCTTAATATGCGATGAGTAGAGGTAAAAGAAGTGATGGTATCTATGTAGGTAGTATTTTTGAGGATTCGATTATGATGGTATATGGGGTGTGATAATCATGAGTTAGTGAGAATTGGGAAGTGCTATTATGGTGAGCAATAATAATCGGCTTTGAGGAAAACTTAAAGGTTATAGTGAGCACGATGAAACTTTGGGATTATACTTTAAAGGATAATGTAGGAATGCTAAGTGTGCATCTTGTGGTTTTGCGTATGTGTTGAGTGTAGGGAAAATCATTAATGGAAGGAAATAATTCGAGGTCAGTAAGGTAGAGACGTTCGAGAAAGGTGTGGTTAGCCTTGTGTATGGTAATAATGGGTTGAGAGAGTAGTAAGCTTTTGACGATACATTTTGATAGCTACGTGTTAGTATACGTGTGACTTGAGAATGAGATGGTATGGTATGACATATTTATGGTTATTCTGTTGTGGAAAATGTGGAACTATATGGGAAGCGATATTGACTTGAGCTTAGATCACGTTATGATTAAGGTTATGAGGTTTGTCATTAGCATTGATTTGGGGATTAGCTTACGCGTTTGTTGTCTTGGTAACATGGGTAATGGTGCCTTTTGGGGTAAAATCCGTCTGAGGTTTTGGTTAGACTTGGTGAGGAAGATGCTTGGTTGAACGATATGGTCTTGTGAGGCTAGTATGCCTAATTTGAGGATTGTCGAGCATAAGATGTACCAATAGTATTAAAGGGTTATATGAATGAGTTGAGCATCATTCGGGTGATATATGATGACGGGTTATCTTAAGCGTCGTTAAGCGTGTCGAAGCCCTTGTTATCATGGTGAGTAGAGTTAGCGACTCTTATCTTGAGGACCATAGGAGCAGGTAGTTTCCTTAATCTTTAGGGGTATTCTTTTGTTTCCAAGTTTCGGGGACGAAACTTCTATTTAGGGGGTAGGATTGTAACACCCCGACTTTTTCTAATTTAATTTATTCACTCTCTTTAATTCGTTAATTTCCTAATCGAGTGATTTTCCACTTTTAGCTCGGGAAATCATTTCTTAGATGGGTGAGTCGGGTCTTGGTTACAGATGGAGGTAGGCCCGAGTACATGGGTAAGCTTAGGAGGGTCTTATAAGCGTTGGTAAGCAAGAGTTAAAGTGAGGATTGAAGAAAAGAAAGGAAGAAACTAGAATACGCTCCAACATGGGTCAGAGCTAGCCGTTCCATCAGAGGAGCTAGCAGCTCCATCAGTGGAGCGAGCCGCTCCATCAGAGCGAGCCGCTCTATGCACCAGAGCGAGCCGCTCCTCTACGCGGGTTTGAGTTTTAGGGTTTTCCCGTGTTTTCTTTTGGCTCAAGACATTATAATATTTCGTCCCCTCTTTACCCTAGCAACCTAAAGATCATTTTTACATCTCCCTCATCACCTTCCTCATCTCACATCATACTTCTCCCTCAAACTCTCTCTAAATCTCATCCAAACACCATTGTTGATCATCCTTTCCTTCATCTCTTAAGCCCTAATCCTTTCCTAGTCAATTCCCTTGGTATAAGGTCCCTTTTTATTGATAAGTGCATATTTTGTCTATATTTTATATAATTATTCCCCGTCATTTTACACTTATTACGACATTTTTAGTACATTTTATATAATATTTTCTCCTTTTGCGGTTTACTACGAGTTTGTTATATTATTTGCAGGATGGAGATTTATGAGCTAAAATTGTCGTGGAACAAACGCGGGTCGTGAATTATGAAGATCAAAGATAAAACCCGAGCAAGACAAAGCATTATGGACCGAAAGTAATTAAATAAAGAGATGGGCTAAGAAGACTTGGATAAAAGCCCAACTTGTAACTAAAACAGATAAAAGAAGCAGACTTTCAATTTTACTGCTGAGTTTTTATTTTCCGAGTTTAAGTTTTAGTTTTCTACTGCTTTCATTGAACTTTCAAATAATATTAGGTTTAGTTTTACTGCTTTAGTCTTCTCTCTTTTAAAACTCTCAAAATTAGTTTAGTTCAAGATTGATTTCATTGTAACCGCCGGTACTCCGTAAACTTCAGGTTTTATTCAATTGTTATTATTTCTTTCATCATGTCTTCTTTTTATTGCTTTGCTTTGATTTCTAGTATGAGTAGCTAATTTCCTACTAGGGTTTAGGGTGATTGTGAGATTGGTTCAGGAACATGTTTTAATTGCTTAATTGATTGAACTTGTGCAAGTTGACTTCTTCCTACGCGTTTTATTATCAATTGAATTTAGGGACGCCTTTATTGAATTGAATTTAGGTTGTTTCAGTTTAAGATCGAAAGCCTAATTGAAACTAGACTCACGCGTATTTGATAAGTTAAGTTTAGTAAGTTGCGAGAGCCCGCTAAATTTGCTTAAGGTTAATATTGACTCGAGAGAGCGTATTCCTAAACCTAGTCACTTGCATAGCTTCAATTGATTGTTATTTCCTTTTGAGTTGAGTTCCTGAATCGATGTCACATTGATCCCGATGCCCTAATCTCCCTTTTATATACTGTTACACACTCTTTTGCTTATTGTTCTTAGCTTAGTCCCTTAAAACACCGACTTTGTTACTTTGAGGTTGACCTAGTTTTAGCTGAGCATCCTATTGACTGCCCGTTTCTCTGTGCATTCGACTCTACTGCCACTAGCTACCCAGTTAGTTGACTCTAGGTTTATTTTGACTTAGGTGATACGACTTTAGCCTTGTCAATTTTGGCGCCGTTGCCGGGGAAACGGTTTAGCTAGTTAGTTTTGCTTAGTTTAGGTTATTTCTTTATTTCCCATGACAATCTTTGATTTCCCTCAATATGATAATGAACCATTTCATGAATATATTGTTAGATTTAATAGTTATGCTAATTATATTGGTTCATTTGGTTTTTATTGTTGTGATTGGGAGAAAGTTTACATTATTAGTACAGGCATGAATTATGAGTCTCACAACTTGATTAACTACGTGAGCAATGGTCGAATTTCTTATATGCCTAACAATGAGATTTGGGACCTCTTTTGGGATATCACGCGTCAAACCCTTTTGTCCGAGATAAAGGCTGAATTCAAGGAGTTTGTTGTTGAGTTCCAGAAATATTTGGATGCCACGAGAGTTAATCCCGAGACTTATGAATGCTCTACATCTCCTTATGCTAATACTTTTCCATCTCCAACGTGTGTTTTAACTAACTCATACAACTCTTTGTGTGGTGATAATTTGTTTGATGATGATGATTATGAGCCTGCGTATAATTGTGAAGCGTCTAATCCACCTTATACTGAGTTCAAGACCTCTGTTGAGATAATTGAGAATGAAACTTTTGAACGAATATGTAAGACTTGTCCACTGAATGATAAGTCTGTTGAGTTTGTTTCAATTGGATCCTTGACCAAGGATCCTTTGGAGGTTTTAATGTGTTCTGAGACTAGTGCAGGAAAAAAAAGTCGGTGGAGTGCTGAAGTCGCGGAATTGGAAGCTTTGTTATACGCGGATGAACTGAAGGATTCAACGAGCTTGGTGGAAACCTCGTATGACGCTGAGGTTCAAAAATCTGACCTTAAACCGTTGAACGTTGCTTATAACTTCGATAGTCTTTTGATTGATCATGTTGATGAGGTTGATGAGATTTTTGAGGAGTCTTGTGAGAAAGTGATCGAGAATGTGTTTGATGATACTCTTGAAGTAAAGTGGGATGTGTACATTGACGTCTTAGACGAACCTTTTGAGGAGAATTTGGTTGATTATCCCCACGATGAAATTGAAGTTGTTTTGCTAGGCGATGGTGTTATTTTTGAGTTTGATGATTATTTTTGGCCTTATTCGTTTAGTGCGCTTAAATGTGATGTAGAAGCTGATTTTAAACATAGAGATGATAAGAAATTTGTGATTTATAATTATTTCTCTATTGTTAACGACTTTTATTGGTTGATTTCTACCTTCTATTATCACTTTTCTGAATTTTCTGCAAGGTTATTTGATCGGTTATTAAGAGTGTTGAGTTGCTCCGCTCTTAGTGTGATTTGGTTTCGTCTTGATCGGAATAGGAGCTTAGGAAATTTGGAGTCGCGCCCATGATTTTAACAACAAGACGCCTGTGAAAAAGAGGTTGAAGGTGAAAAAGAGTCCCTTGGGCGTGAGAATTGAGCCTTTGGGCGGGGAGCTGAATGAAATTTCAAAGAGAAAATTAAACGAAAGAGAGTGTGGAATGCCGCAGAGGCCCCCGGGCGGGGAAATTAAGCCCACGGGCGTGGAGCTCAGATTGAAGAAATCACCTTACACCTTCATCAAACAACATCCCCTTCACTCCTTCTAACCCTAAACCCGACAACAGTCCTTCACCACCTCCACCAAAACCACCCTCACATCACCACCTTACACCCGCCTGTACTATCGGAAAACATCACCACCACTCCGTCATCTCCACCGTCTGCCTCACCACGACCACCGTGACCCTTCTCTCTCTCACCCCTGCCCTAATTTTCGCCTGCACACATCACTTCGCCTAACCACCACCGTCAACCCCGTCGCCGCCCTCTGCACCGTGCTCCTCCACGGCTGCCCTATCTCAGGTAAGTCCCACCTATGGAAACCCTAAACCCCCAAATCTATTTTTGCAGCAATTAGGGTTCGAATATTTCAGCAGCCATGGGACACGATTTGGCAATTGATGAGTCGAAGAATGGAGATTGATTTTGAGTTTAAATAGTTGAATTCTTTCGTATTTGGGGTTGTAATTGCTCGATCGCTGCTGTAAGAAGTGTCTTGGGTCGATTTTGCAAAACTTGGGTCTGCTGCGTTCGAGGCTGGAATTAAATTGTTACGCTCGGCTTGCTGATGTCGAGTGGTATTTCGGAGTATCGAGTTGTTTAAGCTGCTTATGACTCGATTCTGGTGTATTTTGGATCTAATTCAACTCGAATTCTGCTTTGCCGAGTTCTTGGAGATATGGGTCAACTTTTGCCGTGTTTATGGGTTGGAATTCCTTTATATTACTCGACTTGCTGACGTCGAGAGCTGTCTTGGTGTGTGGGTACAGTTTTGCTATGATTTTGAGCTGAAGGATGGTTATTTTCCTCAGCTTGCTGATGTCGAGAGCTCTCTTGGTACTCTGAGTCACTATCGCTGCCTGTGACTCAACTACGAGGTGCTACATGGGCCTGAGCTGCTAATTGAGGCGTGATTTCAAGGTTCTTGAGGCCGCTTTTAGCGTGATTAATAATGGGTTGCTGCGATTTCGGGGCAGAAGTTGATTATTATACTCGACTTGCTGATGTCGAGTTTTGATATGGATTATCGGTCACTATTGCTGCTTGTGACTCGACTGGGCGTGTTCTTCAGCAAAAATCAGACTTTCACTGCTTTGGTTCGATCTGCTGTGCATCCGACGCCTGTAATGGGGCTGGATTGGGCTTATTTGTTGCTGCCCGCACCAGTGCTTCATGTTCATGACTAAATGCTGCTGTTTCGGTGAGCTCGTTTCCTCTTACTCATTATTTACGGTCATTTGCTTTCACTGTTGCTTTCATATGTTTATACAATGAGGACATTGTCTTGTCTAAGCGTGGGGGAGGAACTCTTGTCGAGTTTGGATTGTTGTTTACTGATATAGTGCTGAACTTTTTCAAAAAAATGGTTGATTTTCATGTTTGGAGAATTTTTTAGTGTGCTTATTTCGATCTTTAGTATCTTTGAGTTGAATATCTATTGCCTTAACTTGCACGATTGGTTTGTTTCCTAGAAATAGATTGCGAATCTCAAACACTAACCCGCTTATATTTGCTCAATTCTTATCGTTTTTCGTTCTTTTACTTTCGATATTGGTATTCTTGCAAGGCATGGTTTGTGGAAAGTTGGAATGTTGGAATGTGGCATGAATGGAATGATTTTTATATGTTGGAGCAATGCTTCGATGCTCTCGGAGGGGACTCATTGAATTGAGTAACCACAATGGCCATGAATTTGGTTGTGACCGGGAGTATGAGCAATGATGTAACCCTTAAGGAAATATGTTTACCCGAGCTTGATCTTTAACGATTAAATGTCATGCTAAACGGTATAACATACGAGGGATGCTTCACATTTTTAAAAAAATAAAAAAATAAAAATCAAAAGGAAATGTGGAAAGAAAAAAATGACGGAACGAAAAGTGGTTCGAATGGTTGGCCTTGCTTGAATTTAAATATCCTTTATCGTAGGTTTTATTTTTGCGAAAGCGTTAGAAGCGAGTAGTATTTTGTTGGCGTGAATGGTTGTGATCCGTGCTCTATTTTTGGTGAAATAGACTATGGTGGTAAGTCTTTGTGTATAAGTCGTCTAGTCCGAGATACTAACGTGATAAATTAGTCACACTTTGATTTTCTCCGACCTTTGTTGCTCGAGGACGAGCAAAAGTTCAGCATGGGGGAGTTTGATAAGTGCATATTTTGTCTATATTTTATATAATTATTCCCCGTCATTTTACACTTATTACGACATTTTTAGTACATTTTATATAATATTTTCTCCTTTTGCAGTTTACTACGAGTTTGTTATATTATTTGCAGGATGGAGATTTATGAGCTAAAATTGTCGTGGAACAAACGCGGGTCGTGAATTATGAAGATCAAAGATAAAACCCGAGCAAGACAAAGCATTATGGACCGAAAGTAATTAAATAAAGAGATGGGCTAAGAAGACTTGGATAAAAGCCCAACTTGTAACTAAAACAAATAAAAGAAGCAGACTTTCAATTTTACTGCTGAGTTTTTATTTTCCGAGTTTAAGTTTTAGTTTTCTACTGCTTTCATTGAACTTTCAAATAATATTAGGTTTAGTTTTACTGCTTTAGTCTTCTCTCTTTTAAAACTCTCAAAATTAGTTTAGTTCAAGATTGATTTCATTGTAACCGCCGGTACTCCGTAAACTTCAGGTTTTATTCAATTGTTATTATTTCTTTCATCATGTCTTCTTTTTATTGCTTTGCTTTGATTTCTAGTATGAGTAGCTAATTTCCTACTAGGGTTTAGGGTGATTGTGAGATTGGTTCAGGAACATGTTTTAATTGCTTAATTGATTGAACTTGTGCAAGTTGACTTCTTCCTACGCGTTTTATTATCAATTGAATTTAGGGACGCCTTTATTGAATTGAATTTAGGTTGTTTCAGTTTAAGATCGAAAGCCTAATTGAAACTAGACTCACGCGTATTTGATAAGTTAAGTTTAGTAAGTTGCGAGAGCCCGCTAAATTTGCTTAAGGTTAATATTGACTCGAGAGTATTCTTATACCTAGTCACTTGCATAGCTTCAATTGATCGTTATTTCCTTTTGAGTTGAGTTCCTGAATCGATGTCACATTGATCCCGATGCCCTAATCTCCCTTTTATATACTGTTACACACTCTTTTGCTTATTGTTCTTAGCTTAGTCCCTTAAAACACCGACTTTGTTACTTTGAGATTGACCTAGTTTTAGCTGAGCATCCTATTGACTGCCCGTTTCTCTGTGGATTCGACCCTACTGCCACTAGCTACCCAGTTAGTTGACTCTAGGTTTATTTTGACTTAGGTGATACGACTTTAGCCTTGTCATTTATCTCTTTTATTTTCTGATTTTGTATTATTTTATGTGTCCTTATGTTGTATGCTTTTGCTTGTGTGATTTGGCTTGGTTATGCAAAGGAGAAGGAGATCTTGAAGAAGGAGACACCATCCTTGTAGAAGAGGAAGAGGAGTAGCAAGGCTTGGACATTACTAAGGTAATTAGGTGTGATCTAGTTGTATTTTAGCATGTATGAGGCCTAACTTGATATGATCTTGTTGCTTACCATTGTTGTTTTAATGTATGCTTGCACATCTTGTTGTTTGGTTAATGTTTGATCATAATTTCATGCTAGAATCTTTGGCCTCATACTAGGGTTTGTCATGTTATCATCATTAATTGCATAATTCACATACTGTATCATTAGTCATGCTTGTAAATCGATTTAAAAACGAATTGGTGTTGTTGTTTAATGTTGGCCGAATGTAGGGGAAGGGGGGGCCGAAGCCCTTGCTCTTCGTTTCTCTTGCTTTTCTTCCTTGTTTTGGCTTAATTATGTTGAATTATGACGTTTGTATGAATCACCTAATGTTGAGTTATGAGTTAGGATGTTTACAAGATGTTAAATAACGTTTATATGCATGCTTAAGTGAATTGATCAATTAAATCGATAATTGGTCACATGGAAATCGTATGTTATGCATGAATTTGTGTGTGGTGTGTGTTGGCCGTGAGTAGGCCGTATGTGTACAGGCTGGCCGTGAGGTGTGGGTGTGTGTGATGGCTTGTTTGTCACTTGTTTGAGTCTTGGCGTGTATTAGGATGTTATCTATGCTAAAATGAATTGAGATATACTTTGTTTGGTCACTAAACAATGAGTTAAGAGCATGTTAAATGAATGTAAGACTTGTTGAGTATGTTAATCGTTATGTACTCCGTATGTATGGTTGGTTGTGATTGTAATGAGGCTTGAGTGTGTATGAGTATGGTTGTTGTGGTTGTATGGTTGTCTTAGAAGTGTTGGAGACAAGGTTAACATGTTATCGAGGTTATGCTTGGGTTAAGTTTGCACATGGAGTGCTGATACGGCACATGTGTGAGGAGATACAACGTCCTAGGATGGGCGGATACCGCCCATGATCCTCGGCTATTCTTGTTGTTTAGTTAGAAGCGACTATGGGTTCTCAACCGGAAGGGTTAGAGACTATGGTTATTTATGTCGCCACCGCTTCTTGTTGCTCGGTGGAATTTGGCCAAATTTAGACTTGTGATTATTGAGGAACTTCTTGTTCTTTGTTCGCCATAGGGTTTGGGTGATTCTTGTTGCTTCACCCGGTGATTCTTGTTGCTTCACCCAGTTCTCATGCTTACTCTCGCATTGGTTGTTTGATGGATCGTCTTGTGAGCTCAGATGGTTTGGACACAACTTTGGTTGTCTTAGTGTTGTTTTGTTATTTGTGTATTATTGTCCCTTTGTTGTATGTTTGTTGTTTATGTTGTTGTACTTTGATAATAGGCCGTAGGCCAGGTGAGCTTGTTTGCATTGTTGTTGATGTTTGTTATGTTAAAATATGTCTGGGGAGCACCTAGTTACTCCCCACTGATTGTGGTTGTTGCCTCTCTTTTATAGGTACGCGCGGGACGGGCTTATGTGTAAGGACGTTGTGAGGATGTGACCGTAGCTTGCCTTTGTTGAGTCGTCTAGCTAGTCATTTGGGAGTTGTTTAGACTGGTTTAGTCCATTTATGTTTTCATTTCATTGTACTTTGGTTTTGGATTTGTAAGGGGTATTTACTCCCCACTTCTAGGCCTCAAGGCCTACCTTTTTATCGTTGTTTAGTTGGTTTAGTGAGTAATGATCCGGATTCCACGGTGTTTCCGCCACCGTGGCTCGCTTTTATTTCTTTTTATTTTATAAATCCTTTTTATTTCTTTATTTTATCTTGTTTGAAAATCCGGGTTGTTACAGTTGGTATCAGAGCGAATACGCTCCCAACTCTCTTAGGTGAGTGAGTAGGATTTGACCTAGAACACCGAGTGAGAGTGTTGGGTAGACACATTAGGGGGTCTACGTTATTTGTGCATGTGTATGAGTAGTTGTGTGAATGGTGGTCTTAGGATTTCCACCATTAGATCATATGTTTGCTTTGGATGCAGGTACAGGAAAGATGGAGTCATGCGAGGTCGGGTGTCGACTCGATAAATCTCTACATTTAAAATTTACTAGTGCTGCCTCTAAAATAGTCTTTAAAAGCTTTTGATTTGATTTAATCATCGTTTTTAAATGTATTTCTTTATTTCAAAATGTTTCACTCTGATAATTACATTCTTAGTTATTATCCGACATCTTTGATTTCCTCAAAACTCCTCTTTTAAGATTAAATACCTTATACTTCTATTTTCTTACCAAATCATGTTATCCTTCATTTTTAAATATCGACAAAAAAGGGAGTATTTTGCATTCCGTTTTAATACACTTGTATGACCCATGCTTTTTAATGTTATTCATTTGAGAGTTCTGTTTTATCGAAAATTTTAGTCTATTTATGCCTTGTCGATCCCTTGTTTTAACTTTTCGATTTATTCTTTTCTTCAACTTTAATCATTTGATTATTCTACTTTAAAATCTTCCTCTTTCATTTGGCCTTTCAAAATATCTAGAAATTTAACTCTTAAAGTCTTTGATTCGTACTGATTGATCAGCTGGAGTAAGAAACTTGAAGCCGAATTGTGAATGTATGGTCCTACCATCAGAGCACGCAGCGGAAGCTCTTAATCTAAGTCACCTACTGTATTCGTAGGGACGTCTTTCAGCTTGTTGGCTACGCTTGTCCTTAGTTCCTTCTAGTTCTTGATCTTATTATATAGTTGTTTTAAAACTATCAGCTCGTGATTACAGTTTGAGTTTCTTTTTCCCCAATAAAATTTCTTATTATGTTCATCCTCATCTTTTTCAATAGATCGTGCTGAAATAATTTCTACTCTTTTATTTCAAGAATATTTTCTGTCAGTTCTATTAACAAAACCTATTTTTGTATAATTGTGCTATAATGGTTTGTTTGTCCTTCTTGAACTTTCTTATTTTGTAACTATGTTTAGGAAAATTTTAATCGGTATCGCTTTACTTTACCATTCAATTTTAAACGCGTCAATACATTTTGATGGCTTTTTACTCAATCGAATTTGAAATGATTGACACTTATCTACTGCTTTCAATTTTAATCAAAACCTCTTTGTTATCCTAAACATTCTTTTATTAAATTTTCTAATTTGAGCATTTGGTTTATTTGAATATTATTTATTCTACCTGGTATTTTAGTAGCTTCATTTTTCTAAAATCGCTGTCGTTTTAAAACTCAACTTTGAGACTTCTCCTTTCAATCGTATCTTTTAATCATATTCTATATCAATCAAACTTTTCGGGAATTACCTTTTCGTCTCTCCTTCATAACGAAACCAATTTGAGTTCTTGTTGGAAACGAGTCTTACGCCTTCATTTGTGAACTCTTAAAGAATATTTCTATTTTCCTTCATCGTTTCGTATTAAAAATTTCTTTTGTCAAAATGGTGGTTGTTGAGCATTTTCTTACAAAAGATTTATTATGTCATATTTTTAGTTAATTTGTATCATTCTATCCTTTCTTTATTCTACACCGTAAACTATCACTTGGTATTGTGATCTTAGCTATTACCTTTTTGGTCTTGTCTTCGTGCCTTATGCTATCATGCCTCTCCATTGTCTCTATAGGACTACACCTCTTGTCTTTGAGCTAACTTTTAAGGTGCCAATCTTCTATTTCTTTCCTTCCTGTGCCTTTCGGTTGCCACTCACATCCTAATTTTGTAAGAACTCTTGGTGTCTTAATATCAATCTTGTCCCCGTTAAGTTCCCCTGATCACTTGCTTGTCAACTAGCGGCCGTAGGGTGATTTATCCTTCTCCAGCTCGAGACTTGATTCCTAGGTTGTCGCTGTTATGAGAATCTTAGATGTTGGAGCTGAGTGGATTAGTAGCTAATGGTATGGATGTTCGGTTAGGTGGCGCACATGGTTGGTCGTGGTGGCCCGAGTGGATTCCTAGTTTTGTGACTTCTAGCTAGAGCTTTGCGAGGTAGCTTAATCGTTGCGAGATAATGTTTGTGAGTTATAGCCTTCGTGAGTAAAAGCTTAATATGCGATGAGAAGAGGTAAAAGAAGTGATGGTATCTATGTAGGTAGTATTTTTGAGGATTCGATTATGATGGTATATGGGGTGTGATAATCATGAGTTAGTGAGAATTGGGAAGTGATATTATGGTGAGCAATAATAATCGGCTTTGAGGAAAACTTAAAGGTTATAGTGAGCACGATGAAACTTTGGGATTATACATTAAAGGATAATGTAGGAATGCTAAGTGTGCATCTTGTGGTTTTGCGTATGTGTTGAGTGTAGGGAAAATCATTAATGGAAGGAAATAATTCGAGGTCAGTAAGGTAGAGACGTTCGAGAAAGGTGTGGTTAGCCTTGTGTATGGTAATAATGGGTTGAGAGAGTAGTAAGCTTTTGACGATACATTTTGATAGCTACGTGTTAGTATACGTGTGACTTGAGAATGAGATGGTATGGTATGACATATTTATGGTTATTCATTTGTGGAAAATGTGGAACTATATGGGAAGCGATATTGACTTGAGCTTAGATCACGTTATGATTAAGGTTATGAGGTTTGTCATTAGCATTGATTTGGGGATTAGCTTACGCGTTTGTTGTCTTGGTAACATGGGTAATGGTGCCTTTTGGGGTAAAATCCGTCTGAGGTTGTGGTTAGACTTGGTGAGGAAGATGCTTGGTTGAACGATATGGTCTTGTGAGGCTAGTATGCCTAATTTGAGGATTGTCGAGCATAAGATGTACCAATAGTATTAAAGGGTTATATGAATGAGTTGAGCATCATTCGGGTGATATGTGATGACGGGTTATCTTAAGCGTCGTTAAGCGTGTCGAAGCCCTTGTTATCATGGTGAGTAGAGTTAGCGACTCTTATCTTGAGGACCATAGGAGCAGGTAGTTTCCTTAATCTTTCGGGGTATTCTTTCGTTTCCAAGTTTCGGGGACGAAACTTCTATTTAGGGGGTAGGATTGTAACACCCCGACTTTTTCTAATTTATTTTATTCACTCTCTTTAATTCGTTAATTTCCTAATCGAGTGATTTTCCACTTTTAGCTCGGGAAATCATTTCTTAGATGGGTGAGTCGGGTCTTGGTTACGGATGGAGGTAGGCCCTTGTACATGGGTAAGCTTAGGAGGGTTTTATAAGCGTTGGTAAGCAAGGGTTAAAGTGAGGATTGAAGAAAAGAAAGGAAGAAACGAGAATACGCTCCAACATGGGTCAGAGCTAGCCGCTCCATCAGAGGAGCTAGCAGCTCCATCAGTGGAGCGAGCCGCTCCATCAGAGCGAGCCGCTCTATGCACCAGAGCGAGCCGCTCCATCAGAGCGAGCCGCTCTATGCACCAGAGCGAGCCGCTCCTCTACGCGGGTTTGAGTTTTAGGGTTTTCCCGTGTTTTCTTTTGGCTCAAGACATTATAATATTTCGTCCCCTCTTTACCCTAGCAACCTAAAGATCAGTTTTACATCTCCCTCATCTCCTTCCTCATCTCACATCATACTTCTCCCTCAAACTCTCTCTAAATCTCATCCAAACACCATTGTTGATCATCCTTTCCTTCATCTCTTAAGCCCTAATCCTTTCCTAGTCTATTCCCTTGGTATAAGGTCCCTTTTTATCTCTTTTATTTTCTGATTTTGTATTATTTTATGTGTCCTTATGTTGTATGCTTTTGCTTGTGTGATTTGGCTTGGTTATGCAAAGGAGAAGGAGATCTTGAAGAAGGAGACACCATCCTTGTAGAAGAGGAAGAGGAGTAGCAAGGCTTGGACATTACTAAGGTAATTAGGTGTGATCTAGTTGTATTTTAGCATGTATGAGGCCTAACTTGATATGATCTTGTTGCTTACCATTGTTGTTTTAATGTATGCTTGCACATCTTGTTGTTTGCTTAATGTTTGATCATAATTTCATGCTAGAATCTTTGGCCTCATACTAGAGTTTGTCATGTTATCATCATTAATTGCATAATTCACATACTGTATCATTAGTCATGCTGGTAAATCGATTTAAAAACGAATTGGTGTTGTTGTTTAATGTTGGCCGAATGTAGGGGAAGGGGGGCCGAAGCCCTTGCTCTTTGTTTCTCTTGCTTTTCTTCCTTGTTTTGGCTTAATTATGTTGAATTATGACGTTTGTATGAATCACCTAATGTTGACTTATGAGTTAGGATGTTTACAAGATGTTAAATAACGTTTATATGCATGCTTAAGTGAATTGATCAATTAAATCGATAATTGGTCACATGGAAATCGTATGTTATGCATGAATTTGTGTGTGGTGTGTGTTGGCCGTGTGTAGGCCGTATGTGTCTGGTGGCCAGTGAGGTGTGGGTGTGTGTGATGGCTTGTTTGTCACTTGTTTGAGTCTTGGCGTGTATTAGGATGTTATCTATGCTAAAATGAATTGAGATATACTTTGTTTGGTCACTAAACAATGAGTTAAGAGCATGTTAAATGAATGTAAGACTTGTTGAGTATGTTAATCGTTATGTACTCCGTATGTATGGTTGGTTGTGATTGTAATGAGGCTTGAGTGTGTATGAGTATGGTTGTTGTGGTTGTATGGTTGTCTTAGAAGTGTTGGAGACAGGTTAACATGTTATCAGGTTATGCTTGGGTTGCGTTTGCACATGGGTACTGTTCTGGCACATGTGTGAGGAGATACAACATCCTAGGATGGACGGATAGCGCCCATGATCCCCTCGGCTATTCTTGTTGTTTAGTTAGAGCGACTATGGGTTCTCAACCAGAAGGGTTAGAGACTATGGTTATTTATGTCGTCACCGTTCTTGTTGCTCGGTGGAATTTGGCCAAATTTAGACTTGTGATTATTGAGGAACTTCTTGTTGCTGTTCCGCCATAGGGTTTGGGTGATTGTTGTTGCTTCACCCGGGGTGATTCTTGTTGCTTCACCCGGGGTGATTCTTGTTGCTTCACCCAGTTCTCCGCGCTTACTCTCGCAGTTGGTTGTTTGATGGATCGTCTTGTGAGCTCAGATGGTTTGGACACAACTTTGGTTGTGCCGTGTTGTTTTGTTATTTGTGTATTATTGTCCCTTTGTTGTATGTTTGTTGTTTATGTTGTTGTACTTTGATAATAGGCCGTAGGCCAGGTGAGCTTGTTTGCATTGTTGTTGATGTTTGTTATGTTAAAATATGACTGGGGAGCACCTAGTTACTCCCCACTGATTGTGGTTGTTGCCTCTCTTTTATAGGTACGCGCGGGACGGGCTTATGTGTAAGGACGTTGTGAGGATGTGACCGTAGCTTGCCTTTGTTGAGTCGTCTAGCTAGTCATTTGGGAGTTGTTTAGACTGGTTTAGTCCATTTATGTTTTCATTTCATTGTACTTTGGTTTTGGATTTGTAAGGGGTATTTACTCCCCACTTCTAGGCCTCAAGGCCTACCTTTTTATCGTTGTTTAGTTGGTTTAGTGAGTAATGATCCGGATTCCACGGTGTTTCCGCCACCGTGGCTCGCTTTTATTTCTTTTTATTTTATAAATCCTTTTTATTTCTTTATTTTATCTTGTTTGAAAATCCGGGTTGTTACATGGTATGTTGGGATGGGTTAGATTAAAAGAAAGACAAGTTTATGTGTTTTTGGTTGGGCCGATTGTGTTGTTTTAGGACAACCAATGCAAAGAGGAATTAGACGATAAGACATATTGTCGGTACCGGATCGCATACCACTCGGCGTCTTGTTTAAAATTCGCGAATTGAAAGTGGTGTTTTAGTTAAAAAGATTAAGTTAGAAAAACCTGTCAAGCTATTTTGGAGTCGCCACCAAATTAACGAGGAAATTGGGAACCTGCCTACGTGTCTTATGCTGTAAAAACACGTTTCTTAGATTTCAGAGCACGTCATGACCTCTACATTTAAGGCTAAAGTGAAACCAGATATTGGATTCGGGGTGAGGGTACTTTTCATTAGATTCATTCAATTGTTTTAGAAAAACAGTTTATTAAAGCCTACTAAAAGTAGCCACTACTTACTCGAGCACAATCGTTTAATTTCGATATTTGAGCTATAAGAATCCACCGTGCACATGCGATATTATGCAAGAAAAGTATGCGATGTATACAAAGTATGTCCAAGCCGCCTCTGGAGAGGCGGTTTGATGTTCAAGCTGCCACAGCTCTGGCGGCTCATGTGCAGAGCCGCCAATGCAAAAACGATTTCTGGCTTTCGTGTATGCAATATGAAAAAGTTTGACTTAAAACCTTCAGTTTAGCACGCTTTATGTATAAGCAAAAACGATACAGATAATGTCGAATTCATTGTCAATTGTATTAAAGCTTTGGTGAGAATTTGCTTAGTGTATAAACTCAAAATAAAGTCCGTTTGGTTTATTTTAAGAGTCGTTGCTTATGCGACTTTGGCGGGGTGTACATGGATTATGTTAATCCAATTTGCTACTACCATCTTAAATTGCAAAACGGTTTCGCGGTGCCAAAGCTGATGAGGGACTAGAGTGTAGCCCTATAAGTCAATGCAAAACATAAGGAAAGGGAAAAAGAACATCGATCCTTGGATGATTTGGAAGTTGTGATCTTTGGATGATTTGGAGTCGGTCTCACTTAAAGGTTATAACCTTGGGGTTGATATGATGATTTTATTATGGTTGTTATTTAGTTATAAAGATAATTACTCCATATTAAGCATGTTTCACCTGTAGCTTGATCATATTGAGGTTGAGTATGAATGTAAAATGGATGATTGGGTTGATGTTGAGTAAAGGATGGTTAATATTATGATGATTATGAGTTGGTTCATGATTGAATGGGCTTGTTTGTATGCTTGAGTTAACTTTGCGTGCGTGTACTGTTTGGCACGTACGTGAGGAGCTACAACGTCCTATTTTGGGATGGATACCGCCCATAGTCCCCTCGACTATTCTTGTTGTTTAGTTAGAGCTATTATGGGTTCTCAACCATTCTAATTGTTCGGTTAGAGACTATGTTTATTTTATTATGTCGTCACCATTCCAGTTGTTCGGTGGGATTTGGCCAAATTAAGACAGTTGTTTGAGGACTTACAGTTGTTGTCCCGCCATAGGGTGGTATGATTCTAGTCGTTTCATACAGGGTGATTCTAGTTGTTTCACCCCGTGCACCGTGCTTACTCTTGCGATTGTTTGTTGTTGGTTGAGTTGACAGTTGGTCGAGTTGGATGATTAAAATGAGTTAGCTTGTGATTAATATGTTTATGGTATGCATGAATTGAACACTTGTGCGTTTTACCGTACTCAATCTGATAATAGGCCGTAGGCCAGGTGAGTTGTATGTTGTGGTTGTTTATGTCGGTTTTGTTGAAAAATGACTGGGGAGCACCTAGTTACTTCCCACTGATTGTGGCTGTTGCTTTTTTTGCGGCAGGTATGCGTGCGGGGATAGGTGAAGAGTGAGAATAACCGCGAGAATAGCTCTATTACTATAGTTGTTTACCGGTTTAGTCTTTTCCATTAGTTTAGAGTTTGTTCATCAATTAACCTTGGTTCACGGGTATTTACTCCCGCTTGTCTTGACTTTGAAGTCTAGATTGTTTTTTTAGTTAGTGATGATCCGGATTCCACGGTGTTTCCGCCACCGTGACCCTTTTTAATCGTTATTTCACTTATTTTCATTTATATTATTTCCCTTTATTTTATTTTATTGTATTTTATTTATTGAAAAATATGGGTTGTTATTACACTATAAGTCACATGCATAGAGATTAACGAAAGAAGAAGATCGATCCATGTTTAGAATCGAAACTTACCTATTCGAGCGAGAATTGGGCAGAGTTTCGTTACTTTATGCAAAGAGAATTCTGATGAGGCTAAAGTCGTCAAGCCTAATCAAAATAACCTAACGAACAACTAACAGAAGCTAGTGGTAAGCAGGGTCGAATCCACAAGGAGACAGATGAAGTCAAGAGATGCTCAGCTAGGAAAGGTCAATCTCAAGGTATGAAAAGGGATTTGGTTTAAACTAAAAGCTAAAGGTAGAATAAAATCAAATGCTCAAAAGATGAATAGGGAGAAATCTAGGGTCACAGGTTCACGAGGATTTCAACTAAGGTTGTCACTGAATAAGGATACTAATGGTGGTTCGTGTTAATGGATTAGGACAAGTCCTCTCGGATCAAAGTCAATCCTAAAGCTCAACTAACGGGCTCTCGCTACGTATTAGCTTCGCTCTACTAACTCTCACACAAGGCTCACCTTAACTGGCTTTCGATCTTAGGTTTAGGCTTCCTAGGTCAACACAATCGATCGTGGCCTTTGATCAATTGAGTGAGAAATTAGGGCATGAGATTAGATTAACAACAAGCAACCAAAAGATAACCAAAAACATAAATCAAACCAAGGAATCAATCATCGATCCCCATAGAACCCTAGGATGAGATTAGCTATGCATAATTGGGGAGGGAATCAAAGCAATACAAAGACAATGATAGAACATAATGAATCAATAACAATTGAAATTAAACCTTGAAATAAATAGAGTACCGATGATTACAATGAAATCAAATCCTCAAACTAAACTAGAGATGATAAAGAAAACTGAAAATAAACCTGGAATTAATGTTGAATTGAGGTAAAGATCAAGTCTTGCAAGTAATTTAAATCTAAGACTAAAAGTATTTTAGAGTTTTTAGAGAGAAAACCTAAGTCTATTCTAAAGCAGAAAACTAGAATGAAAAGATATCCCATAAAACCCTAACACGAGTCTATTTATACAAGCACGAGTATCCGGAGAAGCAGGGGGTCGAACCGATCGGTTTTGGGGTCAAACCGATCGGTTTGATGGGTGAACCGATCGGTTCTACTTGAACCGAGCGGTTTTAGTGAAGGCAGAAGCTTCCAGCACGTTTTGCCCTGTTTCATGTATTCTGAACCTATAGGTTTGACGTCCCAACTTGTCGTATTGACTCCGAATCGACCCTCGAGCCTTGTCTTGACTTCTCGATACTTGTAAACGCTCCAAATGACTCAGGTTTCAGCTCAGGACCGCCAAAACCTGCAAAATACACACGAGCAGCGATGCTCGCAATATAAAGCAAATAGCTACTAAAATACTAGTGAAATCGAGTGAGTACGAGCTAAATGCAACTATAACGGGGGCATATAATCGATATAAAAGACATGTATCAAACTCCCCCAAACCAAACCTTTGCTTGTCCTCAAGCAAACAGCGTCGGAGAAAATCAAAGCATAGCTAGTTAATCACGTTAGCATCTCGAAGCGGACGACCTATGCACATAAACCTACGACCATAGTATATTTCACCGAAAATAGAGCACAAGTCTCAACCATTCACAACACATTATAATGCTAGCCTCTAACGCTTTCGCAAAAATTAAACTAACGACAATTGGATTCGAGCAAGGCCAACCGGGCATACCACTTTCCATCATACCATTCTTACCACGTCATACCATTTTTCTTTCTTTTCTTTTCTCTTTTTTTTTTCTTTTCGCGCAATGTGGAGCATCCCTCGTATGTTATACCGTTTAGCTTGACGTTCACTCGGTAAAAATCGAGCTCGGGTACACATATTTCCTTAAGGGTTACATCATTGCTCATACTCTCGGTCGCAACCAAATTCATGGCCACTGTGGTTACTCAAATTAATGAGTCCCCTCCGAGAGCATCGAAGCATTGCTCCACCATTAAATGATCGATCCAAACAAACCACATTCCAACATTCCAAACTTTCCACAAGCCAATTGCCTCGCAAGAATACCAATATCGAAAGTAAAACGAACGAAAAGCGATAAGAATTAAGCAAATACAAGTGAGCTAGTGTTTGAGACTCGCAATCTATGAACAGGAAACAAACATATAGTGCAAGCTACGACGATAGAAAGTCGACTTGGAGATACTAAAGATCAAAACAGCACACTAATCAATTCGCCAAACTGGCAATTCAAAGCGAAAAAGGTTTGGAAACGCAAAAATTTTTAAAATTAAGCACACAAAATGGAAAATGCAAAGCAATAAGCGCGAAAGAGCTTTCCTCCCCCAAACCAGAATCACACATTGTCCTCAATGTGGAAAACAGCACAACCACAAGCAGTATGAAGGGACAACAATAGACGGGGGTAGGAAAAGCAAAGCGAGGAAACGAGGGAAAAAGGAGTAAAGAAAGCTCACATTATCAAGTTGGAGCTCCCCCAAGCCGGAGCGCAGCATGGAGTGCGACTTATGATCCACGAATATCGTCCATTTCGATCCGGCTATGGCGTGCTTGAATAGCACGCGAGAAAAAGTAGGCCGAATCGGCGAGGTCGGCGAGGCCGTCAGTGAGGCCTGTCTCATAAATACTAAGGACGCAGAGTCCTTAAGTACCTGCATGCTAAATTAAATATAAATCCCTCGTTCCTCACGCGCTCATAAAAGCAAACTAATAAAATGTCAAAGTCAAAAACAAACCAAACCAAAACAAAGTACAACAAATTACAACGTCATCGGGTTGCCTCCCGGAAAGCGCTGGTTTATAATGGTCCCGCACGACCGTCGTCAAAACGCATCATCAAGTCAAATTTGGCCAAGGCCGTTGGCCACTAGCAGCAGCTTCACTTGGCGAAATAGCATCCGTTCGCCAAAGAACTCGATCTCCACGAGGAAGAGCAGCATAATCCATCACGCAAGGTATTCCATCGCGAAATGGCTCTCCAAAACAGCTCCGTGCGCCACGCACCGCAAACCGTGGGTCTCCTCCTCCATCACCCGGATCATAGACATCCGCCCGCGTGACCTTCCGTTCCCCCAAACCAAAATCAAAGCCACCCTGCGTAATACCTGCACAAGAAACAGCAGAAGAAACAACCTCCGAAGAGTCTCCAATAGAGTGAGACGGAGGGGCAAGGTCAATAGCAAAAGCAGACTCAGGCTGCATAGGGGCACGGGGAAGACTAGACTTAGTGTAGGTTAACTGCTCACCTCCCACCGAGAACGTAAGGGTCTTGTTCCCCACATCGATTACAGCTCCTGCAGTATGCAGGAAAGGTCTCCCTAGAATGATCGGGATGTGGGGGTCCTCAGGAATGTCTAAGACAACAAAATCGACCGGGATATAGAACTTCCCTATCTTGACCGGGACGTCCTCAAGGATACCTAAAGGTCTCTGGACACTACGGTCAGCCATCTGCAGGGTCATAGAGGTGACTCCTAATTTGGTCATATTAAGTTTTTGATAGATGGAATAGGGAAGGATACTCACACTAGCCCCTAGGTCGCATAAGGCGTTCTGCACTACATATTTCCCTATAGAACAAGGGATGGAAAAGGTCCCGGGGTCACTCAGCTTAGGAGGCGAGCTACCCTGCAATAAAGCACTACCCTCCCCCACAAAGGTCACGGTCTCGGTCACATCAATTAAACGCTTCTTAGTTATGACCTCCTTAAGAAACTTAGCATAGGCAGGGACCTGTTTAACTAGATCAATGAAAGGAATGTTCACCTGCAATTGCTTAAGAATCTCAAAGAACTTACCGAGCTGGGGGTCCACGTTAGCCGGACGTACACGACTCGGAAAAGGAAGCTTGATTTGAATCTCCGGCGCCTTGTCCTTAACAGCATCATCCACGGGTTCTTTGTCGCGGTCTGCGACCTCGGTTCACTGACTAGCAGTGTGTTAATTTCGATTCTTGTCCTCCTCTTCCGGATGCCTTGGGGCATCGTAAACTGTACCACTACGCAGAGTAATAGCACATGCAGTATCGTGAGGAGGGTTAGGAGGATTACCTTGGGAGAGTAGGGTACCCGGCTGTCGAGACGCTTGCGAAGCGGCGAGCTGCGCCACTTGGTTTTCCAACAACTTAATCGCGGCATCCTTAGCTTGGCCATCCTTTTGCATCTGCTGCAACATCATCTCTTGTGACTTCTGCACGGCCATCGTCACCTGTGACATTTGTACCATCATGGCCTTCTGTGGATACCCATATCCGTACCCTCCTGCACAAAACCCTGTGATGTAACACGGACTTTTATTACGCATGCTTTAACGTTGACTTATACGGTTCTAACTAATGTCGAATTCATTCTTGAGTCGTTTGAAATGTTAAAATGTTTAAGGTCGCTTCACATCGCATTTAAATAACGTTCATTTTTGTCCATTTGGAGTCTAGCTAGGTCCTTGTCCTGCTTCATTTGGCATGAGCTTCGCATTTGCACTACAATTAGCCCTTTTACATTAACAAGGTCTGCTTCAGCATTCCTAAATTCCTAAATTTAGGCCCGGTAGCTAAAACCGCTATTTAGCCCCCTCTTACACAAAATACGGCTTCACGTCTTACCTTATTTCACAAAAACTATGCAAATACACCCTTTTTATTTTTCCGGGTCTCGGGCCCGAAACCGAGCCCAAACCCAGCCTTTGGCCCGCACTCCAAAGCCCTAAGCATCACAAAATATCTCAGAAATATCCCAGCACTTTTCTTGAGCCACACGTTCGAGATTATCACGAAATCTTTCCAAGATATAATTCAACCGAAACTAGGAAACTACACAAAAAACCCTCCCTTCGAACCGCATAAGCTTATGCGGTTTGGTGGGGAAACCGCATAAGCCTATGCGGTTTGTCCAGGCAACCGCATAAGGCTATGCGGTTCCCAGGCCTGTTTTTATCCCCGATTTCCTAATTTCTCCGAGGTTTTTAGTATATATACACCCCTATACCCTGACCTCGAAATCACAATTCAGAATCAGAATACATCCTTTACACCACAAATTCTCTCATCTTACACTCTTGCACCCACAAAAGCCTCAAGCATTCAAGTCCTTGAGTTCAACACACCATCCCGTGTTGAATTCACCCTCCTTTTAAGTTCAAGAAGCGAAGCTCTGCCCAGATCTGAAGCGTCAGGACAAGGTAGGTACCGATCCACTTGGATCAAAGCTTTTTCTTATTTTCTATGGACTAACAAAGGGGTCTACACTTTAGCGCCCCCCCCCGGCCTTGGCACCCAGCGCGCTTGCACTCCAAGTGTTCTACTTACTTCGGGTACACTCCATATCCGATGACACGCCAAAGTCGTATAAGCAACCGACCATATAAAATAAACCAATGGACAATTGAACTTTATTTTATTTGCATGCATCTTGCACCTTCTTATTTTGCATTTAAAATCAACTTAAACAATGAATTCGACCTTTAACTGAACCGTATTCGTTAACAAGTTAAACATGCTAAACTGAGGGTTTTAATCAATCTTTTTGCATCTGCATCTGCATTCTTTTACAAACTTATCGCACTTGTACGTAGCGATAACATTAGCTCAAATATCATCTTACATGGATTGTTCTAAGTCAGTAGAGGCTATTTTTACATAGGCTTTTCTAAAAGGTTTTCATAAATCATTATTTGAATTAACTCTTTTTCTAAAGTACCCTCACTTTAGAATCCAATCTGGTTTCACAAGCCTTAGATCTAGGGGTGTCAGTGCTCAAAATCTAGGACATGTTTTTAACTTAGAACATGGTAGCGAGTTCCTATTTTCACGATAAATAGGTGGCGACTCCATATGATTCTTAAAGGTTTTTCCAACTTAATCTTTTTAACTTTAAAATCCGCCCTTAAGCAAGGCAGAGTTGGGTCCTCCGGGTTCCACAGTTTGGCGACTCATTTGAGAGATCTTATTTTTAAAACTAAAAACTAGCTTTTTCTTTTTAAAAATAAAGAGGTGAAACTTGAAAGCCTTGAACAATCCAAGTATACATATTTGAGCCATGCACATTCGTTTAGAGTCCATTCCTTTTGGAATCTAGGCACCCTTTACACCCTCGAGAGGTGGTTCCCACATGCAGGCTTGTCCACTCGATAAAGCACATGCCGGACTAGCTTTCCTCTCGCCCCTCCACGGCTTGCCGTAAACGGCTATCTCGACCGCCCCAGTGCTCCCTTCAGAAAACCTATCGCCCCGGCGTAAGGAAATGAAGGGGTTAAGTATCTGCCAAAGCGTACTCGAGGTAGTTGGAGGTGTACCCGACTGACTCATTTTTCACCCCTTTTTGAGTCATACGTACAAGTTCGAGGCTATGCACCCCATGGTCTTTTTCAAAACGAGCATTTGCATTCATATCTTCGAAAATTCGCTTAAACGTTTCAAAGATAAACGAACCTAACATCTAACAAACTAACGCTTTTCAAACAAAACCATCGCGAATTTTTGAAACAAGCTTTCTTGAAATTCTCCTTTTTCACTAACAAGCAAAAACCCGAGCAAGGAGTAAAACCCGAGCTCGTGGATTTCAATCCTCTAGGTCACACGGCCTAGACTCTGTTTTAACATCTTCGACTCGACTTGCTCGAGCCGAATTCTTCTTCTTTTACACATCCGACTCGAGCTCACCTCGGCAAATTACCGATACTAGTTCGACGGATGCAAAGCAAAATTTTTAACATCGAGGCGAGATGTGCGCACACATCCTCGCCTCAAAAGCTTTCCCTAGCAAAAACCTTTTCGAAAATCTCCTTTTTCAAGCTTAAAAGGTCTTTCAAAACAATGACATGAGCTAAAATGAACGCCTAAAATGAACATTGAACCTAGTAGGACTAGCTAGATACACGCCACACAACCTAATCCATTCTCAACATCCACGACCCAACTAGCTAACCGCTCTCAAGTCAAACCCCTTTCACCCACCTAGGTTCGAGCCCTTAACGATGAACCGTTAAATGGGCTCGACAAAGCTAACACCTTTCAACTTCGAGACGAGACGTGCGCACGCGTCCTCGCCTCAAAAACATCCTTTAGCTAGAACCTTTTCGAGAACCTCCTTTTTCAAAACATAAAAGGTCTTTCTAAACAAAGAAATAAGCTAAAAATGAATGCTTAGAGTGATCGTGAGTCTAGTGGGTCGAGTCGTGTCACTAATATACGAAGTGAAATATAGGCCTCAGCTGGATACTCGTCGTGCCAAGAATCACATAGTCATCCCCTACAAGAAAGCTTGAACCTACACCCATGAAATGGCCGTGATGATGATGTTAACGCACTCAGTGAACAAATCACCAAGGCGATCGACGACCTCGAGCACTTTCTTTGAATCACCTAAAGACCGAGATAAGACGTTTGGAACAACGTATCAAGGACAAGACCGACAAACACGTCTCCATCCACACTCTCGAGGCCCTTAACCAACAGGACAATGAAGGCTTCACTGAATATCTCTCTCGATGGAAAAAGCTAAGCGCACAAATTCCAGATCATCCGCATGAGGACGAACTTGTTACTAAATTGATAAACAACCTGCGACCCGTGTATCAATTATACATGCGGTACAGCAACATCCAAGACTTCGAACAACTCATCAGGGTCGGCGCTCAAATTGAAGAAGATCTTAGGACCGGCATGATGGCCAGATACGCCGGCCATACCTACCAAGATAACTCACCAAAATCTCCTCGCGCGACCAAGAGTCAGGAAAACTACACTACGGACAGTTTTGACGCATTTGCAACCAAAAGTTACAGGAACTTCATACCTTACACTAAGGCATTCTATAGGTTGGTTGAAAACGACTACCTACAACCAATCGGGCCTACTAGCGAGCCACCCGAAGACAAAAAGCCAAAACTTTGGAACCCGAATGCTTACTGTGCATACCACAGAGGCAAAGGCCACGACATCAAGATCGCCAAATCAAGCACGCCATCCAAGATCTCATCGACCAAGGAAAGCTTGACAAACCGTCCCAACCGTCCAAGTCGCCCAACGACGACAACCCTGTCGCCGACCACACAATCTTCATGGGATCACCTCCCATTATGAATCGCTCAACAATATCAAACCAAGCGACAATCAAATCATTGACGCTTCGTTCAACGATAAAGGGGACGAATGGCCTATGTCCAACCAAGCCACGATCCAAGGGGACGAAAAGATTAACTCTTTTACCATCCAACCCAAACCATCCAACAAAGATCACCCTCCATACAACCACACGATCTCCACAGGACCACTTCCTCCCAAAGATCACTCAGACTTTGTCATGCCCGAAAACAACCCAACCCCTAACGCAAGCATGGAGGATAAACTAACAACCGGAGATGTACCCATAAAACGCAAGCCGTCACAACCTAAGAGGAAGATGGCGAGAGCGGAAGCATTGGCAAACGCAAAGAAGAAGAAATCCTCTTAGGATCTAATCCTTTAGGTGTTGGGTCATCTGTCGACCCACCTTCTAGTTTTAGCTTAGACTTTCGGAGGCTAGCTCCAGCTCTCCTCCTGATTTGTCAAACAATTCTTCTTTAATGAATAATACGAATAAGTTTGCTTACCTCTAGTCTCAAGCTAAAAACAAACAAATAAACAATGAACAACCAACAAAAATAAAACAAATCAATCAAACAACACAACATAAAAATCCGTGCGATAAAAATGAACTAACGAATGAACAATCGTTAATTAAATACATTGCAAACATAGTGAGCAACCCAACACAAAACTCACTTTCCCTAAGCCTTTGAAAGCATAAATGGATTAAATAACCCACGGTCATCCTAACTCATTTATCGCATGCTTTTTCACAAAGCATAACCCAAGAATTAGGACACATTCGTGGTGAGTCTTTCAAAGCGAACTCACGGCCCTTGGCCTTTTCGAACCTTTCTAAACAAAACGTTTTCAAACGACTCATTGTCGAACCAGCCCAGTAAGTAGCATCCCTCACTATACCCAAGGATGGCCAAGCCTAATCTTGCGGATTCTAACATCGGATCGAATGGCTCAAACCATCTTGATCCATTTCTCCTTTAACAAAATCCATGCATGTGGACGAGCAAGCTCGTCCTCATCGCATTTTGACACCTTCGACTCAAATAGCTTAAACGCCATTCCGAGCATCCACCAATAGGATCTTAGCAACACACCGTTAACATAAACTTCTAGCCTTCTATCACCAAACATCGTCAAGCATGAAACGTTTTAAAACATTTCTATGCTCAAAATCGGCCGCATGACTTGCGGTCATCACAACCCTTTTATCGCAAAACTCTTTTCAAACCCGAGGATGTCAGCCCATTCTCGAAGAGTTTCACGGCTCAAGGCCTTTTCCTTTTCAATATAAGCATTTTTCGAAAGTTTTCGCTAGCCCAAAACCTTCTAGGATCAGACATTCCTCTTTTCGCAAAAGAACAAAACCCGGGAATGAGCAAGCTCAATCCCGAGGACTTTTGACGTCGGACCAAGTGGCTCTAGCCGCTTCGGTCTAACTCTTCCTTAAGTAAACGCATGAAAACGGGCACTACCGTTTCCATCGCATTTTCAAAGCACCCTCGGTTCAAGTAGCTCATCACTACCTTGAATCATCTCTTGCACAGAGTCGAAATGTGACAACACATTTCAACTCGAAACACCTTTTACATCAAGCCAAAATGTGACAACACATTTTTGCTCAACAAAACATCCTGCTTTTCGCCGAAAACAAAACTTTTGCAAAATCAAAGACAAATCTAAGTATGCATGAAACGAGTCCCGACGCGAGCATCAACCCCATCCGAGACATGTGCGTCTCGAGCACCCAGCGAAGAATCCATCAAGGCGCCACCGACGATCTCACGGATCTCCTCAAGAAATTCGAGTCTTTTCAATACGGGTCGAGTTTTTAAGCATCGAGTCAATCTCCGTCAGTCTAGGATAATCGAGTCTCCGACGTACGACATTTTAACAAATCGATAAGGGAATAAGTTTGCCAACAACCCAGTTTCCTTTTACCCTTTTTACTCACAAAAAAAACATTTTCCACCAACATACATTGCATCCCAGGAACAACTATCCTAGGGAGATCTAGGCCGGGTACGAAGGTCCAAGTCAACAACTAAATCAAGGACACGAAGACAAGAAAGCTTCCGACGACTAAACACCTAAGGTTCACTAGTCTGCTTGTGGTCTACTACTCCGCTGCTTTTGGAGGAGGATCCATTAATTTGGAGCTCCACAGTGGTCATGAATTTGATCGCGACCAAAAGTATGGGTATTCCTGGATCGCCCTCCGCGTACTCGATCGTGTGCCTAATTGTAGATACCCGTATCTGTCGATATGGAAATTTATAGAAAACCCGACAAATACCCGATGATGATAGGACAACGTGTATTTCGTGTCATTTATTTGAGCTCGTTTCACGATTGTAAGCAGGGCGCTGTCAACAATGTTCATTTATTCAAAGGATTTTTTGATTTATAAGCTCTGTCAAATTTTATTTTGTCACAAGTAGTGTTTTATTGAAAATAAAACGTTTCGATTTGAAAAATCATTTTAAGTAATTCGATTTGAAAAGTCGCTTTTGCAAATTCTTTTCTTGACTTGAAAAGTCGTTTCTCACGCTTTTAAAACAGTTTATTAAATCGTATTCGACGAATTCGTTTTCTCAACAACAAGCTTTTAAGCTCGTTTTAAGCTCGATTTTAAGAATGATTTTGAGCCCGTTTGAACACAAATTTCGAGACCCTTTTCTACCCACTCTCTCCTTTGATTGATCAGACCAAAACACACTCAAAGAACTCGTTTTACAGCAGCCCAAAACCTCACCCCAGAACTCGACCAAAGCAACCCAAATTCCCCTACCACCGTACCCTGTCTCAACAGCCCAAAAAACGACCCAACACCCGGCTCCTAACTACCTGCCCATGACCCATACCCATCTCCCAACTATCCTACCCATTTGTCCTTGCTTAACCTTCAAGAAAACACCCTGCAAAACCCTAAGATCAACCGTGGACAGCAGCTCTCTAGAGAGCGAGTAGCTGCTCATTCTCCTCTAGAAAACCCTACTTTTCGACCCTTATATATACGAACCACCCACAAGCCTTCATGAGATACGAATTACACAGCTCACACACACAATACAAAGTCTCAAAAAGCCCCAAGAGAAGTCGAAATAGCGATCGGAAAAGCGAGCACTCCTCGCGTTTTTCACCGCTATTGCCTCTTCTCCCGATCCGTTTTTCGTGTTGTATACTTCCCAATCTCTCTGATTTGTTTTCCTAGTCTTAAAGGTCTCCTCTCCACGATTCTAAAACATCTTTCGGTTCGAAATTTCGTTGAGTAACGAAGGAGATACAAGCTTTTGAAAATTGAAGTCGGTTTGGTGAAATGCACGGATTTATTATTGGTTTTAAATCGACGACGGCCCCTCGGGATAAAATCTTACAATCGACACGACTGGATATTTGGTCAACGATACATGTAAGTTGAGGGTGCAAAATTCTCTTTTTATTTTGTTAATTTATCGTTTTTGTTTGTTTTATAGCCTCATCGTTTTATTATTCTCTGTCGCTCTGTCTATCATCGTAGTTATTGTTTTTTTTTATCGTTTGTTTTAGACTTATTCTTTTAGCATGATTATGGCTCGTGTATATGAATGTTTCATGCCCCTCATTCACCTAGTATGCGTGTTAAATTCCCTTATGTAAATATGACCTATGTGGTATGGCTTGCTGTCGCTAGTTTGGTTTGGTTTTACTCGATAGTCTATATGTGATTAGGTCTCGTCCAGTTTTGTCATGTTAACTGTCAGAATTTGGTCTCTCATGCTCTTTTCCAGATTTGCCGCTCATGTTTCTCACGTTAGGTTAGAAGTCCATAATTTTACTCTGTCATTTAATATTAGTTTCGTAATCCATCTTGTTATTCATGTGAGAGTCGTATACTTGCTGTTTTTTTTCTATTAAGTTCGCCTGTTTAATCCTTAATTGTATAATTCTTTGATTTATGAATTGGTACAGCTTAGAATTTCATGTATCGTACTTAGTTATGTTGCGCGTTTATGTTTGTTGCTTTGGATTATTTTAGGCCCTCTTGTAATCGTTTGCTTCCGTATGCTATATATGCAAGTTTGTTTGCTAGACCACCTGCTAGTCGTGTTTGCTTGCCGATGATTCCGTTTTGTCCATGAACCTTAAGTTGCACAATAGTTGGTTTGTTAGTGGTATATATTGCTGAACTACACGTCTGTTTGTATTTGTGAGGTGTCACTTTTTGTTTAATTATTGGAAATTATTGGTTTCTCCTCTAGCAGCATCATTGATTACCAACGTGTGTTTGCCTTTGGCTTTAGTTTGGGCATGCGTCTGTTTGTCATTTCACTATGTTTGTGTGCAGAGTTTGGCTATGTTAGTCGCTTACGCTTATTCACGTATTAGTCATATTTGATTATTTATTGCTCATTATTTTCGTCTGCCGCTAACGTTTGTTAGTCTATCTTATGCTGTCGGTGAGTATTTCTGTTCCTTTTCTTTGTTTGCTAGAATAGTAAATGAACCTCTGTTAAACAACTTTGACGAAGTTATATGTGCATTAAAATGACCTAGAATGGATATATTTTGTTTAGGGTTAAAACGTTGTTTGCATATCCGCATTTGTACTCATAATAGCCATGATTTTACTTAGTAGAGACCGTTATTGTAACGGGCGGGGTTAGGCGTTAAAATTAATGAAATTCTTTTAAACTTCCTAACACGTAAACTCACACGAACTCATTTTCTCTAAAATTGGTTTTCTAAATTCCATATAAAATTTAGTGGCGACTCTTTTCGAATCAAAAATGTTTTTGAAATAAAACATCGCGTGGATCAAAATCCCTTGTCCACAATTTGGCGACTCCGCTGGGGACAGTGAAGCTTGAAAAGTAAAATGATGGCTATTTAGAGTACCTTTTTTTACGTTGTTTATGCATCATACTGTTAGGATTCGAACCATTTCTCCCTTTGGGTCGACCTCAAAGTAGGGAAATGACGTTCACTGTGTCTGATTTAAATATCAAGGTGTTTCCACCGAGGTTAGCAACCCCCATCTCCCCATTTCGTCCCTGACTTATGGCGGATGCGTGAGTTCCCTAACGACGTGGAATCATTGGCACGGACCCTTTTGAGACTTAGAATAGTCTAGTTCATGCATTGCATCCTTGAACTGCGTGTGACTAATTGCTCTGTGACTTCCAAAGCCATGTTTTCAAACCTTTTTAATCAAAACTATCATCTTTTCACTCGAGCATTTTCCAAAAACCCTTTTCCTAGCTGAAATGCTGTCTTTTTAAGATTAGAATAATTTTAAATATCTCTTTTGAAACGATTTTTTTTGATTTAAGCTGAAATGCTTTTCTTTTTAGCTGAAATGCTTTTCTTTTTAGCTGAAATGCTACTCGTTTAAGGTTAGAATAATCTTAAAAGGTTTTCGATACTAGCTCTTTTGAAAAAAGATCCTTTCCTAGCAGAAATGCTATTCTTTTAGGATTAGAATAATCTTAATTTATTTCCGGTTTTTTAGTTCTTTTGAAAAAATCTCTTCCTAGCTGAAACGCTATCCGTTTTTTTTTTTTAAAAAAAAAAAAAAAGTTTAGTCATCCTCGATTTCAAATTTCAAATCACACTCCGAGTCTAACCCAAGTCTAGAGTAGGAAGTTCGAGTCAGTCCTAAAGCCCATGTCTCTTTTGTCGAGTTCAGGTACGGGGGTAGGTCTCGTTTAGGTGCTTCACGTGTGTGTCAGTCAAGTTATGAGTGTGCAAAGGGTTTATAAGTCGATGACTGAATGATGTTCGGGGTTTTATTGTAGAAAGGCCGGTCGAAACAAGAAACATGACTACCGCAGAACAGTTAAGCAAGCTCAATGATACACTAGCTGCAATGATGAGTCGTTTGGAGTCCGTAGAAAAAGGCGACGGTGGAAAACCCACCTCCTCCACCACCAACTGAACTTGAGAAGCGCTTCAAATTAATAGAGGAGCAACTGAAATTGTCTCATGGGGAAAGCATTCACTTCGAGAACGCTCGTGGCTACACGCCTGTCGAAGATAAGCTACCGACCAACTTTGTGCTTACTGACATCCCTAAGTTTAAGGGAACTGAAGACCCATTGCAACATATTCGGTCTTACAAAGAATACCTTGCCTTGAAAGGGGTACCCGCTGAAATGTTGTCTCACGTTTTTGCTCAATCTTTGGGGGAACATCCAAGGAAATGGTTTTATGGTCTCGAGCTCAAAAATTTTCCGACATTTGAGGATATCACAGTGGAGTTCTGTAAGCATTTTGCTGATAATGCTGAAATTCAGACTACTATGAGAACATTGGAAGTAATGACACAAAAAGAGAAGGAGGGATTCACGGAATTCCTTAATCGATGGCGCGCAGAAAGCGTGAAATTACCAAAAAGGCCCGAAGAGGTTGAAATGGTAGATAAGTTCGTTAAGAATCTTCGTCCCGTCTACCGAGATGCTATCAAATACCAAAATTTCAGCTCGTTCAAAGATCTTAGTCGAGTGGGGAGGAAAATAGAGGACGACGTCCGAACTGCAGAGGCCGAAAAACCTAAGGGGTATCAAGGGCCCTCTTCCTCTAAATCAAGGGCGTCCAATTCGGCTAATCATGTGCAAGCAATCAGTTTTGGGGGCCCTCGAGAGCAACAACGTCGAGCACCAAGAGCATTCACTGACCTCGGGTGCACCTACACCTCTGCTCTTCAAAGGCTCTCGGCCCAAGGGAAATTGAGCCCAATTGGCTGACTCCGGACCCACATCGGCCAGAAGCAAGGTAAATGGTACAAGCCAAACGCGTATTGTGCATTCCATCAAGGGAGAGGACACGATACTGAAAATTGCTTTCGCCTCAAGCACGAGATCCAAGACATGATCGAAAATGGATCTTTACCAATCCCTACGGTTAAGCCAAACAATGTGACTAATCCTTTCGGCAACCACTCCAACGCAGTGTTCATTGGGGACAATGATGATATGTCTCACTTGATCCAACCCGTTAGTTATCTCACCGGTTTTTTCGTGGGAAAAATTTATATTGATTGTACTGATCTTTTTCCTAAAGCAAGAAATGATATTCGCATTGGGGATTTCAACATTGATTGTACACCATACCTTGCTCAAAGCGGAAATGAAATTAATGGGGTTTGGGCAGATGATGAGGATGATATTTATCTCACCGAAGGTGCAGTCATCCCACGTACCCAAGCTGAAATTATGCAGTTGCGAAAGGATGTCCTCGAGTCTGATCACCTAACTCGATCCGGACGTCCTTATCGAATAGAAAAGTCAAAGAGCACTTCCATTTTCGAGGATACCCAAAGCAAAACGCAAGCAAGTGCGCCTATTGTAACAAAGGCACTCGAAGAAGTGTCGACCACAAAGGATCCCCTCATCAAACAACTACAGAAAACTAAGGCGGATGTCTCTATATGGGAGCTTATTCTAAGCTCATTCGAACATCGGCAAGCCCTGCTACAATCTTTGATGAACATGACTGTGTCTCCCACCACCACTCCCAACGATATGATCTCGTTGGTTTCATCAAATCAACCACGGCTTACAAATGTCGTGACCTTCTCGGATGAAGACTTGCCTTCTTTTGGACCTCAACATTGCTTAGCCATGTACGTCACGGTAGAATGCCGTCACAAGAGGCTTCCAATGACACTAGTAGATGATGGGTCCGCTGTTAATGTGCTTCCTTTGAAAACCGCGTATATTCTGGGCTTAGAAAAGAATGACCTTATTCCAACTACGCAAACGGTCCGAGCTTTCGATGGTACAATACGTCGCGTAGCTGGGCTCGTCACTTTGAGCGTGAATCTGAGGCGATGAAAAAGACGGTCAATTTCCAAGTTATAGACCTTGTTTCGTCTTTTAACATGTTGCTTGGAAGACCTTGGATCCACGCCGCAAGAGCTGTGTCTTCAACCCTCCACCGAAAGATTAAAGTTCCATTCAATGGAGGAGTGGTAACCATTAACGCTACTCCAATGGTCGTAACGGGTGGAGATGTGACTTTCGAGGTACAAAATGAGGTCACCATTGAGACGGGTGGCTTTGAGGTCGTCAATGCGATCGAATCCCAAGTCAACGAGTCAAACATGGAGTTATACACCGGAAGCCGTGCTTGTGAAACAGTGCTAAGGACCGGAAAATACTTTGGTTTGTCCTTATATCCAAGGAAAGAAAATGATTTCACTCCACCTCCAACGATCCCGAAAGGAATCACATTTGGCCTTGGGTACAACCCAACAAAAGATGAAGATTGTCTAAGCAAGGGTAAGGGTCAAGACGCGAAGCCGAAACCCTACCCACTAACGCTTAATGGGCAATTCGTGAGAGCCGGAGAAGACACACCATGTTTGGACTTTCCCGAGCCTATCTATGACCATAAGGCACATCGTCGGGTCCCAGGAATTGAAATATTCCAAGACTGTTACTATATTCCAGACGATATTATGGCCACAATCACGACAAAGAAGGGGTGTAGCCCAGTCGAAGACGGGGAAGCTATGGGCCTTCTTTTTGGAGAAGAGAGGAAAATAGAAGCATCGAGCGAAGCTTTGGTGAGTATGATCCTCAAAAGTGACCGATTCGATCCATCCACCCTCATTACAGATGTTAATCCACAAGGGGCTACGTCCGGATGGAGGAAGACCGTCGAATGGGTAGACAACAAGGGATTGCTATTCAAGATGGCCGTAGGAGAGGGAGAAATGTCAGAGCAGGAAGAAAATTCCCAGTCCGATTCTCGAGTCTCAACTCGATGATGATAGGAGTCTTAGTGTTAAGTCTAAGGAGCTAAGTGTCGAAGATACCCTCCCGATCTTTCCTTTTCATGTACCTTCGTCTAGTTACGGTATTAGAGGCCTGTCTTGGATGCCACATCTATCCGATCGACCCTGATCAGTTGGCCCAAATGTTAGCACAATTCGCACAATTTCAAATTAATAATAAAATGAACCAGTTTGCTTACGACTTGTCTCTTTTACATTGCAATTCAATTTTTGAAAATGATTGTTTTAATAATGACATTGAGAATGAGGACCAAGGTGAACAGGTAGAAATTGAGGAGATAGAACCATCTCCTCAGTTGCTAAAAGGGATAAAGGAATATGACGAGAAAAACTCAGTAGTCGAAGATACTGAAACAATTAACGTGGGAACCACTCTTGAGCCACAAGAGCTGAAAATAGGGACAACTCTCGACCCTGCTGAAAAACAAGGGTTTATTAATCTGCTAAATGAATTCAAAGACGTATTTGCATGGTCTTACAAAGACATGCCGGGTATTGACAGGGAAATCGCAGAACACAGAATCCCGATTAAACCAGGTTTCAAACCAGTAAAACAAAAACTCACTAGAATCGACCAGAATGGTCTCTAAAAGTCAAGGAAGAAATTGACAAGCAATTCAAAGCGGGTTCATCAAAATTTCGAATACTCAGATTGGGTAGCTAACGTGGTACCGTACCAAGAAAGGCGGGAAGGTGCGTGTCTGCGTTGATTTTTCGTGATCTAAATAGAGCAAGTCAGAAGGGCGATTTCCCGATACCTCACATCGATATCTTGGTTGACAACACCGCCAACCACGCATTATTGTCCTTCATGGGCTGATTCTGGCAGTTACAATCAGATAAAAATGGCCGAGGAAGATATGCACAAAACCGCGTTCACAACGCAATGGGGAACTTATTGTTATACAGTGATGCCGTTTGGATTGGTCAACGCTGGGGCCACATATCAACGAACCGCAACGACGTTGCTACATGATATGATGCACAGAGAAGTAGAGGTTTATGTCGATGATATGATTGTGAAATCCAAGGAACGCGGCGGTCATTTAAGTGCACTAAAGAAATTCTTTGAAAGACTAAGAAAGTACAACATGAGACTAAATCCGCAGAAATGTGCATTCGGAGTCACTTCGGGTAAGCTACTCGGCCATATCGTCAGGCATCGTGGCATTGAAGTCGATCCCTCAAAGATCAAAGCCATATTAGAAATGCCTCACCCGAAGACCGAGAAAGAAATTCGAGGTTTTTTGGGTCGAGTACAATATATTAGCCGTTTCGTCGCTAAGCTAACCATGATCTGCGAACCCATATTTAAAAAGCTCAAAGTAGGAGAGCATGTTACATGGGATCAGCAATGTCAAGCTGCGTTCGACAAAATAAAAGAGGTGTTGTCTGCTCCACCTGTTTTAAGCCCACCAGTGGCTGGGTTGCCATTATCATTGTACCTAACGTTGGCGAATACGCGATGGGTGCAATGTTAGCTCAAAGCGTCGACAAAGAAGAAAGAGGCGATTTACTATATTAGTAAGAAATTCTTGGAGTGCAGTAAAGTACAGTGCTAGAAAAGGCGTGCCTCGCTCTAGTTTGGGCCACAAAGAAGTTAAGACACTACATGCTTAGCTACGATGTAAGCATCTACTCCAAAATGGACCCGATCAAGTACTTGTTTGAAAAGCTTAGGTGCTAAATGGCGAATGTCAAGATGGACTCTCATGCTAGCGAATTTGATCTTAAGTATAAACCGTGAAGGTAATAAAAGGAAGAGTGCGTCATGATTTCCTTGCCGATAATCCAATCGACAAAGCGAAATCACGGATACATGGTCATTTCTAGATGAAAATGTCGCGAGCGTCGAAGGCGATACGTGGGATTTGTACTTTGATGGAGCATCGAATTACATGGGTTCACGGGATTGGTATCCTCCTTATTTCACCAAAAGGAGAACATATACCCGTATCCATTGAATTGGACTTTCTTTGTTACTAACAACGGCGGAATCTGAAGCATGCCTGTTGGAGTCCGCAGTCTTTGTCAATTTAGGCGTAAAGACTACTAGTGCCGCGGTGATTCATCCTTAGTAATAAATCAAGTGAGTGGAGCATGGAAAATCAAGAGTAGCGGTTTGGCGCCCTACCAAACCAAGATAGAAGAACTTGAAAAGTTGTTCGACGAGATACGATCGTCCGCCTCAGGGAGGAAAACCGATTCGATGCTCTGTCAAAATTAGCGACCACTAATTAACATTCAGCGGCATAGATAGTATGCCATTATGTGTTCAACGCAGATCATCACCCGCATACATTAATGTGATTGACAATCTTTGAGGAAAGCGAGGCGAGAACCCTGGTGCGCATCAATCTTAAGGTACAAAAGCGGAGAGTACCCCACAGACCTGGACACACGTGGGAAGCGGGCATTACGGCTGCTGTCAGCCCAATTTGTCACAACTAACGATGGGCAATTATACAAAAAAACGGCACAAGGAGTGCTTCTGGGGTGGATTGACAAGGCCACGGCGAGAAAAGTCATGGAAGAAGTCCATGACGGAGAATGTGGGCCACACATGAATGCTCGCATGCTAGTCCAGTAAAATCATGAGGCTTGGTTATTATTGGGCGACAATGGAGATGGATTGTCGAAGATATGTCCGTCATCCTGGCCAATCACAAATATTCATGAGCGTCCAACACGTTCCACCCTACATGCTATACACAATGACATCGCCTTGGCCTTTCTCAACGTGGGGCATCGATATCATTGGAAAGGTTAACCCTCGAGAGCAGGAGGGCAC
Source organism: Dianthus caryophyllus (assembly GCA_023091065.1). Classification (NCBI taxonomy): domain Eukaryota; kingdom Viridiplantae; phylum Streptophyta; class Magnoliopsida; order Caryophyllales; family Caryophyllaceae; genus Dianthus; species Dianthus caryophyllus. The sequence goes on along the minus strand of CM041517.1, from coordinate 36,604,144 downwards.
TGTTTCATTTTGGTGGCAATCGACTACTTCACGAAGTGGGTAGAAGCCAAGTCTTATAAAGTGCTAAATGCGAAGCAAGTAGCAAAATTCATTCAAAATGACATCATCTGTCGATACGGAGTGCCCCACGAAATGATCAGTGACCACGGCACCCACTTCCAAGCCGAGACAGCACAGCTACTCGACAAATACAAGATAAAGCTTCACAAATCGTCACCCTACCGTCCTCAGACAAATGGCGCAGTAGAGGCGGCTAATAAGACAGTTACAGTCATTCTTAAGAAGATGACAGACAACTACCGCGAATGGCCCGATAAGATACCCTTCGCGTTATGGGGGTACAGAACATCAATCAGAACTGCGACCGGAGCAACACCATATTACTTAACTTACGGGATGGAGGCAGTCCAACCCGTTGAATTGGAAATACCGTCTCTGCGTATCCTGCTAGAAAGCAAAGTCCCAGAAGCGGACTGGGTTCAGGCTCGATATGACTCACTTGTGATGCTCGATGAACGACGTTTAAACGCACTATACAATGTCCAACTCTATCAGAAAAGGATAGAGTGCTCTTTTAATAAAAAGGTGAAACCTCGAGGAATTAAGGAGGGCGATCTCGTCTTTGAAATCGGTCATGCGCACTACTACCGTAGACCCAGGGAAAATTCAAGCCAAATTGGGCGGGTCCTTACTTGGTAAAGAAAATCTTGACAGGAGGTGCAGTTAGAATAACTGATCTAGATGGCAATGATTTTTCGAATCCAACGAACTTGGATCAACTGAAGCGATACTATCCTTAGTCCTCATTCTCAAATGTTATGAAATAATATTTGAATTGCGATGTATTAGAATAAGTTTAAAGCTTGGCATTCGCCACCACACGAAATGTTTAACATACGAACTACGGATTCGATTTGATTCTGTGTAAAAAGCAGATACGTAGGCAACTCCTTACAAGAGTACAATCGAAACAATGTTAACTTGATGAATGTGGAAACGGGAATTTTTCTAATAAATAGTAACTTTTTTATTTATTCTTTTATTCATTGCGGGCGAAGCCCATCACACACAACTCGAAAAGGAAAGCACACATAATAATAATCCTAACTAATACGTAGTTGTAAATAATAATAGTAAGTCGTAATACGTAGTTGTGAATACTAATGAATCCTAGTACGGAGTTGGTAATAATAAATAATACATTCGTGTAATAATCCTAATAATACGCAGCACCCTATAATAATAAATAGTAGATTATTGTAATAGTTCTAATAGCCCATGATAATAGAATAAATAATAGATTATAATAATAGCCCATAATGATTAGCTTCCAAACAACACGCAGCACCCTAATTTTTCGAGCGTATGTCTTACACGGCCTAACCCTGCTCCTTAGGTGCACCACGAGACTCACGACGGCGAGGCGGCGTGCCCATAATCATTACGCCCGCTTTTTAGGAGGAACTTGACTTTCTTCTCGCGGCCCTAAGCGGTCCTTCACATTTAGGCGTGGGCCCAATCGATCAGCAACACTTTGACGCGTCTCTCCGCTTGTATTTAACCTTTGCCACACGTTTGACCGTTTTGCACTAGCTCCCTGCGTCACCACAGGCCTGTTCAACTTTGTATAAAACTTCCGGTTCCTTAGTGCTTCGCCACGCGCTTTCCAATCTGCTGCGTCAGCTTCGAGTAATTTCTGCCGCGCCTCGACAGAAGGCTCGTTAGTCCACTTCAAATACGACGGGGACACCCATGTCGACGCACACGGCTCGAGGAGATGCCAAACCGTCCTACAGTTCCAAACATGAAGCCAAGACTGACATACGGCTCGAGTAATGTCAAACTCGGGTCCTTGGGTAGCTTCAGTCGTGGGCACGGTTTGCTGTAAACCAAATTGACGACGCACACGATCCGGATAAATATACACGGGACGTTCTAAACCCAAGAGCATTATGTATCTAGCACGATCACCATCTGATAGCCCGGTAAACGAGGATAAATGTAACCACGGAAGGAACCAACGGATATGGGAACCGGCTCCCGTAGTCAACACACGATGCCAATAACTCGACCCTTTTTTCAGGCTATATCGAGGCATTCGACTGCCAAAGTTCCTCGGCCTATAGTCATGTGCGTTCTTTGGCGGATCCACTAATCCAAGCCTCTCCATAAGCCACACCTAAAAGACAAGCAGACAAACCGGGTCACGAAAGAAGAGTTCACGAAAATCAGAAAAGAAGAGAAAAGGGCACGAAAATCAGCAAAAACCGAGCTCTAAAAAAAAAAAAACAGAAAAGGGTTACGAAAATCAACGAGCTCTAAAATCAGGAAAAGACGAGTGAAAAGCCAGGAGAAAAGCCGAGAAACCGAGTCACAAAACAAAAGCGACAAAAAGCGAGCCTCTGAAGAAAAGCAGGCGGGTCAGTCACTGTTGGGTTACGGGTTGCAAAAATCGGAAAAAGCGAGGCCCTCGCCGTCGGAAAAGCCGAGCTTACAAAAACAAAAAAAAAGAAAAGAGCCTACAGAGCAGCTCCTCCCTTGCGAACACAGCGAGCCACGGAGAAATCAGAAAAAAATCAAAGCCTACTGAAACGATTTTATCGAGACAGACATACGGGTTACAATAAACAAAGCCCCACGGAAAAACAGAGCCCCCCCATCCCGTACAAAAAAAAAACCGGGTGAAAAAGAAAAAAAAGAAAACCGAGTGCAAAAATCAGAAGACCGAGTGAAACATCAGAAAAAACGAGTCAATGAAAGAAGGCCAAGTCGGGTCACCTGTAGAATACGGGTTGAGCCTCGGAAGGGACCATCCGGGTTGGTTTTGAACACATCCAAACCACGAATGGTCTCGGCTAAGATAATCGGCCAGATTCACGATTCCTCCATCTGCTCTACGATGCAGATAAGCTTTGCTTGACCATAGCAAGACGGTGTCTCCATATACCCTTCGAAGCAATAAAGGTGTAACATGATCAGACCAAACACGCGCCGACGATAAACGGTGGCCCTAGTAGGGTCGTGTGCACAACGAAAAAGGTGTGCCAAGCCACACAAGTCTACCCTCTCTCCTTCAATTACGTTGTGAGCCTCCTTATCTGATAAACCCAAGAAATCACGGTATTTGTCGACCCATCCGTGGCGGAAGTGCGGAATTACGGGTTGTTGCGTTAACCTCCCGGCCGCCAAGTCACGGAAAACTCGTCAGGCCAAGGACAAATCTCGCCCTCGGGAAAGGCGAACACGTGATGAACAGGGTCCCAAAATTTCACGCACTCGGTCAGCAAACCCCTTTGGGGAATGACTTGCACAAACGGAAGCAACTGCTGCAGACCCGCGTCGGTCAGATTTTGAGTTTCTCGACCCCGAAAATCCTTGGACCAGGATTTCATGGCTCCAACTAGAGTATTCATGGTTTCGAGTCGGAATTTCGAGTAGGTGCAAGACTAGCCGAGAATTATGTGGGTTATTATAGAGACCCATCAATCCTTTATATAGAGAGTAGCATAGAGAAGGTATGGCAAACTTACCAAGCATGGATTAAGGAAACTCCAATTTTCCGAGATATTTGCTACAACGGAATTATGGAAACTCGATTTCTCTCATGGAAATTTGATAAGTAACACTATGGAAGGAGTACGAAGAAGTTTGGATTCCCCCTGCGCACACTTATGGCCTGTGTTTCTTTTTTTATTTGTGGGTATGGGGTCGATGACCCACGTTTGATTTAAGTGAAACGTGATGACCCACGTAGGAGTCAAGTAAAAGCCTGTGAATTTTTTGTTGTAGTACAATTTTATTTTCGGGTTTGCTTTCCAATTTTGGGTATATATTTTGTTTTTGGGTATATTTTGGGTGATGACTCTGTTTTCGGGTTTGCCTTCCAATTTTGGGTATATATTTTTATGTTTTGGGTATATAGTGGGTTGATGACTCACGTATGGTTTTGTTTTTTTATGGCGACACATGTCTAGTCGTGATAACATGTGGGACCATACGAGAGCATGTGTGTCTAGTTACGGGTCAGACATGTGTCCGTGAGCGCGGGTCGATCACCTGTCATCTCCAAAAAAACGAGTCAAATACCCATAACTCTCATAAGTCGGGGACAAAAACTGATTAAAATTCTTGAATGAGCCAAAGCCACAAAAATTTTGAAATGCGAGTCGAGGACGCAAATTTTGATTTTAGCTTGGGTCGATGGAATTTTTAGTTCGGGTCGATGATCTTTCATTTTAATAAAAAGCAGGGCGAAGACCCATTGTCGAAATTAAAATTTTGATTAAAAAGCAGGGCGATGACCCATTTTCAAATTAAAACAGGGCGATGACCCATTTTCAAATTAAACAGGGCGATGACCCATTTTTGATTAAAACAGGGCGAGGACCCACTTTCAAATTAGTATTCTCAGTTCGGATCGATGATCCATCCCTTTTAAAAGCAGGTCGAGGACCCGTTTTCAAAATACGCAGCTCGGATCGATGATCCATCCTTTCCATTTCAAAAGTCGCAGAGTCACTATGTGAATCATGTGTTAGGATTTGTTTCTAAATTTGAGCAGGATATGCTTCAACTGAGGGCTCTAAAGTCTACGACTTTAGACCCATTCTGAAGGGGGCTCACGGCGTTAGCTTCAGAGGCCTCTATCAACTAGCAAAGCACCAACGGAAGACATCTGTGGGTCAATAAAATCAAAATAGAAGAGAAATGGATGACATCCGCAAGTCTAAGACTCAATTAAATCAAAATACAAGAGAAATGGAGGAAATCCACGAGCAGCTCAAGTGAGCAACGGTTGAAAACCAATGTTTGGATAAGAACGACAACCTCCCTAAGGAAAATCCCGTTCGCAGAGGACATCTGATTTGGGCAAAGAACATCAGGAAGCTAAATTGCCAGCAGTTGACGAACTACGAAGTTGGGTTTGATTCCGTCAGAAACGGATACGTAGGCCATCTTCAGGAATAGAAGGTTCAACCCACAATTCTTCTAGAAGCAGTTGTGAAAATAAAGGCATCCATAATCGAGTTTCAGGTATGATCTCTTCTTATGGCTGGTGAGCTTATATACACAGGTCTAAGGGACCATAAACGACCCGTGAGGCTCCCAAGTTGTGAACTATGATCGACTCGAGAGTCTACTTTGACTTTCGCCCGTCCAAGCCTTAGTCAAAGTGGGGGCTCTGTAGATACCCGTATCTGTCGATATGGAAATTTATAGAAAACCCGACAAATACCCGATGATGATAGGACAACGTGTATTTCGTGTCATTTATTTGAGCTCGTTTCACGATTGTAAGCAGGGCGCTGTCAACAATGTTCATTTATTCAAAGGATTTTTTGATTTATAAGCTCTGTCAAATTTTATTTTGTCACAAGTAGTGTTTTATTGAAAATAAAACGTTTCGATTTGAAAAATCATTTTAAGTAATTCGATTTGAAAAGTCGCTTTTGCAAATTCTTTTCTTGACTTGAAAAGTCGTTTCTCACGCTTTTAAAACAGTTTATTAAATCGTATTCGACGAATTCGTTTTCTGACAACAAGCTTTTAAGCTCGTTTTAAGCTCGATTTTAAGAACGATTTTGTGCCCGTTTGAACACAAATTTCGAGACCCTTTTCTACCCACTCTCTCCTTTGATTGATCAGACCAAAACACACTCAAAGAACTCGTTTTACAGCAGCCCAAAACCTCACCCCAGAACTCGTCCAAAGCAACCCAAATTCCCCTACCCCCGTACCCTGTTTCAACAGCCCAAAAAAACGACCCAACACCCGGCTCCTAACTACCTGCCCATGACCCATACCCATCTCTCAACTATCCTACCCATTTGTCCTTGCTTAACCTTCAAGAAAACACCCTGCAAAACCCTAAGATCAACCGTGGACAGCAGCTCTCTAGAGAGCGAGTAGCTGCTCATTCTCCTCTAGAAAACCCTACTTTTCGACCCTTATATATACGAACCACCCACAAGCCTTCATGAGATACGAATTACACAGCTCACACACACAATACAAAGTCTCAAAAAGCCCCAAGAGAAGTCGAAATAGCAGTCAGGAAAACAGAGCACTCCCTCGCGTTTTTCAGTCTGCTATTGCCTCTTCTGATCCGTTTTTCGTGTTGTAAACTTCTCAATCTCTCTGATTTGTTTACCTAGTCTTAAAGTTCACCTCACCACGATTCTAAAACATCTTTCGGTTCGAAATTTCGTTGAGAAACGAAGGAGATACAAGCTTTTGAAAATTGAAGTCAGTTTTGGTACGAAGTACGGATTTATTATTGGTTTTTGTCGACGACGGCCCCTCGGGATAAAATCTTACAATCGATTACGACTCGGATATTTGGTCAACGATACATGTAAGTTGAGGGTGCAAAATTCTCTTTTTATTTTGTTAATTTATCGTTTTTTTTGTTTGTTTTATAGCCTCTGTCGTTTTTATTATTCTCTGTCGCTCTGTCTATCATCGTAGTTATTGTTTTTTTTTATCGTTTGTTTTAGACTTATTCTTTTAGCATGATTATGGCTCGTGTATATGAATGTTTCATGCCCCTCATTCACCTAGTATGCGTGTTAAATTCCCTTATGTAAATATGACCTATGTGGTATGGCTTGCTGTCGCTAGTTTGGTTTGGTTTTACTCGATAGTCTATATGTGATTAGGTCTCGTCCAGTTTTGTCATGTTAACTGTCAGAATTTGGTCTCTCATGCTCTTTTCCAGATTTGCCGCTCATGTTTCTCACGTTAGGTTAGAAGTCCATAATTTTACTCTGTCATTTAATATTAGTTTCGTAATCCATCTTGTTATTCATGTGAGAGTCGTATACTTGCTGTTTTTTTTCTATTAAGTTACTTTGTTTAATCCTTAATTGTATAATTCTTTGATTTATGAATTAGTACGACTTAGAATTTCATGTATCGTACTTAGTTATGTTCTTGCGTTTATGTTTGTTGCTTTGGATTATTTTAGGCCCTCTTGTAATCGTTTGCTTCCGTATGCTATATATGCAAGTTTGTTTGCTAGACCACCTGCTAGTCGTGTTTGCTTGCCGATGATTCCGTTTTGTCCATGAACCTTAAGTTGCACAATAGTTGGTTTGTTAGTGGTATATATTGCTGAACTACACGTCTGTTTGTATTTGTGAGGTGTCACTTTTTGTTTAATTATTGGAAATTATTGGTTTCTCCTCTAGCAGCATCATTGATTACCAACGTGTGTTTGCCTTTGGCTTTAGTTTGGGCATGCGTCTGTTTGTCATTTCACTATGTTTGTGTGCAGAGTTTGGCTATGTTAGTCGCTTACGCTTATTCACGTATTAGTCATATTTGATTATTTATTGCTCATTATTTTCGTCTGCCGCTAACGTTTGTTAGTCTATCTTATGCTGTCGGTGAGTATTTCTGTTCCTTTTCTTTGTTTGCTAGAATAGTAAATGAACCTCTGTTAAACAACTTTGACGAAGTTATATGTGCATTAAAATGACCTAGAATGGATATATTTTGTTTAGGGTTAAAACGTTGTTTGCATATCCGCATTTGTACTCATAATAGCCATGATTTTACTTAGTAGAGCCAGATTGTTATTGTAGCAGTGGGGTTAGGCGTTAAAATTAATGAAATTCTTTTAAACTTCCTAACACGTAAACTCACACGAACTCATTTTCTCTAAAATTGGTTTTCTAAATTCCATATAAAATTTAGTGGCGACTCTTTTCGAATCAAAAATGTTTTTGAAATAAAACATCGCGTGGATCAAAATCCCTTGTCCACACTAATAAGCAAACGAACTTGTCAGAGGAGCCCGGCGTGATAGACACACGATCACGAGTGACCACCGAACCGCAAAGTTTAGCAAGGTCCGAGCTCAAGCCCAAGCCACAGAGGGCATACGATATTCTCAAACCAAACGGGAATGCAAGGAACAAAGATCAAAAACCAAAGTCACCAAAAAGCAAAAGTCTCAAAAGCTCCGGAACAAGGGGCAAAACAACTAAGCAAAAGCTTAAAAAGTCAAAAGCTCAAGAAGTCAAAAGCCTAGAAGCAAGAGCTTAAGAAGTCAAAAGCTTAGAAATCAATAAGCAAGGGGCCAAAACCCCCAAGAGCAAGAAGCACCGACGCCCAGAAAAAAGTGACCAAGTCTTTGTAAGTCCAAATTGAAGACTTGACAGAAGCAACAAGCAGCCTAGATCGACTGAGGAGAACCTACCCTTAGGATGCAATTATCAAGGTTAAACACATAAACACCCCTTTTGGACCAGCGGGTCCTTAAACACGCACCTTTCCACATAAACACCTCCTTACCAATACAAACACATCCTTTTCGAACTACGCTAGGTTTGATTCCGTATCCACGGATACGTAGGCCGCTCACTTGAGCTCAACCAACCCTTTTACACAAAATATCCCTATGTCTAAAGCTTCCAAAGTCAAGGACATCCTCACAAAAATCTACAAAAATCCACAGAAATCCAAGGCAAACTGTTTCTTTATCGAGGCATTAAAACGACTGCGTCGAGACGAAGTTGTGCTAGACCTAGGAGTAGTACTCTGCTTTTTCGGCTAACCCTGTTCGTTTTGCAGGAATAACTTCATGCCACTGAAGCAACCATGAGTCACCAAGCCGGGGGCTTTACCGATGCACGTGTCACAGTCACTTACATCCCTATCGATGTCGAGTCTCGAGTCACGCATACGATTCGTCTCTATTTTGCAAACTTTTCGGCATTTTAAGCATCGAGTCACACGTCGAGTCGATCCTCTTCCAATCAAACAATTTAGCGACATTTAAACCGCTCCTTTCAAAAACTCTCCAGTCTTCAAAACGCTCCCACAGAACGACGCGCTTTTTCAAACTTACACGAGGCAATGCACCCTCAAATTAGCTAATCACCTTTCAAAATTAACTCAATACTCGAGTTAATATGAAAGCACTTTGCAATTCACTTTTTGCAAAAAGACACCCTTTCGCACAATCAAAATGTATCTTTCGAAAATGCATCTCAAATTCTTGAAATGCATCTCGAATCTTCGAAGTCTAAGATTTTCCAAAAATTTAACTCGACACTCGAGTTAATACATTTTGAGTAAAAGCATTCTTCGAATTTAACTCACTCGAGTTAACACATTTTAAGCAAATGCTATATCGAACTACGCCGGTTTGATTCCACATTCGTGGATAGGTAGGCAGCTTACGCAAAGCACAACCGAACCTAACGCTACATCCCACTCCTTGTTGTCATGAGATTCCCCCGAAATCTCATCCTCGACAACTGGGGGCTTTTCAACCTTTGCACCTAAGTGACCTTCGGTGGTCTTCACAACTCTAGCTTAAGCTCACAACGTCAAACACTTTTTCATCTGGCACGAAGCTTAACAATCGACATTTCAAGCGTTCATTTTTAAAGCTCATTTCGACAACTAAAATGAATCTTTCACAAAATGATTTCTCAACAAAAGCTTTTTAATCCAAACATCCCAATCGGGAATCATTTCACTTTCAAACCCAAGCCTACTAACTACGCAGGTCCACGGAAGCACAACACAGCACGGAAGCGAAAGACAACGAAAGCAACTACAAGCTCAAGCCGAGCTACAACAACAAGTCATGTAGACAACTAAGGGCGAAGACGACGGTAATCCAAACACCATACTCTTCACTTTGACTCAGTTTTCATTCAAAACTAGGTCAAGCTCAAGGGGGTAACCCAAAAACACCTTCTCCCAAACACATCTTTCCTTACATTTTGACTCAGTTTTCATACAAAACTTAGTCAAACTCGAGGGGGTAATCCGAAAACACCCTTTATCCTAATGCAACCCATAGCCTTTTACATAGTTTGACTATCGTTACACACCATAACTCAGTCAAACTGGGGGCTCACATACACCGACACCATAACTCAGTCAAACTGGGGGCTGACGCTTCCTATCAAGAATCAAACCTTCACAACGAAAAATGGGATAATTTTTCGTATTTTTGCATTTTTGAAGACACCCTTGCCATAAGCACACACACCTTCGGTTGAGCGACACCCCCAGAACCGCTACAAACAAGAGCATGCACACTAAAAGCATAACACTTTCATGTGTGCATCAAACAACGAACACCCGAACGTACGCCCACAACAATGAACACCCTAACATGTCCAAGAAGCATCCCAAGCACCATGCATTCTCAGTCCGAGAGAGATGAAGTATCACATGAATCCAAACGAATCACCAGATACCACGTCTCATGGTCAAAGCAGGCGAAAATGAAGATTTGAGAAGACAATCGCAGAATTCGAATTATTCCGGATTTGAAGCCGCAACATGTGCGAATGAGTTCACGTTTGAAGTCGCCGATTGATAAGAGATTCCCCGGAAGAATCACTAGTCAACAAGGCAATTTCTAAGGCGTGTTTTGTTCCACGTTGTCTCCCCATATTAGGCTCGTCAAGCCTAAGTACTTTTCTTCATGCATGCAAGCTTTCATGGTTAAGGCGTCACCTAAAGTCCGCCATATGCGCTAGCACATCCCGCTATGCCTTGGTTAAGGCGTCACCTACAGTCCGCCATACAGAAGCAGAAACACAAACACTCTTCGCGAGCCCTCACACCCTTTTTCATATCCCTATGGAGTATCACTTCTATGGAGTCCACACACCTATACAGACATTTCCCACGGAGTCCAAGACATATCCTTCGACTTCCCTAGCAAATACACCTCTACAAAACATCCTGAACGAGTAATCCTTCAAGTTCGGAGCATAAACACCAAGCGTCTACATCAGCACATCCAGCAAGCCCAAGCAATTACATGGAGCAGTATACATGAGCACGTACACCTTCCTCGGACCATAATTCCCGACGAACATACACCTGCACCCCTTTACAAGATGAAACACCAAAGACCAAACAACTACAACCACACCTACGCTCCTCGGCGAGACCATACATATACACCCTTCCCGGCAGACTACTACTTCTCCAGCAGACACTACACTAAGCACCTCCGCTCCTCGGCGAGACCCAGCACAACATCAACAACGGCATCAACATCAACAACGGCATCAACATCAGCAACGGCATCGACATCAGCAACGGCATCGACATCAGCAACGGCATCCAGCAGGCCGGCAGGCCCTTACAGGTATGTACGGACCGCCAAGTCCTTAAAATGCGCACGCCCCTCCCCGTTTAGCCCGGTTCGAAGTCCTCGTCTCACCCATGGACACATGCTTCGTTCGTGATGTCGAGACTGTAATGGTCCGGATATGGTCGTGGAGTTTGACTAGCGCTCTAGTCCGAGCTCAGTCAAACTGGGGGCTCTGTGGATACCCATATCCGTACCCTCCCGCACAAAACCCTGTGATGTAACACGGAATTTTATTACGCATGCTTTAACGTTGACTTATACGGTTCTAACTAATGTCGAATTCATTCTTGAGTCGTTTGAAATGTTAAAATGTTTAAGGTCGCTTCACATCGCATTTAAATAACGTTCATTTTTGTCCATTTGGAGTCTACCTAGGTCCTTGTCCTGCTTCATTTGGCATGAGCTTCGCATTTGCACTACAATTAGCCCTTTTACATTAACAAGGTCTGCTTCAGCATTCCTAAATTCCTAAATTTAGGCCCGGTAGCTAAAACCGCTATTTAGCCCCCTCTTACACAAAATACGGCTTCACGTCTTACCTTATTTCACAAAAACTATGCAAATACACCCTTTTCATTTTTCCGGGTCTCGGGCCCGAAACCGAGCCCAAACCCAGCCTTTGGCCCGCACTCCAAAGCCCTAAGCATCACAAAATATCTCAGAAATATCCCAGCACTTTTCTTGAGCCACACGTTCGAGATTATCACGAAATCTTTCCAAGATATAATTCAACCGAAACTAGGAAACTACACAAAAAACCCTCCCTTCGAACCGCATAAGCTTATGCGGTTTGGTGGGGAAACCGCATAAGCCTATGCGGTTTGTCCAGGCAACCGCATAAGGCTATGCGGTTCCAGACTGTTTTTATCCGATTTCCTAATTTCTCCGAGGTTTTTAGTATATATACACCCCTATACCACGACCTCGAAATCACAATTGTAATCAGAATACATCCTTTACACCACAAATTCTCTCATCTTACACTCTTGCACCCACAAAAGCCTCAAGCATTCAAGTCCTTGAGTTCAACTACACACCATCCCGTGTTGAATTCACCCTCCTTTTAAGTTCAAGAAGCGAAGCTCTGCCCAGATCTGAAGCGTCAGGACAAGGTAGGTACCGATCCACTTGGATCAAAGTTTTTCTTATTTTCTATGGACTAACAAAGGGTCTACACTTTAGCGCCCCAGCCTTGGCACCCAGTAGCGCTTGCACTCCAAGTGTTCTACTTACTGATGCATCCATATCCGATGACACGCCAAAGTCGCATAAGCAACCGAGCCATATAAAATAAACCAATGGACAATTGAACTTTATTTTATTTGCATGCATCTTGCACCTTCTTATTTTGCATTTAAAATCAACTTAAACAATGAATTGACCTTTAAGCGAACCGTATTCGTTAATAAGTTAAACATGCTAAACTGAGGGTTTTAATCAATCTTTTTGCATCTGCATCTGCATTCTTTTACAAACTTATCGCACTTGTACGTAGCGATAACATTAGCTCAAATATCATCTTACATGGATTGTTCTAAGTCAGTAGAGGCTATTTTTACATAGGCTTTTCTAAAAGGTTTTCATAAATCATTATTTGAATTAACTCTTTTTCTAAAGTACCCTCACCCCGAATCCAATCTGGTTTCACAAGCCTTAGATCTAGGGGTGTCGGCGTGCTCCAAAATCTAGGACATGTTTTTAACTTAGAACATGGTAGCAGGTTCCTATTTTCCGCGATAAATAGGTGGCGACTCCATAACAGTTCTTAAAGGTTTTTCCAACTTAATCTTTTTTAACTTTAAAATCCGCCCTTAAGCAAGACGCCGAGTTGGGTCCCTCCCGGGTTCCACACCTTCATTTCGGCCATAGGATCGGGTACGGGGGTAGCTGGAGGTGGAGTGTAGGTGGGTTTTTGGTAGTTAGGTGGAGGTGGTTGGTAGTTTTTGTGGGGAGGGATGTATGGGGTGTTTTGTGGAGGTTGGGTGGTTGGGTTCAACACATTCTGGTTACGATAAGATAGGAGCGATCGGTCGTAACCAGGTTGGTTCTGATAGGGCAAGTTTTGAGGATAAGACTGATAAGCATAAACCTGCTCCTGGGGTGCAGCATACCCCGTAGAATAACCCATGTCGTGCCCTGTAACAGCATTCACGTGGGCACCAGAAGAACCACCTCCCTGCATCATGCTAATCTGCGCAGTCAGCGCAGCAACCTGGCTAGTAAGCGCAGAAATACTCCCCTTATCACGGTCATCATGTGCGGACCGTGAATTCCCTCGTGGCTTCCCAAACTGTGAGGAGTGAACTGCCATCTCCTCTATCAAGCCCCAAGCTTTGTCATCATCCACATTGTTGGCAAAGCGACCCTCAGCAGCCGAATCAAGAATAGCCCGGCTCTCAGCATACAACCCGTTGTAGAAGGTCATGATCACCAACCAAGTACTAAGCCCGTGATGAGGACAATCTCTGTCGACTTCTTGTATCATCCCACGCCTCGTGGCGACTCGTCGTACGTTTGTTTGAAGCCTTGGATTTGGCTCCTCATGTGATTAGTACGCGCGGGAGGGTAGAACTTAGAGTAAAAAGCAAGAGCAAGACCATTCCAATCAGTGATCCCTGCGGCTAACCTGTCAAGGTCCGTGATCCACTCACGAGCTCGATCCTTCAACGAGAAAGGGAATAGCATTTCCCTTATTTGTTCTTGGGTGATCCCGGCTTGCTTGATCGTAGAGCAGTAATCGGTAAACACTTGCATGTGTCGACCGGGATCCTCGGTGGGATAGCCACCAAACTGGTTCCGCTCCACCAAAGTAAGAAAGGCGGGGCGGATCTCGAAATTGCCCTGCAGCGTAGCGGGCATCGTGAATCCATTGGGGATGGATTCCGGTTTAGGCACCGAGTGACTAGAAAGTTTAGGCATAGTCACAAGCGGTGGAGTGAAAGGAGTAACCGGAGGTGAGTCCTCTTCGTAGGACGATTGCATAGCACTAGACGACGCTTCCTCAATATCAATAACTCGAATAGCTTGTCTGCGTAACCTGTGTAGCGCTCGTTCAGGTTCAGGCTCAAAAGGAACTAAGCCTGTAGGTGACCTGCGCATAAACACAACTACACAAAACAATGAGAAACGGTCTCAAGGAACTAGGTTCCTTGAGACAAAAGAGAAAAACCTAACAAAAACTAAGCAAAGACTAACTAGCTAACCGTCTCCCCGGCAACGGCGCCAAAATTGATGAGGCTAAAGTCGTCAAGCCTAATCAAAATAACCTAACGAACAACTAACAGAAGCTAGTGGTAAGCAGGGTCGAATCCACAAGGAGACAGATGAAGTCAAGAGATGCTCAGCTAGGAAAGGTCAATCTCAAGGTATGAAAAGGGATTTGGTTTGAACTAAAAGCTAAAGGTAGAATAAAATCAAATGCTCAAAAGATGAATAGGGAGAAATCTAGGGTCACAGGTTCACGAGGATTTCAACTAAGGTTGTCACTGAATAAGGATACTAATGGTGGTTCGTGTTAATGGATTAGGACAAGTCCTCTCGGATCAAAGTCAATCCTAAAGCTCAACTAACGGGCTCTCGCTACGTATTAGCTTCGCTCTACTAACTCTCACACAAGGCTCACCTTAACCCGGCTTTCGATCTTAGGTTTAGGCTTCCTAGGTCAACACAATCGATCGTGGCCTTTGATCAATTGAGTGAGAAATTAGGGCATGAGATTAGATTAACAACAAGCAACCAAAAGATAACCAAAAACAGAAATCAAACCAAGGAATCAATCATCGATCCCCATAGAACCCTAGGATGAGATTAGCTATGCATAATTGGGGAGGGAATCAAAGCAATACAAAGACAATGATAGAACATAATGAATCAATAACAATTGAAATTAAACCTTGAAATAAATAGAGTACCGATAATTACAATGAAATCAAATCCTCAAACTAAACTAGAGATGATAAAGAAAACTGAAAATAAACCTGGAATTAATGTTGAATTGAGGTAAAGATCAAGACTTGCAAGTAATTTAAATCTAAAACTAAAAGTATTTGAGAGTTTTAGAGAGAAAACCTAAGTCTATTCTAAAGCAGAAAACTAGAATGAAAGATATCAAATAAAACCCTAACACGAGTCTATTTATACAAGCACGAGTATCCGGAGAAGCAGGGGGTCGAACCGATCGGTTTTGGGGTCAAACCGATCGGTTTGATGGGTGAACCGAGCGGTTCGACTTGAACCGAGCGGTTTTAGTGAAGGCAGAAGCTTCCAGCACGTTTTGCCCTGTTTCATGTATTCTGAACCTATAGGTTTCGCTCTGAACCTATAGGTTTGACGTCCCAACTTGTCGTATTGACTCCGAATCGACCCTCGAGCCTTGTCTTGACTTCTCGATACTTGTAAACGCTCCAAATGACTCAGGTTTCAGCTCAGGACCGCCAAAACCTGCAAAATACACACGAGGAACGACAGTATCGCAATATAAAGCAAATAGCTACTAAAATACTAGTGAAATCGAGTGAGTACGAGCTAAATGCAACTATAACGGGGGCATATAATCGATATAAAAGACATGTATCAAATTCATCAAAGAGTTTTGATGAATACGGAGCTTTTATGTGTATTATGCTGAGAATTATTTATGTGAATGTCTGTCTAGAACCTCGGAAAAAGGCTCGTATTTATAAGAATTGGATCAAAACAAGCACTGAAAACCGCCAGAGCCCTGGCGACTGGGTTTCCTAGCTGCCTCTGCACTAGTGGCTAAGGGGACTCAGCTTCGCCTAGATTACAAATCTTTCCAAGTTTCGTTTTGGTAAGATATAGTATAATTTCGTTTGCTTAGCTTCCAAGGTGTTCGCTGGAAAGCTTTTAGAAAGTTATGCTAGATATTTTGTGAGAGCTTAGGGCCTTTTGAAACGGACCAAAAGTGGATTGGGCTCGGTTTTGGACCTGAGACCCAAAATGAAAAAAAAAAAATAATAATAATAAAAAATTAAAAATAAAAAGGCTATTTCGAATGCAAATTGTGTGCTGAGCTTAGATGTGAGTTTGGTTTTTGTGTATGAGAATGCTAAGTAGCGGCGGTTTTGACCACCAGACCCAAATTTAAGAATTTAGGGGAGTTGAACTGGGCCTTTATAAGATAAAGGGTTTGTGCATTGTGCTTGGGCCAATTGCATGAATTAGGTTAGAATTGTACTTGCATATGATGCGAAATGCATGGACCGGACTCAAAATGAACCTAAGGACGTTTACTAAGTCATATTAGCATTTTGACTCATTTTAAGCATTTTTACATTTTAACACAGTTTTCGACATTTTGTACCATTTAAGTTAAATTAATGCATGCAAATTAAAAGTTCGTTACATCACTGGGATTTGCTTGGGAGGTACGGATAAGGCTTGGTATCCACACATATCAATTAGGGTTGGGCCACAGGCATAAATAATAAATCGTAAATTATAAATTATATAAATTGTAAAATTTGCACAAACTATTATTGGTCGTAAATTTATGATCAACCACATAGGCATGACCATAAATGTCTAAATATTAGTTAGCGTTACTCTGTGTAATAGTTTATAAAGTAATTAATTAGTATAATTTAGCAATTGGCAGTATTCATTGTAATTAAATTATGCTCCGTATAATTTTCACGGACAAAAATGTCAAAATACGGGTATAAAACAATGGAGGTACAATTTACTAATGATTATAGAATGTATCATTGTTATATTCTTCCCTTTCATCTTTACTTTTTCTGTAATGCTTTCAAATTTTTATTGATGTTTGTCATCTAATTTTAAATAACATACTCGTGTCTTTGAAAAATTATAGCACCGTGTACCATCTTATTGTTCTATTGTTTCCTTTTATCTTAACTGTTTCTGTAATACTTTGAATTTTTATATTACATATGGTTATTTGTCATATAATTTCGTTGTTTTAATCGTTTTTCAGTGATACATATACACATTTGATCATCTTAAAAGAATCCTTTATTAAACCTATTATAGAGTGACTTCATTACTTTTATGTCTAAAACACCAAAAAAAAAAAAAAAAAATCAACAACAATTGTTGGTACATTCGAAAATTAGGGGTTTTCCAACAATATTACACATCCATATTACCACAACACCATGTTTCAGGGGTGAGTGAAAATTCTTCAAAAAAATCACCTTAAATGTTGAAGTTGAATGCTTTTGTTAAATAAAATGATGAATTTTCAGAAATTTTGAGTATAGAAAAATGAATGAGATTGGAAATAGATAACGGTAACAGTGTCGTTTGTCTTTTTTTTTTTTTTTTTTTTTTTTTTTTTTTGAGTTAAATGAAGAAATCCAGCAACATAGTATTATTTTGAAAAATAAAATGATTATTAGCTAGTTGTTTAAAAAAAGAAAAAAAAAAATCATACTTCCTCCATTCAAATTAAACAAATTCTCGTGTGAGTTAGGCCTTAAAATAAATTATTGTAAGCCGAATCATCTATATAACATTATTAAAAGGATAACTTAAATCTCTAATTAAGACTCTAATCTTAATAAAATTCCACGTGGCATTACTTCCTACCTTCACCAATTTGCTTCCACCTTGACATGCTCATGAGCTCATCCATTTGATCTTCCACTACACAAATTCATTTTCATTTATTCACATTCATTTCCACCATTTTAATGAAACTCATTTAAATGACCTTTTCACCTTCATATTCGCCCGTTTCAAAACATCCATGTCATTATTTCCATGGTTAGGTTTATGGTTCCATGCATTTACAAGTAAACTTTTCAAATCCCCTTTCTTTTTAAGTATATTAAGCTCCACTTTTGACTTTTTTGTATGCAATTTCTTTCAATCCAAAAATAATTGTTACTCTGTGCTAAATGTTTGCACTTGAATTTGTTGAATTCTCCATTTACTTGCATAAGTATTCCTCATTTGAATATTCAATTCCAAGTTAAATTAAAAATGAATGTCAATATCTAACAATATGTCATGAAGACATCGGTGAAAGTATTCTTAGTGTAAACCATTTCATAGGTGGGGGTATTGAAAAACCTTTTCAACGTAGATAAACAACAATAACCACAGTGCGAAAGATGAAACATGTATGTAAGAATTTCGAGTCATGTCCTACAGTTATGGAATTCCAACTCCTATGTTATGTATTTATGATATCTAATTTTTAAGACATTTGTTGAGTGTTTGTGTTGAATATTTTTTGATTATGATGTGTTGTTGAGGTAAAAAAAGTATCAAATCATACAATAATATTGTCGTTAATTTCATGTATAAAAACAATGTCAAATAAAACAAGTTCAATTCTTATCTTAAATTTTTGATTAACACATTATTTGGCCTCATTATACCCAAAAAAGAAACTAAATAAAAACCGTGAACTTGTATTCTGTCAGTTTAGGAGGAAACACATGGTAACCCTCTACTTTATTAATACCTATCATCATTAACGACAATATTATTGTATGATTACATACTTTTTTTTTACCCGAACAACGCATTATAATCGAAAAATATCTAATAATAAAAAATCAACAAATATGTTAAAAATTAGATATCATAAATAGATTACATAGAAATTGGAATTCCACAGTACGAAAGATGAGACATGTGTCTAAGAATTCCAAACCCTGTCCTACGATTATGGAATTCCAATTTCTATGTAATCTATTTATGATATCTAATTTTTAACATATTTGTTGATTTTTTATTATTAGATATTTTTCGATTATAATGCGTTGTTCGGGTAAAAAAAAAAGTATGTAATCATACAATAATATTGTCGTTAATTTCATGTATGAAATCAATGTCAAATAAAACAAGTTCAATTGTAATCTTAAATTTTTGATTAACCCATTATTTAGCCTCATTATATCCAAACAAGAAATTCAATGAAAACCGTGAGTATCACGGGAGTTAAAACTAGTTTTGTTCTTAATTATGGAGTATAATTTTTGTACCATTTTAATGATAATTATGATTAATTGTCACAAATTTTTTTTAGTACCCCTATAAGTGAGTTTAGTAATTTTTTTTTTTTTATATTTTTGTATCCTTTTAACTTCACTTTGTACATTGATCTCACATTAATATATTGTGAGACAGGAGTGTTACTGTTCAAATTAAGTGTCATGTTACTATTTTGGGCGGATTTATGAGATGTTAATAAAATGATTTTCTTTTAAAAATCTTTATAAAAACTTACTATAAATTTAAAGGTCACACTAAATTTGAGAAAAAATTCTATGGAAAAAGGGAAACTTATTTGAGATAAAGATATACTCCCTCCATTACACTAACATTTTGCCATTTGATTTTTACACATTTAAGGAAAATTATTAAAATAATGGTGGTAAGTCTAGCAAGTGGATCTTTTTTTATTGAACTTATATTGACTTATATTGTATACTTAATATTTTTAGTTCCGATTATAAAAAAAATTATAAAAGTTTGATATTTGAATTATACTCATAATGACGAATAAAACAAGATCACACACTACTATATTTGCTCTTATATTTTTTTTGGAAAAATGTTGCCAAAAAGGAATGTTTTAAAATTAGAACATCATCGTAAAAGTGAGAACATATTAATAGGATGGAGGAGTATTAGATAGCTGTTTGAAAAATAATGATTTTATTTGTAATACTCCGTATTAAAATAATATTATACATATAATATTAGCACTAGAATTAGTAGAATCTTTTATTCGTATTGTTTTATTATCAGCTTTACATTTTAAATCGACGAAGACTAAAACAATATTTTTCGTAACTTCTTTTCTCGACAGAAAAATATAATTAATTCTGTGACGCCCACTTTATGGACGGTACATTTGGTTTCGTGATTAAATCATTTATCATAATATTTCCAACCAATGTCGTACAGTTATGTCATTTTACGACAGATTGTATTTTACGGAACCATATCTCGACCAATCATTTTTCCGCCACATGTTAAATCCTCATCGGTTTATGTCACCCTTGTGACACTTGTCTCCCATGCACTCGGAGGAGGACATTTGTCCCCCATGCACCAAAGGTGCACATGCATGTGAACGCTTGTTCACCATGCACCCAAAAAGATTGCCACTTGGTGGTTATGCCTTAAGTTAGGAATTTTTGGCCAAAATTCATGGTATTTGATCATCTTCATCTCCTTTTCTTCTCCTCCTTGTGCCGTATAAACTCCCTCCATTTCCTCCATTTTTCTCCATCTTTTCTTACCATAAACACAAGCTTGATAGTCTATTTTCCATATTATTCAATACCCTTAATTTTCAAGTCGATTTAAATGGTAAAAGCTATTTTTTTCGAGTAGTAATTTTTATAGTTTAGTGTAGTGTTTTGTAAGCTAACTTGTCTTTCTTTTGGTCATAAAACCATGTCATGAAGCCGAAGGAGAGGAAGAAGACCTTTCTATTTTTGACGGTATTGTCGATCCCGACAATCTTTGAGCCGTGTCAAGGTGAGGGGACATGCATCTTCACCTCTAACATCATGTGTTTCATTTTTAATGCAAACTTATGATTTAAGTATATATTTTAGCCTACTATGTTATTGTCAGTGTTTGTGTCTTCTTGTTGTTGTTTATTCCAAGTTGTGCCATCATAATTACCTTGTTGAAATTTCATGTTTTAGAACATAAAATAAATTATATATTAACTTGTATGCATATGAGTAAATTGTGAATTAATTTATAGAAAAATAACTTGTGAATATTGTATGTTGCTTAAAATGAACTAGGATTTAGTATCATCTTCACCACTTTATAATTTATTTAATCTCATGTTAAAATGTTTATTTTATGTATAAATGCATGCCTAACTTTGTTGCTATGCTATTTATTTTAGTTGCATTTTTTTATCATGTCAATATAAGCAAAATTATGTTTGCATGAGCTGTACTTCGTATGTTGCCTTGAAATGTTTATATGATGTGTATTATGATGTTATTGAATGGTGTTTTAAATTTCGTAGCTTTTAGATTTATATTTCTTCCTAAATAAAATAAACAAGGCAGAAATTTGCCTTAATTCGTTAAATAAGTAAATCTAATTATTTTGATCTGAAACTTTTTCGTACATTTCAAAATATGTTTATCAAGCTACTGTTAAAATTTTGTGTGAAAATATTAAGTTTTGACCCTCCATTTAATTTTTACAAACTTATTGTTATATATCGTTTTTAATTTATTTCGTGTACCAAAAAAACTTATTTTTAAAAACGATTTTAACCCAAGGTTGTATATATTCTGGAGAGTTCAAAAATAATTTTTAATAATTTTTATAAATTAATTCATCTTTGGGCATATTTTATATTTAACCGTTAAACAACCGTAAATTATTATAAGTAATATTATGTTCATAAAATGATTTTACTTTCTAACCTATATTCTCCTATTAAACTTCTTTTCATAATTTAAAAGACACATAACCCCAAAGTATATGAAAACATAATAGAATATTATTAAAATATGAATAATCTTAAATTTACAAATAAGGACTTGGCTATGTCTTAACTTGACTTCCACTAGCAAGTTTTGACTAAGTCATTATAATATACCTTGACCTTGACCAAGTCAAACATTGACCTATAGTCATTTGTTGACCAAAGTCAAAGTTGAGCAACTCTTAAATAAGCTACTTAGAAATAAGCTACTTAATCTACCCTAAACGTTATATCGAATAATGAACCTTAATCTACTCCTCAAATAAGAATTTCCAAAGATAAATAATTAAAAGACTTTCATACAAGATAAACAAAGATCGCAATTATATATTAAAAGATACTATTCTGGGCCAAGCTGGATATGTCTCCGTTGTTTGTGACCTCTGAGCCCCTTGTGCCTTCCGATCATAAGTGGAAATCATAAAGCTTATGTCATTTAGCCTTTAACTCGCCAAGACGATGATTAATGCCGCTTGGATTCAGTCGTCATGGGTGGAAATCATAAAGCCCATGATGCGCAACTTTAGCCTGGGTACATGGTTACGCCATGTATCTCTATCACATTCGACCGCTGTCTCTAAGTCTCTGAGTGGAAATCATAAAGCTCATGTGACCTCTAGACACATGTCATCCTAAATCATCATTTAAGATTTCTTTTAAGCCATGTTTGTTTGGGCACTCTTATGCAATGGTCAAATGATCATCCTGACGGAGACGACTCAGAAAGAAATCTCTGTTGCCGTAGGTGAGGAATGCTAGGGAGTCACTGCTTAAGGAGTACAGAAAAGCAAACCTTTGGGAAGGTCGTCATTGGTAGTAGTCGTCCAGCCGCCGCTGAAAGAGTGCGGGGTGGGTATATGCGCATATATAGACAAGAGTACATGATCAGCTCTACTACTTAATGGTATCTTGGCACTTGTTATATTGTTGTTCTGAGATTCTGATATGATATTATTATGATACAGCCTCGAGGTAGTAAGTATGTCTTAAGTGGCCTCTGAGTTATTACCGCCGTTCACTCCCCTGGCGGTCCTTTGATCTTTTGCCTGACCATACTTGTGTTCGGTCACATTGGGAACTAGTGGTAAGATGTAAACCTCCTAGTACAGGTGTGATTGGCGGGATTGATGTATTCCACCCATATGAAGTGATAATGGGTAAGCTTTATATGAGTGAAATCCATTAGTAGCCACGTCCCGCGCATTGTTTGAAACTTAAAACGTTTTCCAAAATCAAATGGCTACAGTTTTCTATAATGATTAGTTTGTGCTATATAAACTCTCCTATATCTATGAGAATCATAACCATATAAAAGAGGACTGAAATTGGAGAATAACTTTGGTTATACCTTCTTACTTTTTGTAATGTGATGCTTTATACTTTCGTTACATGCTTATGATGCTTTAGAACTTCTAGCACATAATCTTATACTTATATTACTTATTTTATACTCATGTCGTCTATGTTCATAACTTGAATTGTCATTTAACCGGTTGATCACCTAATTGATGCATTATCATCACTTGCATATTTGGTATCATGATTAGTTTGCATATAGCTACATAGTTTTGCATAATTATAACTTGTCGCCTAACATGTGGATCACAGCGCTTACGCATCATATTCATGTTCGTATTCTTTATGCTAAGTAGTGCATGTAGCATCATGTCTAGGGTTACTTGCATACAATAACATAAAAAGGTGTAAAATATATACCAATGAATCATAGGGCTGCATTAGAACATGAACCATATGTTTTGTTATTGCGTGGATTAATGTGTGCTCTCCTCAGGTGCTATGTGAGTGTCAACCTGCTTGGGATGCATTGGATGCTTGGATGATTATGCTTACTTCTTTTTGTATGCGCGGGTTGGGACGTTACGAGAGAGCTCTTATAATAAATAATCTTGTACTAGTTGAGAGCTCAACTTTTGTAGTATACTTTGCTACATCGGCTTTTTATAGCCCTCCTTTTCGTTTCTATAATCGTTAGTTTTTGCTGTAACACTCGGTTACATCGACCTTTAGTGGTCATTATCCTAATCTTTTAAAGTCTTCCGCTAATTAAAGTTTATGCTTCCGCTAGATTTTTATAGAAAGTCATATATATATAACCGGGGTGTTACAAAGTTGGTATCAGAGCGACCTTGAGACCGTGAAGTGATTTTGTGCGAAACTTGTCACTTTCACCTATCAAGGACGCGCCTGGAGATATGACTTATAGGATAATTAACTTGGGTATGCGGGTTAGAATGGGTTGCGTTGTTTGCTGTTGTTGTGATCTATTATTTGCTCTATGTGTTTTGTGGCTAACATTGGATGACTAATTTTTCTAACTGGACTAACCAGTAACGACATCTTTAGATGCTCGTTCGTGTCTCTTTGCTGTACTCACGCCAAGACCACAAGCAAGTTAGTAGGATACCAATTAAAATCAGAGAATGAAGACGTAGACGGATGTGTGGCGACCGAGTCGTTGGATGTAGCTTAGAATAGGGACCTAACCTTTAATCCATGTGAACTCTATACATGGCTAAGTACATACCTATTGTTTGTTCGCCCTCCTTTCTCTAAATTATGATTTGCCTCAACAGATGACGCGATCTGGAGCTCGTAACGCTGCTGAGAATTCTGGAGCCAACCCTCGCAGCATGACATTTGAGGAAGCCATGATACAAATGGCCGCACAATTCTCGACTACGCAAGCTGCCTTAGCTCAGATGATGCAAAACCAAGCCAACCCCCAAAACCGTCAAACTGCTTTTGAACAATTCTCTAAACATCGACCCCCTATCTACCATGGTACTGATAACCCAAATGATCTTGCCGAATGGCTAGCCGAGATGGAAAAGCTTATGTGCTTAAGTCACACTCCTGAGGCCGAAAAGGTCAATATAGGTGCCTACTACCTCAAAGGTGGAGCTAATGACTGGTGGACTATAGCCCAGGAATCTTTCAAGGCTAACCCTGCAAATGGATGGAAAGAATTTCGCGAGTGCCTCGAGAAGAAGTTTTACCCATCAGCAATGAAGCATCAAAAGGAGCAAGAATTCAACAATCTCGAGATGGGTAATATGACCTTGGCTGAATACACCCGGAAGTTCGATGTGCTGTCGAAGTTTGCAAAAAGATTGGTGCCGGATGAAGAGTCAAGGATTAACCAATACATACGGCAGATGGAGCCGACGCTGCAACAACTTATGGTTGGTCACGACTTTCCAAACTTTCAGACCGCCTATGAGAAGGCCATGTCTATCTATGTGTAGATACCCGTATTCGTACCCCCCCAAAAACAAACCCGATGATGAAAAGGACTTTCATGCATGCTTTTAAAAGAGTCGAAACGGTACAAAAGTGTCTAAAACGTATTTAGTCATTCTTAACGTATTAATTTGAACTTGCATAATCATAAAAATGAATGTCACTCTTAGTCATTGTGAGCACGATACAGGAACGTCTTATTAAGCCAAGCCACAAAAACAGCCCAACTAGCTACAAAACGGCCCAAACTTACAAAAACGACCCAAAACGCACACTAACACAACACTCAAAACGGGCCAAATTGCGTCCCGTGTCACATTTTCACAAAACTAGACTCTACAATACCGTAAAATAATATAACCTAATACTATTTTATTTCGAGCCAAAACCGAAAAACACGACAAAAACCAAAGCACGAAAATCAAAATTGAGCCAATAACTAATTTGGCCCAAAATATCCAAATAAAACATAATCATCACCTAATCACACGTCCAAAACCAAAAGGCGGCATAAAGCAGTAGGCAAACAAAATAGAAATCGCCTGTTGACAGGCGATTAAGTTTCTAATCGCCTGTTAACAGGCGATTATAAATTCCTCCCCACACAGCCGCCTTTTCATTTTTCTTACAAAATCCAACCCAAACAAAATATAAAACGCCTGTACACAGGCGATTTATATTTTGTTTACCTTCAAATCAGCCAACCTCTATAAATACCAACCCACTTCATTCATTTCAAATATCGGTTTTTCAATACACATACACTACTCACAAAATCCACTCAAAATACCGTCTTTCCATTTTCGAAAGGTAAACATTTTACCTACGTTTGGGACGTTTGAGACTCGGACAAAGGGGTTACATTAACCCCAACCCGATATTGGCATTAGCGAAGCCGTATTCGTAATACGGTTGTAGTAATTCGGATTCATAATCCGTCTAAACCCCGCCAATATCGCATAAATAAACGACTCATTATCACTAAAGCAAACCGACGTCACTTTTATAATTATGCAAGTCCTCATTCATGCATTAAATAACGACTAGAATCACGGATCCAACACTAAATTGTACCGTTTCATAGAGTCTTTTTAGCATGTCAAAACTGAGGGTTTTCACAAATTCTTAAAGAGTCAAATACGAGGTCGGAAAATAACGTTTATGGTAATAATTTAGTCAATAAATTATTATTTAACGTACATTTCCTATAGTAAAGTCATTATTTTGACGATTTACATTATTTATGCATTTTTATCGAGTCATATATATTCGCACTTGTACGTAGCGTCATTTTAGCCCAAATATCGAAATTAAATAAATGTTTTCAAATTAGTAGAGACTACTTTTACGTAGGCTTTTTTATTTCAGTTTTCAAAAACACATTTTTGTCAAAACTTTTGAAAAGTAACCTCACTCCGAATCCCTTCTCTGGTTTCAAACCTCAGATGGATAGGTATCGACGCACCTTGAAATCTGAGACACTCGTGTCTTGTATTTCAAGACGCGTTGAATAGGTTCCAAATTCCTTTAATATTTGGTGGCGAATCCGAAAATACATTTTCAAAAAGGATTTTCTACTTTTCTTTTTGGGTCACAAATTCATGCAATGATCTCCCCCATTTTTACAAAACTTCGCCCCCCACATTTTTCCTCATGTAGGCGCATTCTCCTCCGCCCAAGACGGCGAGGCTCAAGCGCGTATGCGTCGATAGGTTTCTTCCCGGTACCTTCAGCTGGCGACTCCGCTGGGGACGAGCATGATTTTTATTATTTTTGAAAAACTAGTTTTTCTTTTATTTTAAAAACATAAAGAAGTGAAGCTTGAAACTTTGAAAACATTTACGCTTTCGATATTTGGGCAAAAGTACGTTGAGTCGAATCCTCCTGATTCAAACCACACCTCTCGAGGAACGGCCCCTAGTAACTCTCGCTCATAAGTGAGGTAACTCAGGCACGTTGTTCTCTCACCCTCCACGATTACAAGTACGGCATCCGTGACAAACGATCGTAACTACCAAACTCGAGCAGCTCTAGGGCCCGTCTTGAATTCACACCTAAGACGTGTGTAGTCTTGCGGGTGCCCCTACCAAAACGTTATGGGAATGGCCGGAGGGAACCTTACCCTATAAACCAAAAACCTGTGTTTATATGTACAAGTGTGAAGCTATAGTACCCTCACTATAGTCGTCTTTCAAAACCTCTGCATGCAAACACATTTCCTAGGCATTATACTTTTAAAATACGTCCATTTTTGAAATCCACTTTTAAACTTTTTTCAAAAAGGTCATACTTTTAAAAAACTCGCCGTTAGGCTCTTTGACCTATAGTCATTTGAGTTTGATAAATAAAATGCCAGTGCATTTAAAACCGATCCAGGATAATCACTAGATCCCAGATCTTTTTCAAAACGTAAATGAATTATGCGACTGACGTATCGTCATAATACATTTATTGCAAAAAAATTTCATAGAGCAAAAACCCGTAAATGTCAATGCATTTCGGAGATTTTAAATGAAATTAACCTTTAGTACGTTAGAATTAGCTCTAAGTCGAGTGACTTCATAGTCATCCCGATTTAATCTTTTTCCTCAAAAAAACCAAAAACGCGGGCTCGTTCAGATGCGAACCCGTTGATTTAATTTTTGAATCAAGTGACCTATCGTCATTTTGATTTAATTCCCTGAGTCACACGTAAAAGGCGAACAAGTGATCGCCTTTTACCCAATTTTAACATCCTCAGATCGACTAGCCTATCGCTACTTCGGTTTGATCCTTTTTATCGTGATGATAAACCCCTAGCAACATACCGCTAAACAGGGTAAATCGGAATACGATCATAAAAATTTTCCTACCTCGAGATTAGGGACGTGTCAACATGCCCCTACCTCAAAAGCTTCCTGTGTCTTTTAAGCTAAAAACACGAGTCGAGTCACGCACCCACTTTTTTACTCCTTTGCTTTTTTCCTATTGTGAATGTGATTTTTCGTTGAGTCTTTTCTTCCTTTTCAGAGTCACTAAAGGTTTGAAAACTTTGTCAGGTCCACTCACTGAAAAACCCTGAACACCCGGCTCGCAAACACAATATGAATTTCCGTTTCAACCTCGCAAGTGACGGTCGCCTTCCACCACCTCCTCCGCTAATGTCGATCCCCAAACACGTAAGGCTCCTTGACCACAAGATAGCCAACCTCGCCGCCCTATTCGAGCATCTGGCCGCCATGCAGAAGATCGAAACCGATAAAAACGCTAAACTATTCAGAAGAGTGTGCTCGACACATCAAGAGGATTCGATCCCTAGAAGATGAAATCCACAAGTACAAACTGGCCAAAACTGCAGATCATGGTCGCCAGGGCAATACTCCTCGAACCACGACCACGGCTGAACCCTTTAACACTGCAAACCCGAAGGCACCAGCAGCGCAACCAATTTTCCTAGCACAACCCACTCCTGCTGTACCCAGGTCATCACCAGTTGGGCCGTTCTCATCACAACAGCGACGGAGGTTCGACCCCCTCTTTATGTCCTACTCAAAGGCATTGGGAAAGCTCGTAAAGAAAAACATTCTGCATCTCCCCAAGCCCACCAGTGAACCACCTGAGGATAAGAAACCACTATCATGGCACGAAGACTCGTACTGTGAATTCCACAGGGGGAAAGGACATGACACTGAGAACTGTTTCCGCTTGAAGAACGTAATCCAAGACATGATTGACAACGAGACGATCGACAAGCCAAGCATAGCTCCTAAACCAACAGTCCAGCATAGCACGCCCCGTTCTCACCCCATTTTCGTAGGAACGCATCCCATCCTCAATCATCCCCTCCTGGCTCCCACAAGCGATCACGAGGTCAACGTCCTTTTCGACAGCATCAACAACGGTAGCAACATTGATCGCATTCGCCAAGCTAGGACAAGAACGGAACCAAGGCATGAGGACAGGAAAGGAATCTTCACCCCGATCCCTCATCAACATCCCCTCAGACAGTCCGACGGCCACAATAAAGCCCCTCACCCCCAACATCCGTATCAGTCTCCTTTAGAGCTACAAATACCGCCAGATTCCGCTTCCAAACGCACAAGCTAAGGCGGAGACAAGAGCATAGTCAAGGATATGACTAACCTACCCATAACCAACGACCCTTCCTTAGACACGACATGGCGTAACACCAGAGATATCCTCCCAGCACAACTCATTAGCCGCATCATCCGGGATTGGCTACCAGGCGCCATAACTTTCTCCCACGCAGACCTGCCATCCTTCCAAGACCCCGCGCAACCCAAAGACTCTACATAACCGTAGAGTGCGTAACATGATATTACCCGTTACTCTCATCGACAATGGCTCGCGATCAACATCCCCGCCTCTAACAACATGACCCTCAAACTAGGACTAAAAGAAAGTGATGTCACCCCTTGCTCCAACAACATAAGAGCATACGACTGCAGTCCCGCAAAGATAGAAGGTGTCATATCACTACCCATCGTGATAGGACTCATCGAGACAAAACCCAATTCCAACTCATGGACATTCCCCGATACAATATGTTACTAGGAAGGACATGCATTCACGTTCACGGGCCATAACATCAACTCTCCACCAAAAGGTTAAAATCCCTTTACAACGAGGTCATCACCATAGAAGCCTCGGATTTCGGTAGCCGCCTCCGACAACTAAAGCTCAAAGAAGACGCCACCCAATCTACCGACGACCCAGGAAGTCCCAATTCAAGCACCTACACCTAGAGTCTAGGGTCCTGCGTCATCATGACGCCAATTTTCTAAAAATCGGCTAGGTTACTCGATCATTTTCCTAATGTAGTAAGTCTCAGTAAGTAACTAGAGTCATTAAGGTTGTCCAAAGCTCCCTCGTCTGAGCTATCTTCAAATGTAACCGCTTTTGATAACATTAATAACATGAAAGTTTTTGATTACTCTTTGCCTCATTTAAAATCTACGTATTCCAATGATCACGATAAATTTAAACTAAAAAACATTGCATTATATAGATACATTGCAAGCATTGTCTCAAAACCCGAACAGGACCCCATCATTGAAGACACAACAACCATCGACATAGGCACTCCCGAAGAGCCTCAAGAAGCTATCAGGGGCTTCCACAGCCTGAGAAGAAAGCGCCACATATACCAAGCTCCTCGCAGAGTTTAAGAACGTCTTTGCCTGGTCATATAAGGACATGCCCGGCATAGACCGCGAGATAGCTGAACACCGCATCCCGATCAAGCAAGGTTCCAGACCCGTCAAACAGAAGCTCCGACGCATTAAGCCAGAATGGTCTCTCATGGTCAAAGAAGAGATCGAAAAGCAACTACAAGCTGGATTCATCCGGGTCATTGAATACTCTGATTGGGTCTCCAACATGGTGCCGGTAATGAAGAAAAACGGCAAAATACGAGTATGTGCCGACTTCCGGGACCTAAACAAAGCCTGCCCAAAAGACGATTTCCCACTACCTCACATGGACATCCTAATCGACAACACAGCAGACCACGCCTTACTATCATTCATGGATGGATATGCAGGATACAACCAAATCAAAATGGCAGCAGATGACATGCCAAAAACCACTTTCGTAACCC
Source organism: Dianthus caryophyllus (assembly GCA_023091065.1). Lineage (NCBI taxonomy): Eukaryota > Viridiplantae > Streptophyta > Magnoliopsida > Caryophyllales > Caryophyllaceae > Dianthus > Dianthus caryophyllus. The sequence continues at coordinate 36,573,682 of CM041517.1, read as the reverse complement.
CCTGGGGGACGTACTGCTACACAGTCATGCCATTTGGGCTCATAAATGCCGGCGCTACCTACCAACGCACTGCTACCACCTTGCTCCACGACATGATGCATAAGGAGGTCGAGGTATACGTCGACGACATGATCGTAAAATCAAAAGAAAGGGATGACCACGTCACAAACCTTCGAAAATTCTTCACCCGAATCAGGAAGTATAAGATGCGATTAAACCCACAGAAATGCACCTTTGGGGTCACATCGAGCAAGTTCTTTGGGTCACATAGTAAGCGGTAGCGGGATCGAAATAGACCCAACCAAAATCAAGGCAATAATGGGTATGAAACCGCGAAGCAACATCGGCGAAATAAGGAGCTTTTGGGACAAGTCCAATATATCTCCGATTTATCAAAGAACTTACCATGATTTGTGAGCCAATCTTCAAAATTGAAGAAAGAGGAGCATACGAAATGGGACGACGATTGTCAACAAGCATTCGACAAAGTCAAGAGCCTGCTCACAAATCCACCCGTTCTGGTGCCCCCACAAAAGGACTTGCCCCTATCGCTATACTTAACGACTACGCCAAACGCTATGGGCGCCATGCTCGCCCAAGAAGTCAACAACGAAGAACGGGCCATCTACTACGTCAGCAAAAAGTTCCACGATTACGAAACTCGGTATGAACCAGTCGAGAAAAGCTGCCTGCCGGTGCGGGCAACCAAAAAGCTCAGGCACTACCTACTCACTAGCACAACAAGAGTCTACTCCCTAATGGACCCCCTCAAGTACCTATTTGAAAAACCAGTCCTAAATGGGCGTATGGCCAGATGGACTCTACTCCTCGCCGAGTATGAACTCAAATACCTCCCTCTGAAAGTGATCAAGGGAAGAGCAGTTTCCGACTTCCTTGCAGAAAACGCTATCATCGAACAACCCATGATCGACACAATGTCATTCCCTGACGATGGAATCTTTGCCATAGAAAAGGAATACTGGCAATTATACTTTGACGGAGCACCAAACTACCGCGGCTACGGAGTAGGAATACTCTTAATATCCCCAAATGGCGACCATACTCCGCTCTCGATCAAGCTCGATTTTAGCGTCACAAACAACGCCGCAGAATACGAAGCCTGCATTTACGGCCTGCAAGCCGCCATCGCCCTCAAGATAAAGAACCTACGGGTGCATGGAGATTCATTCCTCATCATAAATCAAGTGACCGGGGCATGGAAGATCATGAGCGAAACCCTCACCAAATACCAAACAAAAGTACAAAAACTCCTAACCAACTTCGACTGCATCGAATTTTACCACCTCCCAAGGGAAGAAAACCAGTTCTTGACGCCTTTGTCAAAACTCTCATCCCTCCTGAACATGCCACTAGACATGAAGTTACTACCCATCGTCGTCGAAAGACGTGACGAACCAGCATACATCCATACCATTGACCTGGACGAAGCCGAGCAGACAGAGCCTTGGTATCAAGCCATAAGCAACTACAAAACAGACAACACTTACCCACCCGACACAGAACGTGGGATGAATGAGCTATCAGACTCCTAGCTTCCCAATTTGTGCTAGAAATGGGACAATTACTCAAGAAAACTCCACAAGGGACGCTGCTCATATGTGTCGACTACAAGAAGGGGCAGGAAATCGTCACACAAGTCCATGATGGCGAATGCGGACCCCACATGAACGCTCGAGCACTCTGCAAACAGATTCTACGGCTAGGATGGTATTGGACAACCATGGAAGCAGACTGCATCCAATACGTCAAGCATTGCCACAATTACCAAATTTTCAGCAATGTCCAGCATGTACCACCTTCACCACTATACAGCCTAACCTCACCCTGGCCCTTTTCACCCTGGGGCATCGACGTAATAGGAAAGGTCCACCCCATCGGAGCAGGTCACTGTTACGTGCTGGTGGCCTACGATTACTTAACTAAATGGGTAGAAGCAGCATCTTTTCGAACCCTTGGCTCCAAAGAAGTCGCCAAGTTCATCCAGACGAACATCATATGCCGGTATGGCATACCCCATGAGTTCATCAGCGATCAAGGCTTGCACTTTCAGCGCGAGGCGAAGCTATACTCACAAAATACAACATCCAACATCACAAATCCTCGCCTATCGACCCCAAACCAATGGAGTAGTTGAAGCGACAAACAAGGCGATCGTCACCATACTCGAGAAAATGATCGACGGTGCAAAGATTGGCCCAACAAGATACCATATGCATTATGGGGATACCGCACTACCATTCGCCGCGCCCACAGGCATGACCCTATTTCCTCACCTATGGCATGGAAGCCGGCCCAACGGTGGAAATAGAAATACGATCTCTACGCATACTAATGGAAAGTAGCATCCGAGGCAGAATGGGCGGTGAGCAGTCCGCATTTAACAACTCATGCTCCTGACTGACGCCGATTGCATTCCACGAGTACCGTGCATTTAATGTACCAAGCCCGACTACAGCGAGCATTCAACAAGCGAGTTAAGCCACGACACATAAAAGTAGGTGATCCCGTACTAAAGTCGATCAAAGCACCACTTCGGTCGACCCACGAGGAAAATTCAAGCCTAAGCGGTGGACCCTACCTCGTCAAGGAAATCTTCACAGGTGGAGCAGTAAAACTAACCGACTTGGACGGTCAAGAGTTTAACCTAGCAACGAACCTCGACCAGCTCAAAAAGTACTACCCTTAAAAATGCCTTGCAATGTATCTATAAAGTGCGAAATTTTCTAAAAATCAATTCATGGACCGACATGTCCTTAAACATGTTCATGGACCGACATGTCCTTAAACATGTTCATGGACCGACATGTCCTTAAACATGTTCATGGGCCGGCATGCCCTTAAACGTGCACTCTCTCTACAAAAAACAAAAAAAAAACACAATTCATGGGCCGGCATGCCCCTAAACATGCATCCATCAAACACAATTCATGGGCCGGCATGCCCTTAAACGTGCACTCTCTCTACAAAAAACAAAAAAAACACAATTCATGGGCCGGCATGCCCCTAAACATGCATCCATCAAACACAATTCATGGGCCGGCATGCCCCTAAACGTGCACATTCACCACAAAAAGCAAACACAACTCTTGGGCCGGCATGCCCCTAAACGTGCACATTCACCACAAAAAGCAAACACAACTCTTGGGCCGGCATGCCCCTAAACGTGCACATTCACCACAAAAAGCAAACACAACTCTTGGGCCGGTATGCCCCTAAACGTACATTTCCGAACTACGCCGGTTTGATTCCACTTTTCGTGGATACGTAGGCAGCTTTGCAAAAAGCGCAACCGATATTCAACACAAAACAAAATGACACGTCCAAAGCTTAAAAAAGTCAAGGACATAGTCGCCACAAAATTCGTCTTGCAAACCTAAGGGTAAAAAGACGATATTCAACACAAAATGACACGTCCAAAGCTTAAAAAAGTCAAGGACATAGTCAACACAAAAATTCGTCTTTTAAACCTAAAGGTGAAAAGAACGACATTCAACACAAAACGACAAACCCAAAGCTTAAAAAAGTCGAGGGAATAGTCAATACAAAAATTTCCTAAAAACCATGCTTGCATTCTAACCTTTGAAAAGAGATTAGAGCCAAGGAATTTCACACAAAATAACAAGCAAAATGAGGCAAAGTCGTAAATAAAAAACCTGATTTTTATTAATCTTAAAAAGAACGGTTACATTTTAGATTTTTCAGACGTAGGAGCATAAACTACACTAACAAACACTACAATATATTACAGTACAAATCCCGGCATGTACATCGGGTTTAGGATAGACAATATAATACATAACACAAAATAAATGCGAACATAATACTACCAAACCAGCAACAAATCCACACTAGATTCCCTTAAACCACCGAACCTTTCGACTGAGCGGGGAAGCACCAACCCTCAACCCCTGCGGCGATCCCCAACATTACCATGACGACCTGGAGCGGTAGGCCCTGGTATGCGACGGCGACCAAACACACACTCCGGCCGAGAGAAGCGGCGAAGCTCAAGCATCACCCCCACCTCTGTTACGTCCAAAGCGGATCGGGTCGTAGGCAGACGTCGGTGGAGGCTCGATAAGCTCTAAGGCACCAAGACGAGCCCTCTCATGAACACTTTCAGCAACGGTCCATTTAACATAGGCTCGATGCCGGATCGTCCAGCATTTCACCACAAGCCACTTAGGGCGCATGATCCAACCACCAGCCCACTGGTCAGTCACCTGGTTATTCAACACAACCATGTCCTGTACCTTCGTGTCCTGGCCAGGGATGAACTGTGCATACCCTATTTGTCGCCTAACTCGCGGTGAATGTAACGCCCATCTCAAACCCACATAAGAGAACTCGGGAGGACCATCGCCATCTTTGCGCTGGCCGTCACGTCAACTATCCCCACCACGGGCAGAGCCAGCGGATAGCACATGACCTCACAAACTTCGGAAATAGTCATTAGGGCGTTTATGCGGACCCGACCACCGCATGTAACGGCTGGTGATGCCTCCTGCGCCATACTCAACATCGAAGCCGAAGTCGTTCAACACATACAGACGCTCCATCAGCCACAACCCGGAGGATCGAGGACATCCTCGGTACGCATGCTCCCTATTGCATGCCCGGTCATCCAATCCAAGGATCGTCTCCGCCAGAATTAAAGCAGAAAGATTGCAACCTATTTCCATCTGCTCCACAACGGCAATTAAACGCGGATCTCCCAACAACCCCTCGGATATAGAGTCCGGGAACATGTAGCAGTGTACCAGGCAAAAGGCCAAAGCCCTCCTCCTCGCCACAGCAGAGATATGCCCATTCTCGTCATTCCTAAACCATTGACACAAGCGATAGAGGTTGATACGGCTCCCAACAAATAGCTCTTCCACCTCGTCCCGGGTCATCTGGAGGTAGTTCTGAACTTGCCTCTTATAGCCAAACTCCTGCCTAACGCATACCGGCAAGCTAATGCGCACCCACCCACCAATGGCTCCAAACTCCTCAACTAGCTAGGGGGCAAACCTCTCCGCAAGGAAAGCGGAACACGTGCAGGCTTGGATCCTAATACTCAAGACAAGCGTCCAGAAACTCGTACTCCGTTCGAACCTGCCTTAGCCCACGAAATACGCCAACTCCGCAATCTTTCAAAAGCTTCTTCTCGATACCCGACAAGGACGCACACCAACGGCGCAAGTTCCCTTCAAAATTCTCCATAATTCGACAAACGTTCCGTAAATATTTTGAATATTCTTGTAATATCGAGAATGGGAAATGAAAGGATGAGTGAAATGAGTTAACCTAGCCCTCCTTTTATAGCCGAGATTTGCAAAACAAAATACAACACAAAAACTTAAACGCTAGTGAACAAGCGATTAAAATAAATCAAAGAAAAACCACAAAACAAAATCTTAATCGCCTGTAAACAGGCGATTAAAAGTAAAATCGCCTGTTTACAGGCGATTTTCTTTTTCTTTTCTGACAAAATTATTCGATTTCTAACACTTCTTACACACCTATACCCTATAAACTTTAACTTATTACCAATTACCTTTTTTACCGACCTCTTGGTCGACATTTACGGTCCCGTCGCGTCGTCTCGATTTGCGTAATCGACTCCCGTCTCTCGTATTTTTCATTTTTCACAAAACACGATAATCACAAAAAAATTAAGCCCAACACAAAATATGATTTTCGCATTCACAATTTTCGTCTCAAAACGTCTTTTTAGCTCACATTTTTATAATGTCAAAAGCGTCTTTTTACAAGTCTAAAATATTTTCCTAAACAGCATTTTTCAAAACTCCACATTTTCCTTTAGTTCGGTCATTAGCAAGTCAGTCTCAGTCGAGACATATATATATGCTTTTACGACTAACAATGTTTTTTGCGAATGCGCTCGGCAAGCAAATACGCGAGGATTTCAGACCCGACTACGACGCAGGAATGCATTTTTCGCAACAAGACAAAATAACCAAATCACATCCATAACCACCCACAAATCCAAAAACCAACCGTTACAGACAAATACTAATACTCATAATACAAGTCCAAAGTAGATATACAAGTCCCAGCCTACGGCGAATGGTCACGACGCTGTAAGACAGCACGCAAGGAGTCAATCTCGGCACGAGCCCTATCCAGCTCCTCGGCGTGCCGACCCTCTAGCTCTGCTCGGACTCTCGCCAGCTCCTCGGTATCAGCGACCTCATTTCGACGCGATCTCGCGCCTCCTCGACCACGACCTGGCTAACTCAAGTCGGCGTCGGCGCCTCCTCGAGCCTATGACATCAACCACCGTTCACGGCCACGCCACCGGTTTGCCGCGCCACACGGCCTCCGCAATGCGCCTCAACGTCTGCCCGCGACCACGAGAAATACATTGACTTTCCAACCTGGGGGCTATGTTCACAATCTGCTTCAACAGAGTTTGACTTATGATTTTACACTAAAATCTAACTCAAACTGGGGGCTACAATCAAAAGCGACTTCAACAGAGTTTGACTTATGATTTTACAATAAAATCTAACTGTGGAACCCGGGAACCGCGTTCGGGGGACCCAACTCGGCGTCTTGCTTAAGGGCGGATTTTAAAGTTAAAAAAGATTAAGTTGGAAAAACCTTTAAGAACTGTTATGGAGTCGCCACCTAATTATCGCGAAATTAGGAACTTTCTACCATGTTCAAAGCTAAAAACATGTCCTAGATTTTGGAGCACGCCGACACCCCTAGATCTAAGGCTTGTGAAACCAGATTGGATTCGGGGTGAGGGTACTTTAGAAAAAGAGTTAATTCAATTAATGATTTATGAAAACCTTTTAGAAAAGCCTATGTAAAAATAGCCTCTACTGACCTAGAACAATCCTTGTAAGATGATAATTGAGCCGATGTTATCGCTACGTACAAGTGCGATAAGTTTGTAAAAGAATGCAGATGCAGATGCAAAAAGATTGATTAAAACCCTCAGTTTAGCATGTTTAACTTGTTAACGAATACGGTTCAGTTAAAGGTCGAATTCATTGTTTAAGTTGATTTTAAATGCAAAATAAGAAGGTGCAAGATGCTTGCAAATAAAATAAAGTTCAATTGTCCATTGGTTTATTTTATAAGGTCGGTTGCTTATGCGACTTTGGCGTGTCATCGGATATGGAGTGTACCCGAAGTAAATAGAACACTTGGATTGCAAGCGCACTGGGTGCCAAAGCCGGGCGCTAAAGTGTAGACCCTTTGTTAGTCCATAGAAAATAAGAAAAAGCTTTGATCCAAGTGGATCGGTACCTACCTTGTCCTGGCGGATCTCAGGCGAGCTTCGCTACTTGAACTTAAAAGGAGGATGAATTCAACACGGGATGGTGTGTTGAACTCAACGATTTGAGTGCTTGAGGCTTTGTGAATGTGAAAGGTGTAAGATGAGAATTTGTGGTGTAAAAGATGTATTCTGGTTGTGAATTGCTGTGAAATTGTGTGTTTGGAGTCGAGGTATATCGGTGTATATATACTAAAAACCTCGGAGAAATCAGGAAATAGGGGATAAAAACAGGCCTAGGAACCGCATAGCCTTATGCGGTTGCCAGGGCAAACCGCATAGGCTTATGCGGTCGCCTCCCCAAACCGCATAAGCTTATGCGGTTCGAGGGTGTGGTTTTTGTGTAGTTTCCTAGTTTCGGTTGAATTGTATCTTTGAAAGATTACGAGATAATCTCAAACGTGAAGCTCAAGAAAACCCCTAGGATATTTCTGAGATATTTTGTGATGCTTAGGGCTTTGGAGTACGGGCCAAAGGCTGGGTTTGGGCTCCGTTTCGGGCCCGAGACCCGAAAAAATGTAAAGGGTGTATTTGCATAGTTTTTGTGAAATAAGGTAAGACGTGAAGCCGTATTTTGTGTAAGAGGGGGCTAAAGGGAAAATTTAGCCACCGGGCCTAAATTTAGGAATTTAGGAATGCTGAATTAGACCTTGTTAATGTAAGAGGGCTAATTGTAGTGCAGATGCGAAGCTCATGCCAAATGAAGCAGGACAAGGACCTACCTAGACTCCAAATGGACAAAATGAACGTTATTTAAGTGTGATGTGAAGCGACCTTAAACATTTTAACATTTCAAACGACTCAAAATGAATTCGACATTAGTTAGAACCGTTTAAGTCAACGTTAAAGCATGCGTAATAAAAGTCCGTGATACATCACAGGGTTTTGTTTGGGAGAATGCGGATATGGGTATCCACAGGCCCCGGTTTGGTGAGCTCGGACTAGAGCGCTAGTCAAACTCCATGACCATATCCAGGACCATTCTTGTCTCGTCTGATCGGCGGAATGAAGCATGTGTCCATGGGTGAGACGAGGACTTGAGCCAAGCTAAGCGGGGAGGCGTGCGCATTTTAAGGACTTGGCGGTCGTGCATGCTATAAGAACTCTTGACCTGCTTTGGATGTCTTAAATCGTGCTTGTTGTACTGTCGTTGCCTTCGTATATGCTTGGTGTCGTCGGATGCCTGGTCTGCTGCTTGTAATGTCTTCGTATTGCATGTGTATAAAGGGCTAAAGTGCAGGGGTGCATGTGCTTGTAAGGTGTTTGGGTATGCGTGAGGTGTATAATTGAGTTGGGGTGTTTATGTAGGTGTTGGTGTAGGTCTCGTGAAAGAGCGTCCGTGTAATGCTTGAACTCGCCGAGGAGCGTCTATGTAGAGTGAAGTGCTTGGAGTTAGTTGTATATTGCAGAGTTCTTGTGCTTGGGCTCGCCGAGGAGTGTTTATGTAGTCGTAGTTGCATATGATTGCCTTCCGTTGAGGAGAAAATGATGTAATGCTCGTAAAGAGCGTTCGTGTATAACCTTACATGCAGTACATTAAATGCTTAATATACGCGTATGGCGGACTGTAGGTGACGCCTTGACCCAAGCATAGGACGTACTTGGAGTTGCATTAGGGCCAAGATGAGTTAGGAATTCAAAAGTAGGCGTAAAACGAGAAAAAACCGAGAAAAACCAAAGGCTGAAACCGCATAAGCTTATGCGGTTCAGGGGACAAACCCCATAGGCTTATGCAGTTTCCCCTGTTGGCTGTAGGGGCTATATAAAGGTCGAGTTCGGCCGTGAGTATACCATTATACTCATTTTCGGTTTCTAAGCTCAAAAAACGCCATTTTTCGATTTCTCAACCGTTTTAGCTCATTTTCGTTGCGTTGCCTTGCTATGGAACGAGGTAATGCTCCATTTTAACTTGCTTTTACGTTATTTGTCGTTGCAATTAGCTAGTTTTGCCTTGAAATGTTGAAAAGACGGGTTTTGAATGAAAACCCGAGTTTTGCTTGAAATTTGCCGTTTGAATGCTTGAAATTGACGTCATTGTGTTGCATTATGCCATGTGAACGTGTACGTGTGAATTGATTGTGATTTAGACCGTCTTTGTGTGAAAAACGTCCAAATTAGGTTTCGGGCCCGAAAACGAACCCGGATTTTCCGACCCGGAATTTCAATTAAACTTCGGTGTAGGATGCCCATAGTGAGTATAGCATGCCTATAACGTTAGTTTTGCGACAAAGTCGAGTTAGGGCTTTCAAATCGCCGTCTTAAGTCGTAGTTATACGGAGTAATTAAGGCGAATTGGGGGTTTTTGATCGGAGTGACCAAAATGCAATTGCTTGTAATGGGTTGTTGTTGGGGGCTATTATGGCGCGTAGAAACCATAAAGTTGTAATTTTGAGGTGTAGAGAACGGTTTTCGGCTTAATTATGAATTAGGCCTAAAAAATGCTCTGTAGGGTGTATAGTGTAATGTGTTAAGGGATGTTTATGTATTATGTGTGTATTATTTGTGTATTTGTGTATGTGTACGCCAAGTTGTATGCTTGCATGTATTATAGCTGTATGTATTGGTTGTGTTTGGTTGCAGGGGAAGATTCTAGTCGTGTTACGAGGTCGAAATCCCGTAGGAGTGCTAGCTCGAGGACTGAGGGAGCCTCTAGCTCGAGTGGTTTGAGGCGTACACGTAGCGAGAGGGAAGCCGACCCTCGTGATTTGTCCACGAGACGTGGGCAGTCACGAGGTAGGGGTCGTGGGAGGAATGTCCGTGTGCCTGATCCTGAGGAGGAGGAGGCGGATGCGTTTGCTCAGGAGTTTGTGGGCCAGTGGAGGTGAGATGGATGTTCTTTGTGGAGGCTGAGGAGGTTGCGCCTAGAGCGAGTAGCTCTAGGCCGCGAAAATCACGTGCGAACAGGGCGTTCGCCAAGGGCTGGGATGGCCATAACCTTCTACTTGCTCCGGAGAGACACGTTTCCTATCGAGCGACGATGGGTTGGCAGAAAGGTTTGATGAGGACTTTCTCTGGCGTGTCGTCCGTAATGTGTGTTTTTGAGGAGAAGCTTTCGCCGAGGGCGCAAGCTTGGGTGCTGCGTAGTGCTTTTGGCCCGTTGGTCGGCCATTGGAGGGAGATTGTAAGGAGGAAGCGGGCCAGCGAACCCGATGTTGATCGGGGCCTTCCTAGGCAGTGCTTGGGACACCACGACGGCGTTCCATATGCGGCTTTGAGGCCGGCATTACCTTGTCTGAGTATGCGGTCATAACGGGTGCCGTCGGGGCCGTGACATGAGCTTTGAGTTTCTGCGCCGTCCGTTGTGGGCGAGGTTGTGGCCCGATCACGATCGGCGGTGGTTTGGAGGTGATTTGTGAGGGTGCTCCACCTTACACTTTCAAGACGAGCTATATCTTGGAGTACTTTGAGGGGAAGGCGAGTATGGCCCCTCGGAGTGGAGTGGCCGGCGTAATGCTCGTATGTGGCTGTGGTGGTTTGTCGGTAGCGTGTACTTTGGCGATAAAAGCGGCGGGCGTCGACATCGGTCCTTATGCATCTCTGGATTGGAATGCAATTGGGACGTTCGGCCCGGGTGCCGTCTTTGGGTTTGTGCATTCGTTTACGCATGGATGCCGTGAGACCGCGGGTCATGGATCGAGGGTCGAGACTGTCCTTAGTCTCGCCTGGATTCTTGATGGAGGTACGTGTTAATTCTGTTTTTGTTTCGGGTGCATTGCTGTTTGTTTTCGTTGTCTTCGTCTTTGTCGTCTTTGCCTTTGTGTCTTTGTAACGTGTTTTTGTTCCTTGTGTGTGCAGTCATGGATTCTTAGCCATTTTCCTTTTCTGCTCCCCCCGCATGCTCTGACGGTCGGGAGAGAGTACCGTGATGCGTGCTTGGGCACGCGTCTGGCCGTGCTGCGTTTAACTGGTCGTATGACGAGGTTCGGGATCGTCTGAACCGGATGCGGTTTGATGAGGTTTGCACTTGAACCATTTTAGATAGAGTGTACTTAAAATGATTGTATTTGTGTTTGTATTTATGAGTGTTTGTCTTGTCTTTGTTTGTAGTTCGTGCCGTTCAGTGGGGCGATCTGAGGATATTCCCGAGGGCATTGGAGCTAGGTTTGCGGTAGAGACCAGCGCTTTGTACTGGCGGCCGTATGGGCCGGTTTGGTACCTTGGAGAGCGTTTGGTCTTTCAGGCAGGGTGGCCAGTTCCGGTGGTGCCTAAGGATCCGCCGAGGGTCCTGTTTGAGCGAGGGGTTTCTGCTCAGGATCGGGTGGCTAAGGAGGCTCATAAGAAGCTATGGCGGATAGCCAACAGGTGGAGGATGGCTTGGGCTGAGCAGGCTGCTCAGTTGTGTTAGAGCCGGGCTGAGACGGCTCAGATTCGGCGTGAGTTTGACGAGTATCGTCGTCGTCATCCTGAGTGAATTTGTGTAATAAAGATTGTATGAACCTTTATGTACATGCCGTTGTAGCTTGAACTTTGAACTTGATCGTTGTACCTTGAACTTGATTGTCGTCGGTAAACCTGTTTGGTAGGCTTATTTGAAAAATGATATGATTCCCGAGTGGGATGCATTTGATGTTTGATTTTAGATTGTTGAAGTGTTTTTGCAAAAGGTTCATTTTAAATGTTGAAATGAGCTTGTATGAATGTCGAAGATGTTTGTGTTTTGACTCGTGGTATGAATCGTGTGTGCTAAAATGAAGTGTAATGTTGCTGTGTGGGGAACAACAAGAGAATGTCGTAGGGTGGTGTAGCTTGTGGTGTTTTAGGAAAGACGAAATTTGGAAACGTTGAGAAAAACCATTTTGAAACCGCATAGGTTTATGCGGTTCGTGGGCTAAACCGCATAAGCTTATGCGGTTTGGTTTCTGGCTGCATAGACCCATCTTGATTTCTTTGGTCTGTCTGGTAGTGCTGTATTTCCATATTTCGGACATTGTTTTCCTATATAAGGAGAGGGGGTGCGTGCCATAATCTTCATTCACAAACACTTCTCTTCTTTTCTTTTGTTTTAGATTTTTGCTCTCATAAATATATTAGGTATATTTATAAAAGTTTTTTGTATTTAAGAAAATGGAGGAGCATTTTGATGCTCTTTTGAAAAGGTGGACTTCCTCGTTAAGTCCGGCGATGAAGAAGGCGGTGTATGATGATGGTGCGGGTGTTTTTATTGGCTTTCGCCAAATGAAAGTCGATCTTGACTTCCTGGATGCGTGCTTAGATTATTGGGATCCTAGTTTGCACGTGTTTAGGTTTCCCGGGGGAGAGGTGTGTCCTTTAGTTGAAGAATTCTCGGCCATTGCGGGGTGGTCGAAACGGACTACTCCTGTGGTTGTAAGGAGCGAGCTTTGCTATAACGGGATGTTGCGAAACTTCCTTGGGATGACAAATGCTCAGGCTGCAGGTTTGTTTGAGGGAGGTAAGGTGAATATGCTTCTTTTGTGTCAACGATATATGAATAAGGTTGATACTAGTATTTCGGACCGTTCTAGGCGGAGGGCCCTTGCTTTTTGTTTGGTTCATCGGTATGCTTTTGCGGGGTCCATGCCAGATGGAGTGTTCGGAAACGCGAGGTATGCTCGTGTTGTCGAAGAGATGGAGAGGGGATATGATCCTTCTGCGTTGATCCTAGCGGAGACCATACTGGGCTTGGACGACCGTTGTGCTAATCGTCTGAGCTCGTACAGGGGTTGCGCTAGGATTCTCAACGTTTGGCTCATGGAGAGGCTAAGTGTGTATAAAGCTCTCCCCCTTGGGAGTGTTTTCAAGGCTGCGGCCACGACGTCGCGAAAGATGGAGTGGGCTGACCTTCGGGAGCGTTCGCTAAACTACTACCGGGGGTTTGTCAAAGAGAGCTCCATTCGTTGGTACGTGTCTTGGTGGGGTATTACGGCGATTACGGCGCCGTCTATTGCGAATGCGGCTCGTGGGTTGATGTTGTGCGGGTTTGAACGAGGAGTGTGGATTCATCCTCTTCGCTTGAAGAGGCAAATCGGGCTTGCTCAGACCATACCCGAGCAGGATACTCAGGTTGGAGGGGTTGTTGTGCTAAACAACCAAATGATCGATGCTTGGATCCGAGGATGGTCGGACCGTGTTACTTGGGCTGTTCCGGAGCATATAGAGTCTAGTCGTGTTACCGACTTCTATACACGGTGGTATCGTTCCAATGATCCTCGTGAGCAGGAGAATCAAAGGAGGAGGGAAAAGAATGGGCCAAGGCCCTCCTTAGCGTATGAGGTGGTGCGAAAGGAGGGACTATGGTGATCTTTGTCTTTGTTAGTGCGAGATGCTTCTTCCTCGAGACCGTGCGGGAGAGGCTTGGGCCGAAGGTGACCAGATTAGGGATCGTCTAGGCCAAGGATCGAGGAGCCCCCCGTCAGCGGGACGAGGATCCGGTCGAGCCCAGTTTTGAGAGATCTGCATCTGTGGCCGAAGTTCGAAGATTGTGGCGGAGCGGCCCCTTGAAGATGAAGAGGCTAATCCGAAGCGTCAGAAGACGGCTTGAGTAGTTTGCTTTGTTTTGTTTAGAAAAATTCCTTTATTTAAATACATGTTTTAGATTTGAATAAAGGGCTAATGAGGCTTGTTCCTAGCTCATTTCTAAATTGCGAAAAATTCTAAATAAAGTAATAAAATAGAATTAAGTTGCTTTTGTCTTGTCTCGTTGCTTTCCTTTTTTTGTTTTTAAATGTTCTCGACCTTTTTAAGCTTTGAACATTCATACTTTGTCTTAAAATCCACGACCTTTTTAAGCTTTGGATTTGTTTGTTTGATTTGTCTTGTCCTCAAGTCCTCGACCTTTTTAAGCTTTGGACTTGGATTTTTGTTTGACTTGTGTTGACTGTGTTCTTGACCTTTTTAAACTTTGAGCGTGTCTTTTTGTGAATGCAACGCCCTTGACCTTTTTAAGCTTTGGGCATGCGTGCTAAAAAGTTCGGTTGTGCTTTTGATAAGCTGCCTACGTATCTGCTTTTTAGATACAGAATCAAACCGGCGTAGTTCGTGTGATTCGGTTGAGGTCTTTGTAAAGCTGCCTACGTATCCACAGTGCGTGGAATCAAACCGAGCGTAGTTCACCCATGCGAGAGTGAGTTTTGTTTTTGAAATACGTTGCAAAAGTGTTTGTGTTTAAGGGTAGTATTTCTTGAGTTGATCAAGATTCGTTGGTAAACGGAAGTCCTGACCGTCAAGGTCAGTTAGTTTCACGGCTCCTCCGGGAAGGATTTCTTTGACCAAGTACGGTCCGGCCCAATTGGGTTTGAATTTCCCTCTTGGGTCGACCGGTAATGGTGCTCGGACTGATTTGAGTACTAGGTCACCCACTTTGATGTTTCGTGGCTTGACCCGTTTGTTGTAGGCGCGTTGTAGGCGAGATTGATACATTCGGACTGTACTTAGTGAATGTAATCGTCTTTCGTCTAACAGGATGAGTTGTTCGTATCGTTCGCGTGCCCATTCGGCCTCAGGAATGTCTGCTTCCATGAGAATTCGAAGGGATTGCATTTCGATTTCTACAGGTTGAACAGCCTCCATCCCGTAGGTTAGGAAATAGGGTGTCATGCCTGTGGGTGTGCGGATGGTTGTGCAAATGGGATTTTGTTGGGCCAGTCGTGGCAGGTGTCGATCATCTTTTTGAGGATTGATACGACGGTTTTGTTTGCTGCCTCGACCGCGCCGTTGGTTTGTGGTCGGTAGGGTGATGATTTGTGTCGTTGTATCTTGTATTTGAGGAGAAGTGGTTCGACCTCTCCTTGGAAGTGTGTGCCTTGGTCGCTTATGAATTCGTGGGGTATGCCGTAGCGACAAATGATGTTGTTTTGTATGAATTTCGCAACTTCTTTTGTGCCTAGCGTACGGTATGATGTGGCTTCGACCCATTTGGTGAAATAGTCGATGGCCACGAGGATGAAGCAGTGTCCTCCTGCTCCCACGGGTTGAACTTTGCCGATGACGTCGATCCCCCATGTGGAGAAAGGCCATGGCGAGGTTAAACTGTATAGTGGTGAAGGAGGTATGTGTTGTACGTTTGCAAAGATTTGGCAATTATGGCAATGTTTGACATATTTTGCGCAGTCGGCTTCCATGGTTGTCCAGTACCATCCTAGCCTTATGATTTGTTTGCACATGGCTCGTGCGTTCATGTGTGGTCCGCACTCGCCATCGTGTACTTGGGACATAATCTCGTGTCCCTTTTTGTGATCGGCCTTACCAGGTGTAGTGTGCCTTGGGGTGTCTTTTTGAGTAGTTTGCCCATTTCCATCACGAATTGTGATGATAACAGGCGTAGGGCGCGCTTGGCTCGTTTGTCAATGTTTGGTGGGTATTCACCGTTTGTTTTGTAGTTGATGATTGCTTGGTACTAAGGGTCGGTTTGTTCTTCCTCGGTTTCAATGTCACAGATGTAGGCGGGTTCATTCCGTCGTTCCACGACAATGGGGAACGTTTCCATTCCCGGGGGTATGTTGATTAGTGACGCGAGTTTGGATAACGCGTCGGCGAATTGGTTTTCTTCGCGTGGGAGGTGTATGAATTCTACGTGATAGAATTCGTTTACGAGCTCTTGTATTTTGTTTTGGTATAATGCCAGGTTTTCATTAAGTATCTTCCATGCTCCGGATACTTGGTTGATTATGAGGGACGAGTCCCCATAGACTCTTATATTGCGGGCGTTGAGTACAAGCGCTGCTTGGAGGTGTATGAATTCTACGTGATAGAATTCGTTTACGAGCTCTTGTATTTTGTTTTGGTATAATGCCAGGTTTTCATTAAGTATCTTCCATGCTCCGGATACTTGGTTGATTATGAGGGACGAGTCCCCATAGACTCTTATATTGCGGGCGTTGAGTACAAGCGCCGCTGAGACCGCAAGCACGCCGTGATTCTCGCGTTGTTTGTTACGTCGAAATCTAGCTTGATTGATAAGGGTGTGTGTTCGCCATTCAGGGATATGAGAAGTATTCCTACTCCACATCCTCGATAGTTGGAGGAGCCATCGAAGTATAACTCCCATTGTTCTTGGTTGATGTTGTAGATCCCATCGTCTGGAAGGGACGTTGTGTCGATGATTGGTTCTTCGTTGCTTGCATTTTCGGCTAGGAAATCGGAGACTGCTCGTCCCTTGATTGCTTTGAGGGGTACGTACTTAAGATCGAATTCGGCTAGGAGCAAAGTCCATCTGGCCATTCGTCCGTTAAGCACAGGTTTCTCGAAGAAGGTACTTTACGGGATCCATTGTGGAATAGACCCTTGTTTGGTGTGCTAGCATATAGTGACGGAGTTTCTTGGATGACCACACTAAAGCTAGGCAACTTTTCTCGACGGGTGAATATCGAGTTTCGTAATCGAGAAATTTCTTGCTGATGTAATAGATTGCATGTTCTTCACCGTTTATTTCTTGAGCGAGCATGGCGCCCATGGCGGTAGATGTTGTTGTAAGGTATAAGGATAGCGGTAGATCCGCTTGGGGTGGTCGTAGAACTGGTGGGTTAGTTAGCAATTCCTTGACCTTGTCAAATGCTTTTTGACATCCTTCGTCCCATTCAACGTGATCGGTTTTCTTGAGTTTCTTGAAAACCGGTTCACATATCATGGTGAGTTTGCTGATGAAGCGCGAGATGTATTGGATTTGGCCCAAGAAACTTCGAATTTCGTCGAGGTTCTCCGGGGGTCGCATTTCAAGGATTGCTTTGACTTTCGAGGGGTCGACCTCGATGCCTCTTTGGCTCACTACGTGTCCTAGTAGTTTACCGGATTTAACTCCAAAAGTACATTTTTGGGGGTTGAGGCACATTTTGTATTGTCGTAGGCGAGTGAAGAACTTGCGGAGGTTAGTGATATGACCACTTCTCTCCTTTGACTTCACGATCATATCGTCGACGTAGACTTCGACTTCTTTGTGCATCATGTCGTGTAAAAGGGTTGTAGCGGTGCGTTGGTATGTTCTTGCCAAAGATTGATTAGGCCGAAGGGCATGGTCGTAGCGATATGTCCCCCACGCGGTGTAATGAAGGCCGTCTTTCCCATGTCTTGGAGTGACATTTTGATTTGATTGTAGCCTGCGTAGCCGTCCATGAAGGATAGGAGAGCGTGATCGGCGGTGTTGTCGACTAGGACGTCCACATGGGGTAATGGAAAGTCATCTTTGGGACTAGCTTTGTTCAAGTCGCGAAAGTCAACGCATACTCGAATTTTGCCATTCTTTTTCAGGATCGGGACCATGTTTGAGACCCATTCAGATACTCGATGACTTGGATGAAAGCAGAAGCTTGTAGTTGTTTTTCGATTTCTTCCTTGACCATTCGGGCGTAGTCTTCTTAACTTTTGTTTGATGGGTTTATGCTTAGGGTTTAATGGGGATGCGATGTTGATGCTTCGTTCGATGCCGGCATGTCTTTGTATGACCGCGAATACGTCCTTGAATTCGCTTAGAAGTTGTGTGAAAAAGTGCGTTCGTGTTCGTCTAGTGAGGCTCCTAGTTGTAGTTCCCTTGGTTCTTGAGGGGTTCCCACGTTTATGGTTATGGTTTCCTCGATGATAGGGTCTTGTGTTTTTGGGTGCACAATGTTTGCAATGTATTTGTTTAATGATTGATTTGTTTGTTCATTTTCGCATGAGTTAGTGTCTTTTGTATTTTGTGTGTTGTTTGTTGCTTGTTGATTTTTGTTTGTTTGTATTTTGTTGTTCGTTTTAGCTTGAGACAAGGCGTAAGCAAATTTATTCATTTCATTATTTTGAAGAGAATTATTCGACAAATCAGAAAATTGCTTGGAGCTAGCCTCCGTAAAGAGAAAATCTAAACTAAAGCTAGAGTCTAGGATAGATGGGTCGACAGATGACCCGACACTAAGAGCATTAGAATTTAAAAGAATTTCTTCTTCTTCATCGTCGTCTTCTGTGCCGCTGGAGGTGCTTGAGCTGCTTGAGTTGCTTGAGTTGGAATCACTCTCGTCCTTGTCTTTGAGATTAGTGACATGGTCGAAGAGTGGTCCTTCACCGGTGATAAGCTGGAAGTGGTGACCCTGTGCGTCGGTCCATTTCAGCGTCTTATACCATCCGTTGAGGGTTTTGTCTGTGGCGTCGGCTATGAGTAAGTTAGGATCGAAGTGACGGTCTCGCATGATCGTGGAGACAATCTCTTCGTTTTTGGTGCTCGGTGAGGCCTTGAGTGTGTTGGGCTCGGCCTCACTAGAGAAACAAGCTTCGGATGAATGAATGATGTCTCGAAGGGAGGTATTCCCGTCGACCATTCCTCCGGGGGTGAAGTATGCGTTCAGGTCGAGGATGTAAGGTCGCAGGGTGACCTTGTGAGTTGACTTTCGCCTTTGAATTTCCTTAACCATCTTCTCGTGGTCGCCGTTCTTGGGTTTGTAGCCTAGACCCATGGTGAGCCAAAGGCTGTCGTTGTTTTTTGTTTTGAAAGGTTTGTAGGTTTTGATTGGTGTACGTGTGATAGCGCCGACTTCGAAGTCGAAACCACATAAGTCTTCTGCGGGTTCAGCCACAATTTCGGCAGAATTGGGCTCTTTTGGTGTATCGAAAAGGGCTCGAAAGTTTGAGGCCTTCAAGGTTATAATCTCCTCGTTAAGAGGGATCTTAACCTTTTGGTGTAGAGTAGAAGTTACGGCTTTGGTGGAGTGAATCCACGGGCGCCCCAGGAGTATGTTATAGGAAGGGGTCATGTCGATGACTTGAAACTCGACTTTTCTTTCTATGGGACCACTGCGTACGTGAAGAGAAATGGTTCCTTTCACGTGACGTCGGGTTCCGTCGAAGGCTTTGACTCCGTCCATGCTCGGGGTGAAGTCTTTATCGGATAGGCCGAGGCGATGTGCGGTGGCCAATGGTAGAACATTGACTGCAGATCCGTTGTCAACAAGGGACACGGGCAAAGTTTTCTTCATACACTCTACGCTAATGTATAGAGCGAGGTTGTGGTTTGGTCCGAATGCGGGAGATCATCATTCGAGAAGGTGATAGCCCCAGTAACCAATCTCTTGTGACATGGTGACCATTTATTACGGAGAGATCTCGGCGTCTGCGCATGCTATTTGTAAGCGCGAATGAATGCATTCCTATGTTCATGAGTCTCGTAAAGGGCCGGATGGAAACATCGGCTTTTGTGCGGCGAGTTGCTTACAAGCAACTCACTCGTGTTTGGTGGTGGAATTATTGTAGAGGTGGAGGGTGTACTTGTAGAGGGTTATCCTCTTGGGCTACGGCCTTGCCTTTCTACCGCATGATTGCTTTTACGGCATGTTCATCTGCGTGAAGATGTTCTGATAAGGACGACCAGAGCGTGTGAGGTGTGAAACCTCGTCTTGGTCTTCCTTCTCGGGCTGCTCGCCCTTTTCTTTTTGATCTTTGTTTTCGGGCTGTTTGCCCTTCTTTTCCTTTCCCTTCTTGTTCTTTTTGTTTTTATTCGAGGAAGGAGTAATTGAGAGTTGGGCCACCGTTTTGTTAGTGGGTGGCCACTCTTCGTCTTCGTCATCACTAAACCGGACCAGATTGATTTGGTTCTTTGGTGGGTGTGACCAAGTAGGAGCAATCTATGACGGGTGCTGATCCGAGGAAGATTGCAGGGTTGTCATAAATTGTGGGGTTGCTTTGGGCTCCGAGTCCGATTTCAATGAGTTCTTCGAAATTCTCGGCATCGCCGTAATCAAAGTGTCTTCGCCACTCGGGTCGTAAGCTACCGAGAAACGTGTACATGAGTTCGTCTTCGTGTGGAAGGTTCAGAACTCGGGCAAGTAGTCCTCTCCAACGGACGAGATATTGGGTGAAATCTTCCTCGTCTCTTTGGAGTTGGGTGATGAGAGTATGAAGGGAGACATGCTTGTGGGCCTTGGAGCGTTGTTCTAAGCGTGCAACTTCAAGTTGATGCAAGGCCTTCAAGTTGTCAATGTCTTTGGTGAGCTGATTAACACGGTCACGGAGAGTTCTCAGTCTAATGAGGTTAGCCATCTTTGAGGAGCGTTTGAAGGAAGGGGTGATGATGCGATTCATGGTGAGTATTCAGCTGAGGCCTGAATTTCACTTTGCATATTAGCGACACGACTCGACCCACTAGACTCACATTCATTCTAGGCATTCATTTTAGCTCATTTCGTTGTTTTGAAAGACCTTTTAAGCTTGAAAAAGGAGATTTTCGAAAAGGTTTTGCTAAGGGAAGCTTTTGAGGCGAGGATGCGTGCGCACATCTCGTCTCGATGTTAAAAGATTTTGTTTTACATCCGTCGAACTGATATCGGTGATTTGCCGAGGTGAGCTCGAGTCGAATGTGTAAAAAGAGAAGGATTCGGCTCGCGCAAGTCGAGTCGAGGATGTTAAAACGGAGTCTAGGCCGTGTGACCTAGAGGATCGAAATCCACGAGCTCGGGTTTTATTCCTTGCTCGGGTTTTTGCTTGTTAGTGAAAAAGGAAATTTTGAAAAAGTTTATTTCCAAAAATTCGCGAGAGTTCTGTTTGAAAAGTGTTAGTTTGTTAGATGTTAGGTTCATTTATCTTTGAAAAGTTTAAGCGAGTTTTCGAAGATATGAATGCAAATGCTCGTTTTGAAAAAGACCATGGAGTGCATAGCCTCGAACTCGTACGTATGACTCAAAAGGGTGAAAAATGAGTCAGTCAGGTACACCTCCAACTACCTCGAGTACACTTTGGCAGATACTTAACCCCTTCATTTCCTTACGCCGGGGCGATAGGTTTTCTGAAGGGAACCTTTGAAGCGATCGAGATAGCCGTTCTGACAGCCGTGGAGGGGCGAGAGGAAAGCTAGTCCGGCATGTACTTTATCGAGTGGACAAGCCTGCATGTGGGAACCACCTCTCGAGGGTGCAAAGGGTGCCTAGATTCCAAAAGGAATGGACTCTAAACGAATGTGCATGGCTCAAATATGTTTACAAGGATTGTTCAAGGCTTTCAAGTTTCACCTCTTTATTTTTAAAAGAAAAAGCTAGTTTTTAGATTTAAAAATAAGATCTCCCAATGAGTCGCCATGGCTGTGGAACCGGGAACCGTTAGAGGGACCCAACTCGGCGTCTTGCTTAAGGGCGGATTTTAAAGTTAAAAAAGATTAAGTTGGAAAAACCTTTAAGAACTGTTATGGAGTCGCCACCTAATTATCGCGGAAATTAGGAACCTGCTACCATGTTCTAAGTTAAAAACATGTCCTAGATTTTGGAGCACTTGACACCCCTAGATCTAAAGCTTGTGAAACCAGTTGGATTCTAAAGTGAGGGTACTTTAGAAAAAGAGTTAATTCAATTAATTATTTATGAAAACCTTTTAGAAAAGCCTATGTAAAAATAGCCTCTACTGACCTAGAACAATCCTTGTAAGATGATAATTGAGCCGATGTTATCGCTACGTACAAGTGCGATAAGTTTGTAAAAGAATGCAGATGCAGATGCAAAAAGATTGATTAAAACCCTCAGTTTAGCATGTTTAACTTGTTAACGAATACGGTTCAGTTAAAGGTCGAATTCATTGTTTAAGTTGATTTTAAATGCAAAATAAGAAGGTACAAGATGCATGCAAATAAAATAAAGTTCAATTGTCCATTGGTTTATTTTATAAGGTCGGTTGCTTATGCGACTTTGGCGTGTCATCGGATATGAAGTGTACCCGAAGTAAATAGAACACTTGGATTGCAAGCGCTACCTGGGTGCCAAAGCCGGGCGCTAAAGTGTAGTCCCCTTTGTTAGTCCATAGAAAATAAGAAAAAGCTTTGATCCAAGTGGATCGGTACCTACCTTGTCCTGACGCTTCAGATCTGGGCAGAGCTTCGCTTCTTGAACTTGAAAAGAGGTTGAATTCAACACGGGATGGTGTGTTGAACTCAAGGATTTGAGTGCTTGAGGCTTTGTGAAAGGTGTAAGATGAGAATTTGTGGTGTAAAAGATGTATTCTGGTTGTGAATTGCTGTGAAATTGTGTGTTTGGAGTCGAGGTATATGGGTGTATATATACTAAAAACCTCGGAGAAATTAGGAAATCGGGGATAAAAACAGGCCTAGGAACCGCATAGCCTTATGCGGTTGCCAGGGCAAACCGCATAGGCTTATGCGGTTGCCTCCCCAAACCGCATAAGCTTATGCGGTTCGAGGGTGTGGTTTTTGTGTAGTTTCCTAGTTTCGGTTGAATTGTATCTTTGGAAGATTACGAGATAATCTCAAACGTGAAGCTCAAGAAAACCCCTAGGATATTTCTGAGATATTTTGTGATGCTTAGGGCTTTGGAGTGCGGGCCAAAAATTTGGGTTTAGGCTTCAGTTTGAACGAGACCCGGAAAAATGAAAAGGGTGTATTTGCATAGTTTTTGTGAAATAAGGTAAGACGTGAAGCCGTATTTTGTGTAAGAGGGGGCTAAAGGGAAGATTTAGCCACCGGGCCTAAATTTAGGAATTTAGGAATGCTGAATTAGACCTTGTTAATGTAAGAGGGCTAATTGTAGTGCAGATGCGAAGCTCATGCCAAATGAAGCAGGACAAGGACCTAGCTAGACTCCAAATGGACAAAATGAACGTTATTTAAGTGTGATGTGAAGCGACCTTAAACATTTTAACATTTCAAACGACTCAAAATGAATTCGACATTAGTTAGAACCGTTTAAGTCAACGTTAAATCATGCGTAATAAAAGTCCGTGATACATCACAGGGTTTTGTTTGGGAGGGTACGGATATGGGTATCCACACTAACTCAAACTGGGGGCTATACTACATAATACTCCACGAGTAAACGAAGACAGAAAGTACCTTCTTCACGCGCGGATCCCAGCTTTCCAGGCCCGCGTCGGTGACTACAGACAGACAATCCGACAGCACAATCGAATGTTGGCAGCCCTCGTGAACAACCAGCAGATCCTCGACGAACGGAGGAGGCTGGAACTCAAGGTCAGGATCACGGCGCTACAAAACAAAAATAGGGTAAATTTTTGCTTTTGAAACCAAAACACATAAGCAGAAACGGAACAACAAAGCATACCTCGATCACAGCGTCGCGAGGCATGCGTGCCCAAGTCACGTAATCCTCGCCCGCGGCGGGGAGCCGGCCCCCCCCTCGTGGTACACGCCACGACGCCCGTTAGCGCCGGGCGTCTCCACAAACAAAACCGAAGGCGGAGGAGCAGGTACGATGAAGCCGCCGCGACCCGTCTGCGCAGACAGACGCTCACCCAAGTGCCGATCTGGCCGTGCGAGTCTCAATGTACACCCGTCCGTCAAGGGGACCAAAGCGGGTTCTGTCGACGGAGGAACGTCGGCAAATTTCCTCCAGGGTCGCGAGCGAACTACAAAACAAAACCAAATCATAAACCACGAAAACAAACACAAACCCAAAACAAGCTACAAAAGACCAAAATACAAAACATAATCCCCTTACCTTATCCATCGTCATCCCGCTGAAGCGCACACGAGCCGCGTCATAGTTCGTGCCAATACCCTTCCGATCTGCGATCGCATACGCATGAAGCCGGTGCGTGGCCGTCACACCGAACGTGTCCGAGCGAGAGGGAAGTGGCGTAGCACCAAGATCGCAAGCAATCGAATACAACGTTATGAAAGAAAAGCGGTAAATGAGGTAACGAGACCTGCGAAATCAAACCTTACCTCCATCAAGACCGGGACCCACGGCGACACATCGAATCCTCGTCAATCCGGTCGGGCGCGCCGCGTCCCTCAGTGCGGATCGCTGACCCAGGCGGGGTGACCGATCAAAATCACCTAGACAGCGTCCCGGTCCGACAACGCCATCGGCCACGGTACCGTCGGCGCTCGCTCCCCTTGTCGCCAAAGTGGGTGGCCGTCAAGAACCACCACGACCACGGTAGGGCCCTGCGCTTTCGGCGCTCGCTCGAGTAGACCCCTTCTTCTTCTTCCACCTGGAAGAAGTCGACCGCTCATATGGTCCAGGTGAAAGCGTGTGCGCCTCACATCGCAGAACCCCATCACCGATCAACCGCACGACGCGTGGGCTCTCGATAGGAGGACGCCACGTCCCGATCAAGCACGCCTCACCATGAGGCGACCAGTGACAACCGCCACGAAGCGAGTCACGCCAACCTCGTACCAGGCATGTGGAAGGTGTTGGTCGTATCCCAAAACCTATCCAAAGAACGCCGAGTACGCAGAAGACGCGAGTTCACCCGCTTACCCCGTACCTCTCTCCATTTCTGCACCAGGGGACCGAGAGCCGTTCCGAGCACTATGTCCCGCTCCTCCTGTGTAAGCCTCCCGTCAAACACGTCGAACACCGTCCGAAACCCAGAGAAGGTCCTCATCGCGCCTAACGAAAAGCCGACCTTCACTCGAATCGACAAGTGCTCCAAGGGACTCCAAACCAGAGTCACGCCATCCCAATCCTTGGCCACCTGCGACCACAAACGCGGACCCTGGGGATAGTTAGGCCTCACGCCCAGCTCGTCAACCATCCCCATAAAAACCTCCATCGCAGCCCTAAGAGCCGCCGCACCTCCGTCCTGGGCCTCACCCCCAGCCTGACCCTCAGCCTCTGCCTCAACCTCGTCCTCAGCCTGGTCCTGAACCTGGCCCCGAATGTAACAACCTGGTTTTTAGTCGACTTTAATTACTAAGGCGGAAATTAATTAAGTCTTAAACCAGCGTTATTAATTATACATAAAACCCAAAATGTTACATCGTAATTCAAGAGTTGAATAAAACAACTCTGTGTACGGAAATTTAAAAGAGTAGCGTCTTATATATTACAAATCTCTCACAAATGACATAAAGTAAAGCGTAAAAACGTTGCATGGCCCCGTCCAAAATCCAGCTTCCGGTCCATGATTACCCCCGCACAATAAAGCGATGGGGGATGCCACGAGCGGACAGTGACTAGCTATGCTCATACTTACCCTCGATTTCAATTACTTTGGTTTAATATTATCGCTTTATAAACATAACATTATGATAAAACATAAACATGCTTAATACACTTAGCATGTAAAGACATATATGTCATAATAAGCATGCGGTTAAAGCGATAAATCATATAAGCATGATATTCAGTTATGAAAGCAAATAACATATAATATCATAGCCATAGTATCACAACATATCATCAAGATTACAAAGCGATATCAGATCGCATACATACATACGTATCGTATTGTTCTCATCATACAGACTCGATTCACTTCAGAAACTTGTGGTCTTTAATTTTCGAAGATGGTACACACTCGTTCTCATTTAATCAAACAACACACAACACATACTGCTTACGAGCCTGACCACTGAGTAGGCCCTTGTACTCTGATCGATTGCATCTCACTTCCATAGTGCAGAGGCTTACTCGACTCGTAAACCACGCCGAATACTATAGTACTTGCATCTCATCTTCTAGTGTAAGAACGAATGCAAGTGTCGCGCCCACTAAGAACGAAACACGGCAAGGACGAATGCAAGTGTCGCGCCCACTAAGAACGAAACACGGCAAGGAGACAGAACCGTGAGATGACAATCGCAATAAGGTCACGGTGGCCCTGATAACTTTAGCGAAATAGGGGAATAAAACCCTAGTCTAGTATGCATACACTAATATCCAATTTAAGAGTAGGCTATGCTATTCATAGAGCACCTTAACTCAGGATAAAACGACTATTTCCTAAAGCCTGACCCACTAAGAGTTGAATTTTTCATTATCTTGTACGGAACAGGCTATACGACTTAAGGCGTATGGCATGGGCGGGGATGCACAAAGCATAATAATGCCGCTATACCCCACTATTCGGGATGACAACCGCGATAAGGCCGAGATAGTGGCGTCCGCTACGAGACTATCTTAACCTCACTTCGCTCACGATTGGCGATTTCATATCCTGGCCCAAGCTTGACCTTTTATTTAACTTACTCAATATTCATTATTTATTTGATATTCCATATCACATATTACTAGACTCTCCTAGTCTCAGCGTCAAACGTTTTATTTGAATGGTAGGTTTCATATGATCACATAACACATTCGTTTATTATTTGAAGTGTTGTTAATTATTAACGTTTTTAAATTTCTAAATTGAAACGTTTATTATTAGGTCCAATTTTATTTATATGTTTTTCAAACACTTTAGGTCATTTACTTCTTCATTTTAAATTTTCTATACTTAGTAAAATTTTCAATTATTTCCAGTATTTCACTATTCACTTTTCACTATTCATCGTATTTTACTATTCATCGTATTTACTATTCATTGTATTTACTATTCATCGTATTTACTATTCACCGTATTTTATACGTATTTTTATACATATTCGTATTTTTATACTTCGTATTTTATACGTATTTTTATACGTATCCGTATTCCTATACTTGTACGTATTTTTATATTTATACGTATTCTTATACTTAAGATATTTTAAGTATAATACTAAACTTGTTTTTATTTTCTAAGTACAAATTTTTAGTTTCAAAGTCGTTAGGTTCGTTTTGTACTTAGGCGATTTTTGAAAATATTTTAAAGTCTAGTTTTAAAAATGTTAAGTTCGGTTTGTATTTAGTCATTTATGAAAATATTCGAAAATCATAGTTTTAAAAACGTTAAGTTCATTTTGTATTTAGTCATTTATGAAAATATTCTAAAATTCTAGTTTTAAAAACGTTAAGTTCGGTTTATAAAAGGTGATCAATGATATTTATTTTAAAACGAGACTCAGTTAAATTTAGTCGTCTATCTATTTAAGTTAGTGATAGTATCGTGGATGATTCATTTATAGTCCGTATGTCCAAGCTCAATAATCCAATAGCAAAGGTAGTAACACACGATTTAATTCATTTTTATAACGGTTACTCATTTTTATCGGTTTAACATAATTCATTTACAATTAAAACGATTTATACAAAAATTCAATTCTAATTATTATTTAACTTTAGTGACTTAGTGATAATTTCATTTTGATCAAATTTAGTCAATTAAAAATGAGAATGTCGTGTGATATATATATTACAAAATTGATTTGATTTCTTTTAATTTCTTAATTCTAACTTATTAACTAATAATTAAATTATTTTAACAATAAACTAAAAAGTGATAAAACATATTTTTAGACCCAAAATGGCAAGAATGCCGTGGCTAAGCTAGTTAGGGTCCTAAAATTTCATTTTTCGATTTTAACGGTTTTTAGCTTAAAGTCTTTATATTTTAATTATTCTAATTATACTAAAACGGTTTAATCTATAATGAAATTTACTAACAATTTCATTTATATTTATGAATAGTGTTTTTCAACACTTTAAATTTCTAACTTTTTAATCTAAATGATTTATAATGTTTTAAGTTGATTTATATAATATGACTAACAATATATAAAACAATAACTAAACATAAACACAAATTATTAACAAACATAATATAAAACATAATCAAAGTGAACAATATTGATGAACATCAACATGAATATCATATGAACACACATGAAGATCATAATAAAACTCAAGAACACTAATTTCGATTTTAATAATTTATAATTTGTTTTCCTAATTTAGTTTTTTTTTCATAGGAACATCTATTTTATACTAACTTAACACTACATATAATTTACAAAAATTAAAAGTGAAAATATATTAAAAAAAAATAATAAATGCCGTGTATATGTAATATATATGTATAAATTTTCATTTTCAATTTTAACCACTTTAAACTCATTGTTAATATTTCACATAATTTTTATATGGTACTACAACTTAATTAAAACATAGCTAAACACAAAAATCATATGAACATAAATTAAAAATGCTCAAAAATAATTTAACTAAATATATGAACATAATACTACAATAATCTATTTAGTATATTATTTAGTTATTATCATTTTATTACACAACACCTAAACACACAAGTACATATAAGTGATGTTTAACACATTTAACATAATTTTCATACTCATAAAATTATAATAACAAAACAAATTAATTTACTAAAAAGATAATACAAGACATAGTTAGTCACCTTAATCGGTAAGTTTATTGGTTGTCCGGATCAACGATATTATCTAGGTCTAAGTCTTCACCCAAATACCCGTCTTCACCTTCAAAAATAAACCCGAGATAGTAAGCTTGAATACCCTCTAATTAGCTAAATAATACTAGTAAGTATTAGAGTAATATTTAGGGTTTTATTTAGGATGTTTTAGAGTAAAAATGAAAGAAAACCAAAGGGAGAAAAAGGATGGAGTAGCTCGGCAATTTGGAGGAGAAAAAATGATGTTTTTGCACTTGTGAAAATAAGGGAACAAGTTAGTATATTTTTAGGTTAAATGAATTAGGTTTAGGTTTGTTTTAATTAGAAATAAAGTTTAATTAAATTAAATAAATGAGTCATGAAATCAACTTGACATACTAGTGTCAAAATAAGAAGCTTCCTAAGGATATTTGATGTTAAAAAGTTTTTCACGAAATTTATCAGTTTTAAAAAAAAGTCGGGTGTCAAAAGCGATAAAGTCAAAGTGTGCACGTTTGACTATTTTTCGCAATATTTCTACTTTTGAATTTTAAGACTAAAATATTTATTTCATTATTCAAAAATTTTCAAAAGTTTTAAAGAAGTCGATAAATTTTGCAAAGTGAAAGTTGTGCAAAAATAGTGATTTCTAAGGTTAAAAGGTTAGGATTTGATTTAAGGTTTGAAATTAGAAATTTATGGCTAATTAATGAATTAAATTAACACGGGGTGTTACAAACCTCCCCCCTTAGAAAAGTTTCGTCCCGAAACTTGAATGAAGAATAGGATTTTCACCGAGGTAAGCATTTCGGGGTATTTCTCCTTCATAGAGGCTTGGTCTCCCAAGTTGCTTGTTCACCAATTGACCCTTCCATAGCACCTTCACTAAGGGAACCGCCTTCCGCCTCAACCTCTTGGTTTCTTGTGCTAGAATCTTGACAGGTCTCTGAGTATAGTAAATTAGGCTCAATTGCGATCACGTCAGAGTAATGATATGACTTGGGTCACCTCTGTATCGCCTCACTGGGAAACGTGAAACACGTTGTGAACCTTCGACAAATTGGGTGGTAATGCTAGGCGATAGGCTACCTCACCAATTCTGTCGGTTATCTCATATGGTCCCACGTATTTAGGACTCAATTTTCCTTTCAAACCGAAACGTCGGACCCCCTTCATGGGTGATACTTTTAAGAACACATGATCGCCGACTTCGAATTCAATAGGTCGGCGATGCTTGTTAGCATACATCTTCTGACGGTCCTGGGCCGCTTGTAGTCGTTCACGAATGATTTTGATGTGTTCAATCTGGTCTTGAATAACCTCTGGTCCAGTACCCACGTTATCACTAGCATCGTCCCAACAGACTGGGCTACGATACTTTCTCCCGTATAGTGCCTCGAATGGAGCACAACCCAAACTTGCATGAAAGCTATTGTTGTAGGAGAATTCAATCAAAGGTAGGCTTTTCTCCCAGTTCTCGTTGAATTCTAAAGCACAAGCCCTGAGCATGTCTTCGACCGTTTGGATAGTTCGTTCAGTTTGACCATCGGTCGCAGGATGGAAAGCGGTGCTCATCTTCAATTGGCTTCCCAAGGCTGCTTGTAGTTTCTCCCAGAAATGAGAGGTGAATCTTGGATCCCTATCCGAAATAATGTCCAGTGGTACGCCGTGTGATCGGATCACCTCCTTCTCATAAGCCTTAGCTAGCTCTTCAAGACTCCAAGTGTCTTTGATTGGTAGGAAGTGGGCCGATTTGGTCAGGCGGTCCACTATTACCCAGATCGCATTATTTCCCCTGTGAGTCCT
Source organism: Dianthus caryophyllus (assembly GCA_023091065.1). Taxonomy (NCBI): domain Eukaryota; kingdom Viridiplantae; phylum Streptophyta; class Magnoliopsida; order Caryophyllales; family Caryophyllaceae; genus Dianthus; species Dianthus caryophyllus. Next base: position 36,543,627 of record CM041517.1, on the reverse strand, counting down.
CGGTAAACCCGTTATGAAATCCATGGAAATGGAGTCCCACTTTCCCAATGGAATGTCCAAGGGTTGTAGTAGTCCCCCAGGTCGTTGATGCTCGAATTTAACCTTCTGGCAGATTAGACACTTTGCAACGTACTCGGCGATCTCTGCTTTCATTCCTACCCACCAGAACCTCAGCTTTAAATCTTCGTACATCTTATCGTAACACGGGTGTATGGAGTATCGTGGTACTATGTGCCTCGTCGAGGATCCTTCTCTTTAAAAGCTGATGCGTCGGGCACACACCACCTTTCTTTGATTCTCACACTCCTGTCAGGTTTAATCTCAAACCCTACTCGGTTTCCTGAAGGAATTTCCCGTCTGATCTTAACAAGCTCTTCATCTTCCCATTGTAGAGCCCTTATCTCGTGATATAGCTCCGGCTCTGCGATCATTGCGTTCAAATCAGCATCGTCAGTCTGAACCAACTCTAAGTTCATTCTTTTGAAGTCTCGACGATACCGGTAGGAATTTCCCAAATGTTGCTAAGGGTATCGTAGTCTTTCTACTCGTGAGCGCCAGCACCGACGCTCGCCTTACCCTCATGGTACAATAGTTCAATCTTATAGTCCTTGATCAGTTCTAACCACCGGCGTTGTCTCATGTTGAGTTCCTTCTGCGTGAACATATACTTCAGGCTTCTGTGGTGCATGTAAAATTTGATACTCACTCGTAGAGGTAATGACGCCTTGATTTTCAAGGCAAACACCACAGCTGCTAATTCTAGGTCATGAGTTGGGTAGTTTCGTTCATGAACCTTTAACTGCCTTGACGCATAAGCTATGACCTTCCCTTGTTGCATCAGCACGCAACCCAAGCCATTCAGTGAGGCGTCACTGTAGACTTCATACTCGTCCCCATCCGTAGGAAGAGCTATGACGGGTGCTGTGGTAAGCCTTGTCTTGAGTTCCTGGAATGCATTCTCGCACTCTTCGCTCCAAATGAACTTAGATTCCTTTTGAAGCAGCTTTGTCATTGGTCGTGCTACCTTGGAGAAATCTGGAACAAATCTCCTATAGTACCCAGCCAATCCCAGGAAGCTGCGTATTTCAGTTATATTTGTAGGAGCCTTCCATTCTTTCACTGTGTCGATCTTTGCAGGATCTACCATCACTCAGATCGCCGAGATAGCGTGACCAGGAATGCTACCTTCTCGAGCCAAAATTCGCACTTAGAAAATTTAGCATACCACTTATATTGCCTCAGTATTCCCAGAATGATACGTAGATGTTTCTCGTGTTCTGCCCCGGTCTTGGAATAAATTAGGATATCATCAATGAATACAACCACGCATATGTCTAAGTACTCGTGGAAGGTCCTGTTCATTTGATCCATGAACACTGCTGGTGCATTTGTCAAACCGAAAGGCATAACCTTGAATTCGTAGTGACCATATCGCTTACGGCAGTCTTACGGATGTCGATTCTACTATGACGATCGATGATAACCTGACCTCAAGTCGATCTTAGAAAACACTCCCGCGCCTTTTAGCTGATCAAAAAGGTCGTCAATCCTTGGAAGTGGGTAGCGGTTCTTAATGGTCACCTTGTTTAATTCCCTGTAGTCGATGCAGAGTCTCATACTGCCATCCTTCTTCTTCACAAAGAGAACAGGTGCTCCCCAAGGCGAGACACTTGGTCGTATGAAACCCTTTTCAATCATTTCTTCCAGTTGTTTCTTTAATTCCTGTAGTTCTACCGGTGCCATCCTATAGGGTGCCTTTGAGATTGGGGCCGTGCCTGGCACAAGGTCGATAGAGAATTCAACGTCACGAGCAGGTGGCAAGCCTGGTAAGTCGTCTGGAAAGACATCAGGAAATTCCCGTACTACGTGAATATCTTCAATGTTCACGCTCTCCTTTACTTCGCTGATGCTGCATAGGTACACTTGATGCCCTTTTCTTTCTAACCGTTGTAGCTGCAACATAGATATGATTTTCGCCCACTTAATTGGCGAGGTGTTCTGATACGTGACTCTAGTCCCCGTAGGATGCTTCAAGCGAATTTTTCGATCTCGACCCTCGAACATTGCATGGTATTTAGTCAACCAATCGATACCCAGTATGACGTCGAACTCCGGCATGTCGAAAAGAATCAGGTCGGATAGAAAGATTGTTTTATGAATTGTGATTGGAGTTCCTTTGAAAATTTTTGAGCATTTGAAAATTTTTCCGTTTGGTAAGGAAATATTTGCGTGGATTGGTTCGGAATTTGTGAGATTAGCTTTATGAATAAATTTAGAAGATATAAAGGACAATGATGCCCCAGTGTCAAACAAAACCACAGCGTTTACAGAGTTTATAAGAAAAATACCAGTGATGACGTCAGCCTCAGGTGACTCCTCTGCCTCAGCTTCAGTGAGGACATATACTCGACCCTGTACCACTACAGATTGTGGTACTCCTGCAACAGGTGCCGTGTTCTGGTTATTGGGACACACATTAGACTTATGCCCCACCATTTTACACTTGTAGCATGTAATCGGGCCAGATTGCCTTTGTCTCCCGCCGTGTGACGCCTTGCGGCACATACGACAAGTCCCCGGTAAGACTCTTGGTTGAGGAGCCCTTACCTGCAACCATAGCTCTCTCATTATTCCCCGCAGGGAGCCTGTTCTGGAACGTAGACCTTGGAAAGTTGGGCCTTTGATGGACAGGGCGTTGGTAGTTCGGCTTCTGAATATAGCTCGACCGTACCCGCAGATGGCACAAACACCTTCTTCTTCGCTTTTCTTGACCTATTCCAACTCTAATGATGCCCACACACCGCACGCACGCGTTCATGCAGCTGCGACTACGATGAGTGTAGGTGCCGGTGCTCATGTAGGCACGCATCTTTGTAAGACATGTTGCGCAGATACCTCTGAGTCATTGCCCTCTCGTTGGGAGCAACCGTAGTCCCGAATTTGGCCAGCTTTTGGAACTCCTTAGTATACTCCTGGAGTGTCATGCCTTCCATCTTGAGACTTATGAATTGTTCTTCTTTCTGACACCGGAGTTCATACCCGAAGTATTTCCCCTTAATCTTCTCAACAAATTCGTACCAGGTGAACGTAATGTCAGGTTCGTTGGTCCTGACCACGTTCCACCAGTCATTTGCCTCTTCCTTTAGGTAATAGGCGGCAATGTTGACTCTATCCTCTGGAGGCGTTCTAGCCAGATCCATGAGTTTCTTCATTTCCTCCAACCAATTAGTGAGGTCGATAGGGTCATTAGAACCCGAGTATGTTGGCGGACGATGACGGGAAATGCGATCAAACGCGCTTGGATGATGTTGGCGGTTTGCGTTGTCCGTGGCTATTTCAGCCAAACGGATTAAAGATTCTTCGGCCAGGAGGTGTCTTTCCTCGTCTGTCATTGGAGGTGCAGCCATTCTGAAAGAATTAGGAAGCGAAGAAGATTATTAGCATCGCAAGGGGTTAGATAGCATGCTTGATATTGATAGAATTTATTTGAAGTGAAAGTGATAACAGCAGTCATGCAAGTAAGCACAGAAGTTAGGTATTTTATTCCATTGAGAGGTAATTGTTGGTTACATCGGTCTTAGGATTTTAAAATGTACCACGTACATTTTCTTAGGTAGGAGAGAGGGAGAAAGTATTTTTTTTTTTGTGTAAATGTTACGAATTTAACAGATGTCCTCACTCCGTGCCGTCTGGTACTTCTTCGATGCTTCAATCCTCGGGAGTTGAATTATTATTTAAATTTTATATCCGAGGATAGTTGTTAGCTTTAGTCAGTCACTTCAGCAAGTAGCAAGCATACGATAGTTAGTGTATTTTATTTTGAGGGAAGTAGTTGTTATTTAAAAGTACTAAGCCTATGGTCGGTCCTTATGGTTTCTACCCATCCTCACACTTTAAAGCGAGTTCAAGTTATTATTTAAGTGATCTAATAAAAGAAAAATCTAATTTATTATTTGATCCTAGTAGTCTTGCGGTTTAGCATATTAATATGTTAACCCGCCCAGGTGTCTCTCGTTAGGTAAGCATAAATCGCATTAGGCCATTTATGTTACGGTCACGAGTCAGCTTTGATACCAACTGTAACAACCTGGTTTTTAGTCGACTTTAATTACTAAGGCGGAAATTAATTAAGTCTTAAACCAGCGTTATTAATTATACATAAAACCCAAAATGTTACATCGTAATTCAAGAGTTGAATAAAACAACTCTGTGTACGGAAATTTAAAAGAGTAGCGTCTTATATATTACAAATCTCTCACAAATGACATAAAGTAAAGCGTAAAAACGTTGCATGGCCCCGTCAAAATCCGACTTAGGTCCATGATTACCCCGCACAATAAATCGATGGGGATGCCATTGGCGGACAAATGACTAGCTATGCTCATACTTACCCTCGATTTCAATTACTTTGGTTTAATATTATCGCTTTATAAACATAACATTATGATAAAACATAAACATGCTTAATACACTTAGCATGTAAAGACATATATGTCATAATAAGCATGCGGTTAAAGCGATAAATCATATAAGCATGATATTCAGTTATGAAAGCAAATAACATATAATATCATAGCCATAGTATCACAACATATCATCAAGATTACAAAGCGATATCAGATCGCATACATACATACGTATCGTATTGTTCTCATCATACAGACTCGATTCACTTCAGAAACTTGTGGTCTTTAATTTTCGAAGATGGTACACACTCGTTCTCATTTAATCAAACAACACACAACACATCCTGCTTACGAGCCTGACCACAGAGTAGGCCCTTGGACCCTGATCGATTGCATCGCACTACCATAGTGCAGAGGCTTGCTCGTCTCGTAAACCACGCCGAATACTATAGTACTTACATCTCATCTTCTAGTGTAAGAACGAATGCAAGTGTCGCGCCCACTAAGAACGAAACACGGCAAGGACGAATGCAAGTGTCGCGCCCACTAAGAACGAAACACGGCAAGGAGACAGAACCGTGAGATGACAATCGCAACATGGTCACGGTGGCCCAGATAACTTTGGCGAAATAGGGAATAAAACCCTAGTCTAGTATGCATACACTAATATCCAATTTAAGAGTAGGCTATGCTATTCATAGAGCACCTTAACTCGAGGATAAAGCGACTATTTCCTAAAGCCTGACCAGCTAAGAGTTGAATTTTTCATTATCTTGTGCGAATGCAGGCTATACGACTTAAGGCGTAACGGCATGGGCAGGATGCACAAAGCATAATAATGCCGGCTATACCACACTATTCGGGATGACAATCGCAATAAGGCCGAGATAGTGGCGTCCGCTACAAGACTATCTTAACCCCACTTCACTCACGATTGACGTTTTCATATCTGAGGCCCAAGCTTGACCTTTTATTTAACTTACTCAATATTCATTATTTATTTGATATTCCATATCACATATTACTAGACTCTCCTAGTCTCAGCGTCAAACGTTTTATTTGAATGGTAGGTTTCATATGATCACATAACACATTCGTTTATTATTTGAAGTGTTGTTAATTATTAACGTTTTTAAATTTCTAAATTGAAACGTTTATTATTAGGTCCAATTTTATTTATGTGTTTTTCAAACACTTTAGGTCATTTACTTCTTCATTTTAAATTTTCTATACTTAGTAAAATTTTCAATTATTTCCAGTATTTCACTATTCACTTTTCACTATTCATCGTATTTGCTATTCATTGTATTTACTATTCATCGTATTTACTATTCACCGTATTTTATACGTATTTTTATACATATTCGTATTTTTATACTTCGTATTTTATACGTATTTTTATACGTATCCGTATTCCTATACTTGTACGTATTTTTATATTTATACGTATTCTTATACTTAAGATATTTTAAGTATAATACTAAACTTGTTTTTATTTTCTAAGTACAAATTTTTAGTTTCAAAGTCGTTAGGTTCGTTTTGTACTTAGGCGATTTTTGAAAATATTTTAAAGTCTAGTTTTAAAAATGTTAAGTTCGGTGTGTATTTAGACATTTATGAAAATATTCAAAATCATAGTTTTAAAAGCGTTAAGTTCATTTTGTATTTAGTCATTTATGAAAATATTCTAAAATTCTAGTTTTAAAAAGCGTTAAGTTAGGTTTATAAAAGGTGATCAATGATATTTATTTTAAAAGCGAGACTCGATTATATTTAGTCGTCTATTTATTTAAGTTAGTGATAGTATCGTGGATGATTCATTTATGTCCGTATGTCCAAGCTCAATAATCCAATAGCAAAGGTAGTAACACACGATTTAATTCATTTTTATAACGGTTACTCATTTTTATCGGTTTAACATAATTCATTTACAATTAAAACGATTTATACAAAAATTCAATTCTAATTATTATTTAACTTTAGTGACTTAGTGATAATTTCATTTTGATCAAATTTAGTCAATTAAAAATGAGAATGTCGTGTGATATATATATTACAAAATTGATTTGATTTCTTTTAATTTCTTAATTCTAACTTATTAACTAATAATTAAATTATTTTAACAATAAACTAAAAAGTGATAAAACATATTTTTAGACCCAAAATGGCAAGAATGCCGTGGCTAAGCTAGTTAGGGTCCTAAAATTTCATTTTTCGATTTTAACGGTTTTTAGCTTAAAGTCTTTATATTTTAATTATTCTAATTATACTAAAACGGTTTAATCTATAATGAAATTTACTAACAATTTCATTTATATTTATGAATAGTGTTTTTCAACACTTTAAATTTCTAACTTTTTAATCTAAATGATTTATAATGTTTTAAGTTGATTTATATAATATGACTAACAATATATAAAACAATAACTAAACATAAACACAAATTATTAACAAACATAATATAAAACATAATCAAAGTGAACAATATTGATGAACATCAACATGAATATCATATGAACACACATGAAGATCATAATAAAACTCAAGAACACTAATTTCGATTTTAATAATTTATAATTTGTTTTCCTAATTTAGTTTTTTTTTTCATAGGAACATCTATTTTATACTAACTTAACACTACATATAATTTACAAAAATTAAAAGTGAAAATATATTAAAAAAAATAATAAATGCCGTGTATATGTAATATATATGTATAAATTTTCATTTTCAATTTTAACCACTTTAAACTCATTGTTAATATTTCACATAATTTTTATATGGTACTACAACTTAATTAAAACATAGCTAAACACAAAAATCATATGAACATAAATTAAAAATGCTCAAAAATAATTTAACTAAATATATGAACATAATACTACAATAATCTATTTAGTATATTATTTAGTTATTATCATTTTATTACACAACACCTAAACACACAAGTACATATAAGTGATGTTTAACACATTTAACATAATTTTCATACTCATAAAATTATAATAACAAAACAAATTAATTTACTGAAAAGATAATACAAGACATAGTTAGTCACCTTAATCGGTAAGTTTATTGGTTGTCCGGATCAACGATATTATCTAGGTCTAAGTCTTCACCCAAATACCCGTCTTCACCTTCAAAAATAAACCCGAGATAGTAGGCTTGAATACCCTCTAATTAGCTAAATAATACTAGTAAGTATTAGAGTAATATTTAGGGTTTTATTTAGGATGTTTTAGAGTAAAAATGAAAGAAAACCAAAGGGAGAAAAAGGATGGGGTAGCTCGGCAATTTGGAGGAGAAAAAATGATGTTTTTGCACTTGTGAAAATAAGGGAACAAGTTAGTATATTTTTAGGTTAAATGAATTAGGTTTAGGTTTGTTTTAATTAGAAATAAAGTTTAATTAAATTAAATAAATGAGTCATGAAATCAACTTGACATACTAGTGTCAAAATAGGAAGCTTCCTAAGGATATTTGATGTTAAAAAGTTTTTCACGAAATTTATCAGTTTTAAAAAAAAGTCGGGTGTCAAAAGCGATAAAGTCAAAGTGTGCACGTTTGACTATTTTTCGCAATATTTCTACTTTTGAATTTTAAGACTAAAATATTTATTTCATTATTCAAAAATTTTCAAAAGTTTTAAAGAAGTCGATAAATTTTGCAAAGTGAAAGTTGTGCAAAAATAGTGATTTCGGAAGGTTAAAAGGTTAGGATTTGATTTAAGGTTTGAAATTAGAAATTTATGGCTAATTAATGAATTAAATTAACACGGGGTGTTACACCGAACATGGTCCTGAACCTGGCCCCGAACATGGTCCTGAACCTGGCCCTGAACCTGGTCCTGAACCTGGCCCTGAACCTGACCCTCGGCCTCAAAACCGGCGGAAGAAGAAGCGACATCGGCGCGGCGGCGGCAGCCTCAAGATCTCAACCTCGACAGCGGCCTCTGCCGCAGTCTCGTCAGGAGCCTCCTCCTCGCCACTCGAAGACTCCTCTGACTCGGAAGGATCCTCGTAACGGCTCCCCGGACCTCGAGGACGACCACGCCTCCGCGTAGCCTCGGCGAGGCTCCCCACACTCCAACCTCCTCAAAACACCGTGACCTCGGCTGGTCCCGGTCACCACCCTCGGCAGCAGCACGAGCTCGACGTCGTGGCCTACTGTTGCCACTCGCGAGCCGCATCCACCTTGCGCTTCTTCCTGTTCCTCCGACCGCGACCACGACCTCTAACCCGACCCTCCAGAGCGCGCAGCACCACGAAGCAACGCCGTGGCCACGTCCCTGCGAAGCCCCTGCAGCAACGCCACGACCTCTGCCTCGGCCCCCTCCCGAAGCCACAGGCGTCCCTCCAGCACCGCCACGACCACGCCCCTGCAAAGATCCTGCAGCTACGCCCCGACCTCCACCACGGCCTCCCCTAGGAGTCTCAGACGTCTCCACAAAGCCGCCACGCCCACGCCCTGCAAAGACTCGAGACGACACCCGCCGCACTCAGTAAGACCGCGCCGCCGGCAGTTAGCCTCTCACGTGCCTCATTAGCTGTAAAAGTAGGTGACTCTGTGGCAAGGCCGCGCCTAACCCCGCCAGCAGAAGACCCAGGATGCTCAACAGCAACCTCCTCTCGCGCACCGCTAGCCGGGTGCGAGACTCAAGAAGAACGCCACGACCCACGCCACTAACCGACGGCCAGACCCAGGGACAAAGACTGCGTGCCCTAGGCCACTCGCAGAAGGCCCAGACGATCCGCTACCAGCCCCTGCGCCACTAGCAGAAAATGCAGGAGACGACCCAGCAGGACCCTGCCACTCACTCCCTGGCGTCGTAGAAGCTCCAGGCGTCGGAGGAAAAGCTCTCAGCAAGTCCGACTGAGACGGACCATCGGAAACCTGCAAGGGCGCAGGCATACCCGAAGTAGGAGTATGCTCGTCTCTCAGAACGGTAAAGTCAACGCCAGCCAAGACCCGATCCATGTCACTGGAAGTAGGTACTGAAGGCTTAGGATCACCTGCACAAGATTCAAGGGCATACTCAGACAACGGCAATAGCAGGTCACTCAAGAAAGCAGAAGCAAGCAAAAGCGACGGAAAGCAAGCATTAAGGCCTACATTATCTGCAGATAAGGCCAAAACGGAGCAGGTCGGTTTGTTCTTCCTCGGTTTCAATGTCACAGATGTAGGCGGGTTCGTTCCGTCGTTCCACGACAATGGGTAGTGTTTCCATTCCCGGGGGAATGTTGATTAGTGACGCGAGTTTGGATAACGCGTCGGCGAATTGGTTTTCTTCGCGAGGGAGGTGTATGAATTCTACGTGATAGAATTCGTTTATGATCTCTTGTATTTTGTTTTGGTATAGTGCTAGGTTTTCGTTAAGTATCTTCCATGCTCCGGATACTTGGTTGATTATGAGGGAGGAGTCCCCATAGACTCTTATGTTGCGGGCGTTGAGTACAAGCGCTGCTTGGAGACCGTGCAAGCATGCTTCGTATTCTGCGGCGTTGTTTGTTACGTCGAAATCCAGTTTGATGGATAAGGGGGTGTGTTCGCCATTCGGGGATATGAGAATTATTCCTACTCCACATCCTCGATAGTTGGAGGAGCCATCGAAGTATAACTCCCATTGTTCTTGGTTGATATTGTAAATCCCATCGTCTGGAAGGGATGTCGTATCGATGATTGGCTCTTCGATGATTGCGTTTTCGGCTAGGAAATCAGAGACTGCTCGTCCCTTGATTGCTTTGAGGGGTACGTACTTAAGGTCAAATTCGGCTAGGAGCAGTGTCCATCTGGCCATTCGCCCGTTAAGCACCGGTTTCTCGAAAAGGTACTTTACGGGGTCCATTTTTGAGTAGACCTTCGTTTGGTGTGTTAGCATGTAGTGACAGAGTTTTTTGGACGACCATACTAATGCTAGACAGCTCTTCTCGACGGGTGAATATCGAGTTTCGTAATCGAGAAATTTCTTGCTTATGTAATAGATTGCGTGTTCTTCACCGTTTATCTCTTGAGCGAGCATGGCGCCCATGGCGGTAGGGGTTGTTGTAAGGTACAAGAATAGTGGTAAATCCTTTTGGGGTGGTCGTAGAACTGGCGGGTTGGTTAGTAATTCTTGGACCTTGTCAAATGCTTTTTGACATTCTTCGTCCCATTCAACGTGGTCGGTTTTCCTGAGTTTCTTGAAAACTGGTTCGCATATCATGGTGAGTTTGCTAACGAAGCGTGAAATGTATTGGATTTGGCCCAAGAAACTTCGAATTTCGTCGAGGTTCTTCGGGGGTTGCATTTCGAGAATCGCTTTGACTTTCGAGGGGTCGTCCTCGATGCCTCTTTGGCTCACTACGTGTCCTAGTAGTTTACCGGACTTGACTCCAAAAGTACATTTTTGGGGATTGAGGCGCATTTTGTATTGTCGTAGGCGAGTGAAGAACTTGCGGAGGTTAGTGATATGACCACTTCTCTCCTTTGACTTCACGATCATATCGTCGACGTAGACTTCGACTTCTTTGTGCATCATGTCATGTAAAAGTGTTGTAGCGGTGCGTTGGTATGTAGTACCGGCATTGATTAGGCCGAAAGGCATGACCGTGTAGCAGTATGTGCCCCACGGTGTAATGAAGGCCGTTTTTGCCATGTCTTCGCAGGACATCTTGATTTGATTTACCCTGCGTAGCCGTCCATGAAGGATAGGAGGGCGTGGTCGGCGGTGTTGTCGACTAGGACGTCCACATGGGGTAATGGAAAGTCATCTTTCGGGCTGGCTTTGTTCAAGTCGCGAAAGTCAACGCATACTCGAATTTTGCCATTCTTTTTCAAGACTGGGACCATGTTTGAGACCCATTCAGGATACTCGATGACTTGGATGAAACCGGCTTGTAGTTGTTTTTCGATTTCTTCCTTGACCATAAGGGACCATTCGGGGCGTAGTCTCCTTAGCTTTTGCTTGATGGGTTTATGCTTAGGGTTTAATGGGGATGCGGTGCTCGGCTATGCTTCGTTCGATTCCGGGCATATCTTTGTACGACCAAGTGAATACGTCCTTGAATTCGCTCAGGAGTTGTGTGAATTGGGCGCGCTCGCGTTAAATGCTAGAGGCACCTAGTTGTAGTTCCCTTGGCTCTTCGGGGGTTCCCGCGTTTATGGTTATGGTTTCCTCGATGATTGGGTCTTGTGTTTTTGGGGAAACAATGTTTGCAATGTATTTGTTTAATGATTCATTTGTTTGTTCATTTTCATCCAATGAGTTAGTGCCTTTTGTATTTTGCGTTTTGTTTGTTGCTTGTTGATTTTTGATTGTTTGTATTTTGTTGTTTGTTTTAGCTTGAGACAAGACGTAAGCAAATTTATTCATTTCATTATTTTGAAGAGAATTATTCGACAAATCGGAAAATTGCTTGGAGCTAGCCTCCGTAAAAAGGAAATCTAAACTAAAGCTAGAGTCTAGGATAGATGGGTCGACGGATGACCCGACACTAAGAGTATTAGAAGCTAATAGAATCTCTTCTTCGTCTTCGTCGTCTTTGTCGTTGCTTGAGCTGCTTGAGCTGCTTGAGTTGCTTGAGTTGCTTGGGTTGCTTGAGTTGTTGTCTTTGTTTTTAAGGTTGGTGACATGGTAGTGAAGTAGATTGTGTCGTTGCTGGGGTTATCTTTGTTGGATAGTGTATTTCTCATCTTAGGTTTCTTGATCCTTCCTTGATCGATGAGATCTTGGATGGCATGTTTGAGCTTGAGACAGCTTTCAGTGCTATGCCCTATGCCCCGATGGTATGCACAGAAAGCATTGGGGTCCCATGATTTTGATTTCTTTCTCATGGGCGGTTCATTGATAAGTCTGACCGGTTGAAGGTAGTCCTTTTCGATCAATTTTTGTAGTGCTACGGCGTAAGGCATGTAGAGTTTGTCAAAATTCCTTGTAGAGCCGTTCGAGTCGAGTCTGTTTCGGCCTTTGATCCTGTGGGCGTGTTTTCGATAAGCGGGATCCTCGTAGCTAGACGTGAGATCCTTCTCGATGTGAGTGCCAATTTCGACGAGATGTTCAAAATTTCGAACATTGCAGAAGTGGAAGTAATATCGCCAGGCGGGTCGTAAACTGAAAAGGAAGGTGTGTATGAGCTCGTCCTCGTGTGGGTGGTCGGGCACTCGGGCAAGTAGTTTCCTCCATCGGACGAGATGTTTGACGAAGCCTTCGTTATCCTTTTGATGAAGAGCTTCGAGGGCATCAAGAGAGGCTGGGTTGGCTAGTTCTTTCTTGATGCGTCGTTCCAAACGTTCAACTTCGGTCCGATGCAAAGCTTTTAGGTGATTGATGTCTTTTGCAAGTTGATTGATGTGGCTTATCACCTCGTCGGTGGGTAGCCAATATTCGTCGTCTTCATTATCACTAGACCAAACCGCATTGATTTGGTCATCAGAGGGCGTGATGAGGTAAGAGCAGTCTAGTATAGGGATTGACCCCACGAAGATTGCATGATTACCAAGCGGGTTTTCGTTGTTTGAAGGCTTGGTGGGTTGAGATGGTTTGCTAAGCTTTCCTTGATCAATGAGATCTTGGATAGCGTTCTTGAGCCTAAAGCAGTTCTCGGTGTCATGCCCCTTGCCTCGGTGGTATGCACAGAAGGCGTTGGGGTTCCAAGATTTAGGCTTCTTGTCTTCGGGCGGCTCGCTAGTAGGCCCAATTGGTTGCAGGTAGTTCTTCTCGACCAACCTTTGAAATGCCTTGGAGTAAGACATAAAGAGAGGGTCGAAGTTTCTCTTGGCCTTGGGAGGCGGCGAGAAGGTAGTTGCAAAGGCGTCGAGGGTGTCATCGTCGAGGTTACCGACGGTACGATTCTCTTCGCTCTTGGCTGCTCGGGAGGATTTAGAGGAGCTCCCTTGATAAGTGTGACCGGTGTATTTGGCCATTGTGCCGGTTCTAAGGTCGTCTTCGATTTGGGTACCGACCTTGGTTAGCTCTTTGAAGTTCTGAATGTTGCTGTACCTCATGTAAAATTGATACACGGGTCGCAGGTTATTTATGAACTTCGGTACAAGTTCGTCCTCGCGGGGACGATTAGGGATTTGAGCGCTTAGCTTCTTCCAACGAGTGAGGTAGTCGGTGAAGCCTTCGTTGTCCTTTTGAGAGAGGACTTCTAGGGTGCGGATCGAGACTTGGGTGTCTTCGTTGTCTCGATATTGTCGATCGAACTCGACTGTGAGTTCTTCAAAGGTGGGAACCCGTTGTGGGTCGAGTGAGTAGAACCATGTCTTGAAACGCTTCTTCTTTGAGAGTGCGGGAAGAGAGTTAGCCAGTGCCTGGCGTCGACCCCTTTGATGGCCATTTGGGACTTGAAAGCTCGGATGTGGATGATCGGGATCTCATGTCCTTGAAAGATAGGAAGATCACTAAGGGCGAGCTTGTTAGGAAGCTCATCCTTGATGCTAGGAGGTACGTTTTCGTTCTCCTTATGGATGGAGTAGGTGCTTGAGACATAGAGTCTCTCCTCCATAGCTTGGAGTTTCTTAGCATGCCTATCGGCTTCCTCCTTAATCTTGAGTTCCATACGTTCCACCTCGACTGTATGGTGGGTCAAAAGGCCCTCAAGGTCAGCGGTCAGCTTTGCAACTTGATCACGGAGTGCGTTGACTTCTTCGTTGTTGCCGGCCATTTTGCGGGTGTAGGTTCGTTTCTTGTAGGGGATTATTACACGGTGTTTGGTACGGCGAGTATCCAGCTGAGGCCAGCATTTCACCTCGTATATTAGGGACACGACTCGACCCACTAGACTCACATTCATTTTTAAGCATTCATTTTAGCTCATTTCTTTGTTTAGAAATACCTTTTACGTTTTGAAAAGAGGAGATTTTCGAAAAGATTTTAACTAAAGGAAGCTTTTGAGACGAGGATGTATGCGCGCATCTCGCCTCGATGTTAAAACGTTTTGCTTTGCACCCGTCGAACTGATATCGGTGATTTGCCGAGATGAGCTCGAGTTCGGATGTGTAAAAGAGGGAGGATTCGACTCGAGAGTGGTTTGTAACACCCCGTGTTAATTTAATTCAATATTTAGCCATCAATTTCTAATTTCAAATTATAAATCAAATCCTAACCTTTTATACTTCTACAATCTCTATTTTTGCAAAACTTTCGTTTTGTAAAATTTATCGACCTATTTAAAACTTTTAGAAATTTTTGAATAATAAAATAAATATTTTAGTCTTAGAATTTAAAAGTAGAAATATTTCGAAAAATAGTCAAACGCGCACACATTGACTTTTATCGCTTTTGACACCCGACTTTTTAAAACTGATAAATTTCGTGGAAAATTTTAATTTGATCAAATATCTTAAGAAGCTTCTTATTTTGACACTAGTATGTCAAGTGGTTTATGACTCATTATTTTCATTATAATTAAACATTATTTACTAAATAAAACAAACCTAAACCTAATTCATTTAACCTAAAAATCATACTAGTGTTCCCTTATTATTTCACAAGTGTAAAACTCTCTTTTTGTTTTCTCCTCTCTTGCCGTGACTCTTCCCCCCATTTCTCCCTTTGATTTTCTTTCATTTTTACTCTAAAACATCCTAAATAAAACCCTAAATATTACTCCAATAATTCCTAGTATTATTTAGCTAATTAGTGGATATAGAAGCTTACTACTTTGGGTATATTTTTGAAGGTGAAGACGAGGACTTGGGTGAAGATATAAACCTAGATAATATAATAGACCCGGATAACCTCTAGCTTGCCAAACCGAGGTGACTAGTTATATCTCATTTTAACCTCTTTGTAAATTAATTTGTTTTGTTATTATAATTTTATGATTATGATTTTTATGTTAAATATGTTAAACATCACCTATATGAACTTGTATGTTTATGTGTTAAATAATAAATGATAATAACTAAATATATAGTTTAATAGTAATGATATAGTAAAATGAGAGTATGTTTAGCTAAATTAATTTTGAGCATTTTTAATTATGATTCATATGATTTTTATGTTTAGTTATGTTTTAATTAAGTAGTAGTCATATATAAAAATTATGTGAAATATTAACAATGAGTTTAAAGTGATTAAAATCGAAAATGAAAATTTATACATACATATAACATATCTCGGCATTTTCCATTTTTTTACTAAATATTCACTTTTAATTTTTGTAAATAATATGTTAGAATAAGTTAGTTAAAAAGGATGCTACCATGCAAAAATAATTAAATTAGGAAAATAAATTATAAGTTGTTAAAATCAAAATTAGTGTTCTTGAGCTTATTTATGATCTTCATGAGTGTTCTTGATTTCTTCATGTTGATGTTCATCATTATTGTTCATTTTGATTATGTTTTATATTATGTTTGTTTATAATTTGTGTTTATGTTTAGTTGTTGTTTATATATATTGTTAGTATCATGTATTAAATCAACTTAAACATTATAAATCATTTAGATTAAAAAGTTAGAAAATTAAAGTGTTGAAAAACACTATTCATAATTATAAATAAAAGTTTTAGTAAATTTCATTTTAGTTTAAATCGTTTTAGTATAATTAGAATAATTAAAATATAAAGACTTTAAGCTAAAAACCGATAAAATCGAAAAAAGAAATTTTAGAACATACTAGTGCATGCTCACGGCATTTAGGCCATTTTAGGGTTAATTTTTATTTTTATCACTTTTTAGTTTATTGTTAATATAATTTAATTATTGGTTAATAAGTTAGATTTAAGAAATTAAAAGAAATAAATCAATTTTGACACATATATCATATCACACGACATTTCTATTTTTAATGGACTAAATTTGACTAAAATGAAATTATCACTAAGTCACTAAAGTTAAATAGTAATTAGAATTGAATTTTTGTATAAATCGTTTTAGTTATAAAGGAATTATGTTAAACCGATAAAAAAAGAGTAACCGTATAAAAATGAACTAAATCGTGTGTTACTGCCTTTGCTATTTGGACTGTTGATATTGGACTTACGGACCTAAATGAATCATCCACGATACTATTATTTTTAAAATGAAAATCGCTAAATTTAGTTAATAGACGACTAAATTTAACTAAGTCTCATTTTAAAATAAATATCATTACCACTTTTTACAAATTGAACTTAACATTTTTAAAACTAATATTTTAAAATGAAAATCATTAACACGTTATACAAAATGAACTTAAGGTTTTTTAAACTAGTCTTTTACATATTTTCAAAATCACTAAATACAAACCAAGACTTAACGTTTTTAAAACTAGACTTTTGAAATATTTTCAAAAATCACTAAGTACAAAACGAACCTAACGACTTTGAAACTAGAATTTTTGTACTTAGCAAATAAAATGAAATTTTAGTTTATACTTAGGAAATATATTAATATATATGAATACGTATAAAAAATACGTATAAATGTAAAATACGTACAAGTATAGGAATACGTATAAGTATAAAAATACGTATAAAATACGAAGTATAAAAATACGAATACGTATAAAATACGATGAATAGTGACCAATGAATAGTGTCAAGTGAATAGTGATTTATGAACAGTAAAAAGTGAATAGTGAAATACTGAAAATAATTGAAAATTTTACTAAGTATAGAAAATTTAAAATGAAGAAGTAAATAACCTAAAGTGTTTGAAAAACACATAAATAAAATTGGACATACTAATAAACGTTTGATTTAGAAACTTGAAAGCGTTAATAATTAACAACACTTCAAATAATAAGCGAATGTGTTATGTGATCATATGAAACCTACCATTCAAATAAAGCGTTTGTGTGAGACTAGGAGAGTCTAGTAACATGTGATATGGAATATCAAATAAATAATGAATATTGAGTAAGTTAAATAAAAGGTCAAGCTTGGGCCTCGGGATAAGGGAGCGTCGATCGTGAGTGAAGTGGGGTTAAGATAGTCTTGTGGCGGTCGCCATTACCGGACAAGATAATTGAATATGCCAAGGCTTTTGTCTCAGGCTTTAGGAAATAGTCGTATTATCCTGAGTTAAGGTGCTCTATGATTAGCATAGCCCATTCTTAAATTGGATACTAGTGTACATGTACTAGACTAGGGTTTTATTCCCCTATTTCGCTAAAGTTATCAGGGCATCCGTGCCGATTTGGGCGATTATAGCGGTGGTCTCCTTGCCGTGTTTCGTTCTTAGTGGGTGCGACACTAGCATTCGTTCTTGCCACATGTAAAGATCACTTGACGAGATTGTATCTGAAGTTCGAATCATTTCGAACACTAGAGGATGAGATGCAAGTATTATAGTATTCGGCGTGGTTTACGAGTCGAGTAAGCCTTTGCACTATGGAAGTGAGATGCAATCGATCAGAGTACAAAGGCCTACTCAGTGGTCAGGCTCGTAAGCAGTATGTGTTGTGTGTTGTTTGATTAAATGAGAACGAGTGTGTACCATCTTCGAAAATTAAAGACCACAAGTTTACGAAGTGAATCAGTGCATGATGAGAATAATACGATACGTCACGTATGTATGCGATCCGATATCGCTTTGTAATCTTCTTTGATATGTTGTGATACTATGGCTATGATATTATATGTTATTTGCTTTCATAACTGAATATCATGCTTATATGATTTATCGCTTTAACCGCATGCTTATTATGACATATATGTCTTTACATGCTAATTGTATTAAGCATGTTTCTGTTTTATCATAATGTTATGTTTATAAAGCGATAATATTAAACCAAAGTAATTGAAATCGAGGATAAGTATGAGCATAGCTAGTCCTTTGTCACTCAATGAGCATCCCCCCATCAGTTTATTGTGCAGGGTAATCATGGACCGGAAGCTGGATTTTGGGACGGGGCCATGCAACGTTTTTACGCTTTACTTTATGTCATTTGCGAGAGATTTGTAATATATAAGACGCTACTCTTTTAAATTTCCGTACACAGAGTTTGTTTTATTCAACTCTTGAATTACGATGTAACATTTTGGGTTTTATGTATAATTAATAACGCTGGTTTAAGACTTAATTAATTTCCGCCTTAGTAATTAAAGTCGACGAAAAACCAGGTTGTTACAGTTGGTATCAAAGCTGACTCGTGACCGTAACATGAATTGCCTAATGCGATTTATGTTTACCTAACGAGAGACACCTGGGCGAGTTAACATATTAATATGTTAAACCGCAAGATTACTAGGATCAAATAATAAATTAGATTTTTCTTTATTTAGATCACTTCAATAATAAACTTAAAATCGCTTTAAAGTGTGAGGATGGGTAGAAACATTAAGGACCGACCATAGGCTAAGGATTTTTTAAATAACAAACTACTTCCCTCAAAATAAAATACACTAACTATCGTATGCTTGCTATTTGCTGAAGTGACTGACTAAAACTAACAACTATCCTCGGATATAAAATTTGAATAATAATCCAACTTTCGAGGATTGAAGCGTCAAAGGAGTACCCAGGCGGCGCGGGTGAAGACATCTGTTAAATTCGTAACCAATTCCACAAAAATACATTCTCCCTCTCTCCTACTTTTATATCCTTCCTAAGAAAATGTACTAGATACATTTTAAAATCCTAAAACCGATGTAACCAAAAATTACATCTCAATGAAATAAAATACCTAACTTCTGTGCTTACTTGCATAATCGCCAGTTATTGCATTTACTTTCAAGTAAAGCTATCAATGATAAGCATGTCTTCTAACCTCTCGCAATACTAATAAATTCCTTCACGTCTTAATTCTTTCAGAATGGCTGCACCTCCAATGACAGACGAGGAAAGACACCTCCTGGCAGAAGAATCTTTGATCCGGTTGGCAGAAATAGCCACGGACAACGCAAACCGTCAACATCATCCCAGCGCGTTCGACCGTTTCTCACGTCATCGACCAAGAGAATACTCAGGTTCTAAAAATCCTATCGATCTCACGAACTGGCTTGAAGAGATGAAAAAGCTAATGGACCTAAGCAGGACACCTCCTGAGGATAGGGTCAACATAGCCGCCTATTACCTGAAGGCCGAGGCTAATGACTGGTGGAACGTAATCAAGACTAATGAACCTGACACCACGTTCACCTGGTACGAATTCGTCGAGAAGATCAAGGGGAAGTACTTTGGGTATGAGCTCCGGTGTCAGAAGGAAGAGGAGTTCATAAGTCTTAAGATGGGAGACATGACACTCCAGGAATACACCGAGAAATTTCAACAGCTGGCCAAATTCGGAGCTGCGATTGCTCCCAACGATAGAGCCACGACACGCAGGTACTGCGCCAATATGTCCGCAAGTATGCGTACTCATATGAGCAAATACCTCACCACCTTTCTTTGCGACATATGAATGTGCGTGCGATGTCGGGGCTTCCATACAATCGGAAGAGGCTGAAAAGAAGAAGAAGAAGGTATTTGTGCCTTCCGTATCACCGTCGAGCTTCATTCAGAAGCCGAACTACCAACGCCCGAACCAACAGAGGCCAAATTTTCAGAGGCCTGCGTTCCAGAACAGGGCTCCTGCTGGGAATAATCAGAGAGCAATGGTTGCAGGAAGGGCTCCTCAACCAAGGACCTTACCGGGGAATTGTCACATGTGTGGTAAGGCATCTCATGAAGGGAAACAGTGTAATGGGCAGCCAATCACCCATTCTGTAAGAAAGGTGGGGGCCTGAAGCGAAGCGTATGTCCTAACTTTTGAGCAGAGACACCTATTACGGGGTACCACGTTACGTAGTGGTACAGGGTCGAGTATATGTCCTCACAGAAGCTGAGGCAGAGGAGTCATCCGGTGACGTCATCACTGGTATTTTCCCTATAAACTCTGTTAACGCTATCGTTTTGTTTGACACGGGGGCATCTTTGTCCTTTATATCTTCTAAGTTTGTTTCAAAGGCTAATCTCACAAAATACGAATCAATCAACGCAAATATTTCGTTACCAAACGGAAAAATTTTCAAATGCTCCAAAATTTTCAAAGAAACTCCAATCACAATCCATAAAACAACCTTTCCTTCTGACCTTATTCTTTTCGACATGCCGGAGTTCGATGTCATACTGGGTATTGATTGGTTGACTAAGTACCATGCGTTGTTCGAGTGCCGAGATCGGAAAATTAAGCCAAGCATCCTACGAGGACTAGAGTCACGTATCAGAAGACTTCGCCAATTAAGGGGGCGAAAATCATCTCTATGCTACAACTTCAACGGTTAGAAAGAAAAGGGCACCAAGTGTACCTATGCAGCGTCACTGAAGTCAAGGAAAGCGTGGACATCGAAGTTATTCACGTGGTACGGGAATTTCCTGACGTTTTCCCAGACGACTTACCAGGCTTACCACCTGCTCGCGACGTTGAATTCTCTATCGACCTTGTGCCAGGCACGGCCCCAATCTCAAAGGCACCCTATAGGATGGCACCGGTAGAACTACAGGAATTAAAGAAACAACTGGAAGAAATGATTGAAAAGGGTTTTATAAGACCGAGTGTCTCACCCTGGGGAGCACCGGTTCTCTTTGTGAAAAAGAAGGATGGCAGTATGAGACTCTGCATCGACTACAGGGAGTTAAACAAGGTGACCATTAAGAACCGCTACCCTCTGCCAAGGATTGACGACCTTTTTGATCAGCTAAAAGGCGCGGGAGTATTTTCTAAAATCGACCTAAGGTCAGGTTATCATCAGATTGCGGTAAGAGAACAGGACATTCAAAAAACTGCCTTCAGGAGCAGATATGGTCATTATGAGTTTAAGGTCATGCCTTTTGGTTTGACAAATGCACCAGCAGTGTTCATGGATCAAATGAACAGAACCTTCCACGAATACCTTGACATTTGCGTGGTTGTATTCATTGACGATATCCTAATCTACTCAAAGACTGGAGCAGAACACGAGGAACATCTCCGTATCATCCTGGGAATACTAAGGAAATATAAGTGGTATGCTAAATTTTCCAAGTGCGAGTTTTGGCTTGAAAAGGTAGCATTCCTGGGTCACGTCATCTCGAAGGACGGAGTGATGGGAGGTCCTGCAAAGATCGGCCTTGATAAAGAATGGAAGGCTCCCACAAATATAAGCGAGATCTGCAGACTTCCTAGGATTGGCGGGGATACTACAGGAGGTTCGTTCGGATTTCTCTAAGGTAGCACGACCAATGACAAAGTCAAGCTACAAAAAGAATCCAAATTCATATGGAGCGACGAGTGCGAGAATGCGTTTCAGGAACTCAAGACAAGGCTTACCTCAGCGCCTGTCTTAGCCCTCCCCACTGATGGAGACGAGTATGAAGTCTACAGTGACGCCTCACTGAATGGCCTGGGTTGCGTGCTGATGCAACAAGGGAAGGTCATTGCTTATGCGTCAAGGCAGTTAAAGGTTCATGAACAAAACTACCCAACTCATGTCCTTGAGGCAGCAGCTGTGGTGTTTGCTTTGAAAATCTGGCGTCATTACCTCTACGGAGTGAGCATCAAGTTCTACACTGACCACAAAAGCACGAAATATATATTCACGCAGGAAGGAACTTCAACATGAGACAACGCCGGTGGTTAGAACTGATCAAGGACTACAAGATTGAGCTACTGTACCACGAGGGTAAGGCGAACGTCGTTGCTGACGCTTTGAGTAGAAAGACTACGCATACCCTTAGCAACATTTGGGAAATTCCTTTGGTATTGTCGGAGACTTCAAGAGAATGAACTTAGAGTTGGTTCGGTCGGCGATCTTGATTTGAACGCCATGATCGCAGAGTCGAGTGATATCACGAGATAAGAGCTCTACAATGGGAAGATGAAGAGCTTGTTAAGATCAGACGGGAAATTCCTTCAGGAAACCGAGAAGGGTTTGAGATTAAACCTGGCGGGAGTTTGAGATTCAAAGAAAGGTGGTGTGTGCTGGCGTACTGTGTTGAAAGAAAGATCCTCGACGAGGCACATAGTACACGATACTCCATACATCCTGGAGTGCGATAAAATGTACCAAGACTTAAAACTCAAGTTTTGGTGGGTCCGAAGAATGAAGCGGATTCTTTGAATACGTTGCGAAATGCTTAATCTGCCAAAGGTGAAGTTTGAACATCAACGACACTGGGATTACTACAACCTTTGGACATTCCTTTGGGAAATGGGACTCCATCTCCATGGATTTTGTAACAGGTTTGCCAAGAACTCACCGAAGCAATAATGCGATTTGGGTAATAGTGGACCGCTTGACCAAATCGGCCCACTTTCTACCAATCAAAGATACTTGGAGCCTTGAAGAGCTAGCTAAGGCTTATGGGAAGGAGGTGATTCGACTACGGTGTCATGCTAGACATTATCTCGGACAGTGGATCCGAGATTCACCTCTCACTTTTGGGACAAACTCCGAGGCGTGCATTGGGAAGCCAATCAAGATGAGCACCGCTTTCCACCTACGCAACTGATGGTCAAACTGAGCGAACTATCCAGACGGTTGAAGACATGCTCAGGGCTTGTGCTTTAGAATTCAACGAGAACTGGGAGAAAAGCCTACCTTTGATTGAATTCTCCTACAACAATAGCTTTCATGCAAGTTTGGGTTGTGCTCCATTCGAGGCACTATCTGGGAGAAAGTATCGTGAGCCCGATCTGTTGGGACGATGCTAGTGATAACGTGGAGTCTTGGACCGGAAGGTTATTCAAGACCAGATTGAACACATCAAAATCATTCGTGAACGACTACAGGCGGCCCAGGACCGTCAGAAGATGTATGCTAACAAGCATCGCCGACCTATTGAATTCAAAGTCGGAGATCATGTTTTCTTGAAAGTATCGCCCATGAAGGGGGTTCGACGTTTCGGATTGAAAGGGAAGCTAAGTCCTAAATACGTTGGACCATACGAAGTACTTGAAAGGATTGGTGAGGTAGCCTATCGCCTAGCACTACCCCCCAATTTATCCAAGGTTCACAACGTGTTCCACGTTTCTCAACTAAGGAGATACAGGAGTGACCCAAGTCATATCATTACTCCCGACGTGATCGCATTGAGCCTAACTTGCTATACTCGAGAAAGGCTGTCAAGATTCTAGCACGAGAAACCAAAGTCTTTGGCGGAAGACGGTTCCTTTAGTGAAGGTGCTATGGAAGGTCAATTGACCGAACAAGCAACTTGGGAGGCAGGAGGCCTCTATGAAGGAAAAATATCCCGAAATAAGCTTATCTCAGGTGAAAATCCTATTCTTCATTCAAGTTTCGGGACGAAACTTTTCTAAGGGGGGAGGTTTGTAACACCCCGTGTTAATTTAATTCAATATTTAGCCATCAATTTCTAATTTCAAATTATAAATCAAATCCTTATCTTTTATACTTCTAAAATCTCTATTTTTGCAAAACTTTCGTTTTGTAAAATTTATCGACTTATTTAAAACTTTTAGAAATTTTTGAATAATAAAATAAATATTTTAGTCTTAGAATTTAAAAGTAGAAATATTTCGAAAAATAGTCAAACGTGCACACATTGACTTTTATCGCTTTTGACACCCGACTTTTTAAAACTGATAAATTTCGTGGAAAATTTTAATTTGATCAAATATCTTAAGAAGCTTCTTATTTTGACACTAGTATGTCAAGTGGTTTATGACTCATTATTTTCATTATAATTAAACATTATTTACTAAATAAAACAAACCTAAACCTAATTCATTTAACCTAAAAATTATACTAGTGTTCCCTCATTATTTCACAAGTGTAAAACTCTCATTTTTTTTTCTCCTCTCTTTGCCGTGAGCCTTGCCCCCTTTTCTCGCTTTGATTTTCTTTCATTTTTCTACTAAAACATACTAAATAAAACCCTAAATATTATCCTAATAATCTCTAGTATTTGTTAGCTAATTAGTGGATATAGAAGCTTACTACTTTGGGTATATTTTTGAAGGTGAAGACGAGGACTTGGGTGAAGATATAAACCTAGATAATATAATAGACCCGGATAACCTCTAGCTTGCCAAACCAGGGTGACTAGTTATATCTCATTTTAACCTCTTTGTAAATTAATTTGTTTTGTTATTATAATTTTATGATTATGATTTTTATGTTAAATATGTTAAACATCACCTATATGAACTTGTATGTTTATGTGTTAAATAATAAATGATAATAACTAAATATATAGTTTACTAGTAATGATATAGTAAAATGAGAGTATGTTTAGCTAAATTAATTTTGAGCATTTTTAATTATGATTCATATGATTTTTATGTTTAGTTATGTTTTAATTAAGTAGTAGTCATATATAAAAATTATGTGAAATATTAACAATGAGTTTAAAGTGATTAAAATCGAAAATGAAAATTTATACACACATATAACATATCTCGGCATTTTCCATTTTTTTTTACTAAATATTCACTTTTAATTTTTGTAAATAATATGTTAGAATAAGTTAGTTAAAAAGGATGCTACCATGCAAAAATAATTAAATTAGGAAAATAAATTATAAGTTGTTAAAATCAAAATTAGTGTTCTTGAGCTTATTTATGATCTTCATGAGTGTTCTTGATTTCTTCATGTTGATGTTCATCATTATTGTTCATTTTGATTATGTTTTATATTATGTTTGTTTATAATTTGTGTTTATGTTTAGTTGTTGTTTATATATATTGTTAGTATCATGTATTAAATCAACTTAAACATTATAAATCATTTAGATTAAAAAGTTAGAAAATTAAAGTGTTGAAAAACACTATTCATAATTATAAATAAAAGTTTTAGTAAATTTCATTTTAGTTTAAATCGTTTTAGTATAATTAGAATAATTAAAATATAAAGACTTTAAGCTAAAAACCGATAAAATCGAAAAAAGAAATTTTAGAACATACTAGTGCATTTTCACGGCATTTAGGCCATTTTAGGGTTAATTTTTATTTTTATCACTTTTTAGTTTATTGTTAATATAATTTAATTATTGGTTAATAAGTTAGATTTAAGAAATTAAAAGAAATAAATCAATTTTGACACATATATCATATCACACGACATTTCTATTTTTAATGGACTAAATTTGACTAAAATGAAATTATCACTAAGTCACTAAAGTTAAATAGTAATTAGAATTGAATTTTTGTATAAATCGTTTTAGTTATAAAGGAATTATGTTAAACCGATAAAAAAAATGCTTAGTATAAAAATGAACTAAATCGTATTATTCTTGCCTTTGCTATTTGGACTGTTGATATTGGACTTACGGACTTAAATGAATCATCCACGATACTATTATTTTTAAAATGAAAATCGCTAAATTTAGTTAATAGACGACTAAATTTAACTAAGTCTCATTTTAAAATAAATATCATTACCACTTTTTACAAATTGAACTTAACATTTTTAAAACTAATATTTTAAAATGAAAATCATTATCACTTTATACAAAATGAACTTAACGTTTTTAAAACTAGACTTTTAGATATTTTCAAAAATCACTAAATACAAACCGAACTTAACGTTTTTAAAACTAGACTTTTGAAATATTTTCAAAAATCACTAAGTACAAAAGCGAACCTAACGACTTTGAAACTAGAATTTTTGTACTTAGCAAATAAAATGAAATTTTAGTTTATACTTAGGAAATATATTAATATATATGAATACATTATAAAAATACATTATAAATGTAAAAATACGTACAAGTATAGGAATACGTATAAGTATAAAAATCATTATAAAATCTGAAGTATAAAAATACGAATACGATATAAAATCGATGAATAGTGACCAATGAATAGTGTCAAGTGAATAGTGATTTATGAACAGTAAAAAGTGAATAGTGAAATACTGAAAATAATTGAAAAATTTACTAAGTATAGAAAATTTAAAATGAAGAAGTAGATAACCTAAAGTGTTTAAAAAACACATAAATAAAATAGGAAATACTAATAAGCGCTTTGATTTAGAAACTTGAAAGCGTTAATAATTAACAACACTTCAAATAATAAGCAGATGTGTTATGTGATCATATGAAACCTACCATTCAAATAAAGCGTTTGTGGCGAGACTAGGAGAGTCTAGTAACATGTGATATGGAATATCAAATAAATAATGAATATTGAGTAAGTTAAATAAAAGGTCAAGCTTGGGCCCCAGATAAGGGAACGTCAATCGTGAGTCAAGTGGGGTTAAGATAGTCTTGTGGCGGTCGCCATTCTTGGGACAAGATAATTGAATATGCCAAGGCTTTTGTCTCAGGCTTTAGGAAATAGTCGTTTTATCACGAGTTAAGGTGCTCTATGATTAGCATAGCCCATTCTTAAATTGGATACTAGTGTACATGTACTAGACTAGGGTTTTATTCCTATTTCGCTAAAGTTATCGGGGCATCCGTGTCGATTTGGCGATTATAGCGGTGGTCTCCTTGCCGTGTTTAGATTCTTGAGTGGGCGCGACACTGGCATTCGTTCTTGCCACATGTAAAGATCACTTGGCGAGATTGTATCACGAAGTTGAATCATTTCGAACACTAGAGGATGAGATGCAAGTATTATAGTATTCGGCGTGGTTTACGAGTCGAGTAAGCCTTTGCACTATGGAAGTGAGATGCAATCGATCGTGAGTACAAAGGCCTACTCGATGGTCAGGCTAAGTAGCGGTATGTGTTGTGTGTTGTTTGATTAAATGAGAGCAGTGTGTACCATCTTGAAAATTAAAGACCACAAGTTTAAAGTGAATCAGTGCATGATGAGAATAATACGATACGTATGTATGTATGCGATCTGATATCGCTTTGTAATCTTGCTGATATGTTGTGATACTATGGCTATGATATTATATGTTATTTGCTTTCATAACTGAATATCATGCTTATATGATTTATCGCTTTAACCGCATGCTTATTATGACATATATGTCTTTACATGCTAATTGTATTAAGCATGTTTATGTTTTATCATAATGTTATGTTTATAAAGCGATAATATTAAACCAAAGTAATTGAAATCGAGGATAAGTATGAGCATAGCTAGTCACTTTGTCAGCTCATTGAGCATCCCCCATCGATTTATTAGGCGGGGTAATCATGGACCTAAGTCGGATTTTGGGACAGGGCCATGCAACGCGTTTTACGCTTTACTTTATGTCATTTGCGAGAGATTTGTAATATATAAGACGCTACTCTTTTAAATTTCCGTACACAGAGTTTGTTTTATTCAACTCTTGAATTACGATGTAACATTTTGGGTTTTATGTATAATTAATAACGCTGGTTTAAGACTTAATTAATTTCCGCCTTAGTAATTAAAGTCGACGAAAAACCAGGTTGTTACAGGGTATATATACTAAAAACCTCGGAGAAATTAGGAAATCCGGGGATAGAACCGAGCCAGGAAACCGCATAGCCTTATGCGGTTGCCCAGGCAAACCGCATAGGCTTATGCGGTTGCCACCCCAAACCGCATAAGACTATGCGGTTTGGAGGTGTGGCTTTTTGCGTAGTTTCCTAGTTCCGGTTTGATTATATCTCCAAAAGATTTAGTGTAATCCTTGCTTGTACGTCAAGGAAAATCCCTAGGATATTTCTGAGATATTTTGATGTTCAGGGCTTTGGAGTGAGGGCCAAAGGCTGGGTTTGGGCTCGGTTTTGGGCTCGAGACCCGGAAAAATGAAAAGGGTGTATTTGCATAGATTTTGTGAAATAAGGTAAGACGTGATGCTGTATTTTGTGTAAGAGGAGGCTAAAGGGAAGATCTAGCCGCCGGGCCTAAATTTAGGGATTTAGGAATGCTGAATTAGACCTTGTTAATGTAAAAGGCTAGCCAGTGCAAATGCGAAGCTCATGCCAAATGAAGCGGGACAAGGACCTAGCTAGACTCCAAGTGGACAAAATGAACGTTTATTTAAAGCGATGTGAAGCGACCTTAATCATTTTAACATTTCAAACGACTCAAAATGAATTCGACATTAGTTAGAACCGTTTAAGTCAACGTTAAAGCATGCGTAATAAAAGTCCGTGTTACATCACAGGGTTTTGTTTGGGAGGGTACGGATATGGGTATCCACAGAAGGAAATAGTGAGACTTCATGGGGTACCAAAGGACATTGTCTCAGACCGTGACGCAATGTTTATTTCCCATTTTTGGCAAAAGTTGCACACGTGCTTGGGGAGCCAGTTAAAGATGAGTACTGCCTTCCACCCACAGACGGATGGACAAACTGAAAGAACAATCCAAACCTTGGAAGATATGTTAAGAGCGTGTGTACTTGAGTTCAACGCTAATTGGGAGAAACAACTACCGCTAATTGAATTCTCCTATAACAACAGTTACCACGCCAGTTTGAAGTGTGCACCGTTTGAAGCACTTTATGGAAGAAAATGTCGAAGCCCATTGTGTTGGGATGATGCAAGTGAAAGCATGGTGCTAGGACCCCAAACAGTGCAAGAACAAATTGAGCACATTAAGGTAATACGAGAAAGGCTGAGAGCCGCGCAAGACCGTCAAAAAGCCTATGCGGATGTTCGTAGGAGATCGATCGAATTCACAATCGGAGAAAAAGTGCTCCTCAAGATTTCACCAATGAAAGGTGTTCGTAGGTTTGGAGTCAAGGGAAAATTAAGTCCTAAGTACATTGGTCCATATGAGGTTCTTGAGAGAATTGGTGAAGTTGCCTATCGTTTGGCGTTACCTCCGAATCTAGATCGAGTACATAATGTCTTCCACGTATCACAACTAAGACGGTACCAAAGTGACCCCTCACACATATTGGAGCCTGACGAGGTGGCGATTGAACCAAACTTGGCCTACTCTGAAAGACCAGTAGAGATCCTCGCTAAAGAAGTTAAGACCTTACGGCGCAAGACAGTTCCACTAGTGAAAGTGAGATGGCTAAGTCAAAACACGGAACACGCAACATGGGAAACCGAAGCCTCCATGCGAGAGAAGTACCCAGAGCTGTTTACATTAGGTACTGACCACTAACATACCTTATGCGCTAAAATAAATTTCGAGGACGAAATTTTCTTAAGGGTGGTAGACTGTAATACTCTGTATTAAAATAATATTATATATATAATATTAGCACTAGAATTAGTAGAATCTTTTATTAGTATTGTTTTATTATCGGCTTTACATTTTAAATCGACGAAGACTAAAACAATATTTTTCATAACTTCTTTTCTCGACAGAAAAATATAATTAATTCTGTGACGCCCACTTTATGGACGGTACATTTGGTTTCGTGATTAAATCATTTATCATAATATTTCCAACCAATGTCGTACAGTTATGTCATTTTACGACAGATTGTATTCTACGGAACCATATCTCGACCAATCATTTTTCCGCCACATGTTAAATCCTCATCGGTTTATGTCACCCTTGTGACACTTGTCTCCCATGCACTCGGAGGAGGACATTTGTCCCCCATGCACCAAAGGTGCACATGCATGTGAACACTTGTTCACCATGCACCCAAAAAGATTGCCACTTGGTGGCCGTGCCTTAAGTTAGGAATTTTTGGTCAAAATTCATGGTATTTGATCATCTTCATCTCCTTTTCTTCTCCTCCTTGTGCCGTATAAACTCCCTCCATTTCCTCCATTTTTCTTCCATCTGTTCTTACGATAAACACAAGCTTGATAGTCTATTTTCCATATTATTCAATACCCTTAATTTTCAAGTCGATTTAAAAGGTAAAAGCTATCTTTTTCGAGTAGTAATTTTTATAGTTTAGTGTAGTGTTTTGTAAGCTAACTTGTCTTTCTTTTGGTCATAAAACCATGTCATGAAGCCGAAGGAGAGGAAGAAGACCTTTCTATTTTTGACGGTATTGTCGATCCCGACAATCTTTGAGCCGTGTCAAGGTGAGGGGACATGCATCTTCACCTCTAACATCATGTGTTTCATTTTTAATGCAAACTTATGATTTAAGTATATATTTTAGCCTATTGTCAGTGTTTGTGTCTTCTTGTTGTTGTTTATTCCAAGTTGTGCCATCATAATTACCTTGTTGAAATTTCATGTTTTAGAACATAAAATAAATTATAGATTAACTTGTATGCATATGAGTAAATTGTGAATTAATTTATAGAAAAATAACTTGTGAATATTGTATGTTGCTTAAAATGAACAAGGATTTAGTATCATCTTCACCACTTTATAATTTATTTAATCTCATGTTAAAATATTTATTTTATGTATAAATGCATGCCTAACTTTGTTGCTATGCTATTTATTTTAGTTGCATTTTTTATCATGTCAATATACGCAAAATTATGTTTGCATGAGCTATACTTCGTATTTTGCCTTGAAATTTTTATATGATGTGTATTCTGATGTTATTGAATGGTGTTTTAAATTTCGTAGCTTTTAGATTTATACTTCTTCCTAAATAAAATAAACAAGGCATAAATTTACCTTAATTCGTTAAATAAGTAAATCTAATTATTTTGATCTGAAACTTTTCCGTACATTTCAAAATATGTTTATCAAGCTACTGTTAAAATTTTGTGTGAAAATATTAAGTTTTGACCCTCCATTTAATTTTTACAAACTTATTGTTATATATCGTTTTTAATTTATTTCGTGTACCAAAAAAACTTATTTTTAAAAACGATTTTAACCCAAGGTTGTATATATTCTGGAGAGTTCAAAAATAATTTTTAATAATTTTTATGAATTAATTCATCTTTGGGCATATTTTATATTTAACCGTTAAACAACCGTAAATTATTATAAGTAATATTATGTTCATAAAATGATTTTAATTTCTAACCTATATTCTCCTATTAAACTTGTTTTCATAATTTAAAAGACACATAACCCCAAAGTATATGAAAACATAATAGAATATTATTAAAATATGTATAATCTTAAATTTACAAATAAGGACTTGGCTATGTCTTAACTTGACTTCCACTAGCAAGTTTTGACTAAGTCATTATAATATACCTTGACCTTGACCAAGTCAAACATTGACCTATAGTCATTTGTTGACCAAAGTCAAAGTTGAGCAACTCTTAAATAAGCTACTTAGAAATAAGCTACTTAATCTACCCTAAACGTTATATCGAATAATGAACCTTAATCTACTCCTCAAATAAGAATTTCCAAAGATAAATAATTAAAAGACTTTCATACAAGATAAACAAAGATCGCAATTATATATTAAAAGATACTATTCTGGGCCAAAATTTGGATATGTCTCAGATTGTTTGTGACCTCAGAGCCCTTGTGCCTTAGATCATAAGTGGAAATCATAAAGCTTATGTCATTTAGCCTTTAACTCGCCAAGACGATGATTAATGCCGCTTGGATTCAGTCGTCATGGGTGGAAATCATAAAGCCCATGATGCGCAACTTTAGCATGGGTACATGGTTACGCCATGTATCTCTATCACATTCGACCGCTGTCTCTAAGTCTCTGAGTGGAAATCATAAAGCTCATGTGACCTCTAAACACATGTCATCCTAAATCATCATTTAAGATTTCTTTTAAGCCATGTTTGTTTGGGCACTCTTATGCAATGGTCAAATGATCATCCTGACGGAGACGACTCAAAAAAATCTGTTGCCGTAAGTTGAGGAATGCTAGGAGTCACCGCTTAGGAGTACAGAGCAATGAGAAACCTTTGGGAAGGTCGTCATTGGTAGTAGTCGTCCGGTACCATTGAAAGAGTGCGGGGGTGGGTATATCTTGCATATAGACAAGAGTACATGATCGACTCTGCTACTTAATGGTATCTTGGCACTTGTTATATTGTTGTTACGAGATTCGATATGATATTATTATGTAATCTGACCTCGAGGTAGTAAGTATGTCTTAAGTGGCCTCGAGTTATTCTGCAGATTCACTCCCCTGGCGGTCCTTTGATCTTTGCTGACCATACTTGTGTTCGGTCACATCGGAACTAGGGGTAAGATGTAAACCTCCTAATGCAGGTGTGATTAGCGGGATTGATGTATTCCACCCATATGAAGTGATAATGGGTAAGCTTTATATGAGTGAAATCCATTAGTAGCCACGTCCGCGCATTGTTTGAAACTTAAAAGCGTTTTCCAAAATCAAATGGCTACGGTTTTACGTAATGATTAGTTTGTGCTATATAAACTCTCCTATATCTATGAGAATCGTAACCATATAAAGAGGGTGAAATTGGAGAATAACTTTGGTTATACCTTCTTACTTTTTGTAATGTGATGCTTTATACTTTCGTTACATGCTTATGATGCTTTAGAACTTCTAGCACATAATCTTATACTTATATTACTTATTTTATACTCATGTCGTCTATGTTCATAACTTGAATTGTCATTTAACCGGTTGATCACCTAATTGATGCATTATCATCACTTGCATATTTGGTATCATGATTAGTTTGCATATAGCTACATAGTTTTGCATAATTATAACTTGTCGCCTAACATGTGGATCACAGCGCTTACGCATCATATTCATGTTCGTATTCTTTATGCTCAGTAGTGCATGTAGCATCATGTCTAGGGTTACTTGCATACAATAACATAAAAAGGTGTAAAATATATACCAATGAATCATAGGGCTGCATTAGAACATGAACCATATGTTTTGTTATTGCGTGGATTAATGTGTGCTCTCCTCAGGTGCTATGTGAGTGTCAACCTGCTTGGGATGCATTGGATGCTTGGATGATTATGCTTACTTCTTCTTTTTGTATGCGCGGTTTGGGACGTTACGAGAGAGCTCTTATAATAAATAATCTTGCACTAGTTGAGAGCTCAACTTTTGTACTCCCTCTGTTTCAGTGAATTGTTTACAGTTTGACTTTTTTGTGAGGGGAAAAAAGTCAAACTGTAAACAAATGACTGAGACAGAGGGAGTAGTATACTTTGTTACATCGGCTTTTTATAGCCCTCCTTTTCGTTTCTATAATCGTTAGTTTTTGCTGTAACACTCGGTTACATCGACCTTTAGTGGTCATTATCCTAATCTTTTAAAGTCTTCCGCTAATTAAAGTTTATGCTTCCGCTAGATTTTTATAGAAAGTCATATATATATATATAACCGGGGTGTTACATTATTGGATAGTTGTTTGTAAATTTCCTCAATTTTATTGTATATCTTGAGTATACTATAAGGTACTTCATCTGTTTAAGTGAATTGTTTACATTTAACTATCAAATGATTGAGATCGAAGGAGTAGTAACCTTAGGACCCAAGTAGTACAAGCCCAGCCCAATCTAATAATTCTGATTTGAATAGCGCTAATCACCATATCAAGTTACGTTGCGTTAAAAGGCCCAATCTTACAAGTGTAGCTGCTACACTGCTTCCAAGCGATGTCGTTTTCGTCATCCTAAGTAAAAACTAAAAAAAACTAACGGCTTATCCATCTCCTTTAGTACGAAACCTCTAATCTATTACTACATGGCTTTGGAGGACACCATTCATAAATCCAACTTAGAGGCTGATGAAGCATCTCGGGATTCAATGTCGTCGGAGAAACTTATCGGAAATTTCGGCCTTAGAAAGACGGTTCTCCAACGTGGAACAACATGGCAAACACCGTCTCCTGGTGACGAGGTTCAAGGTATGAACTCCAAGGTTACAAAACTTGTTTCATACGTACCTGTTGAAAGCCAAGCTCTTCTTTACAGTTGTCCGTCGTGTATGTTACAGTACACTATACGGGATACGTTCAAGACGGATGTTCATTGGGCTCCAGTTATGACCGAGGAGCGCCCTTCAAGTTCAAATTGAGACAATGTATGTTGTCCTTTGGCGTAATAATAGTCCGACTAAATAACGGGCCTCGACCATCAGCTTATCTTAGGCGGTTTTTTATACATTTGAATGAATTTCGGACCTACTCAACTTTTACTAGGTGAAGTCATTGAAGGCTTGGATGAAGGGATATCATCAATGAAGAAAGGGGAGAAAGCCATTTTCACAATACCTCCCAATTTAGCCTATGGAGAGGCCGGCTTTCCGCCCCTTGTTTCGCCTAATTCAACCCTTATATTTGAGGTCGAGATGATCTCCTGGACCATCATTAGGGATGTCACGGGAGACGGAGGTGTACTAAAGAAGATCATTGTCGAGGGAGACGGGTGGGCGTCTCCTAAATATGGTGACGAGGTCTTAGGTATGAGTAATCGCTTCATTTTACATTACGGCATTTCAACTGATCCTATGACCTCCATACATACATTTATCTACCTAGTCGAACCGATTTACATACAGAACTAATGATGTTTTACTCTTATCTAGTCAAGTATGAAGCAAAGCTTGATGATGGCACACTACTTAGCAGTGTTAGCACATCTGAGGACATCATCACTTTTCATGTGGGTGATGGTTAGTAAATCTTACAGTCCTTGCAGAAACTATTTGTATATTTGTTCGTGTATGAACATAACATAGCAGCTCATATTTTCGGTTCTGATTTCCAAATCGAATGAGCTACATGAGCTTACGAGGACTGTTTTTACAGGCAAATTGTGTCCAGCAATTCAGAAGGCAGTCACGACAATGAAGAGAAGCGAGAAAGCTGAGTTATCTGTTAAATTCGACTGTACGTTCATAGTCCTCTTTATTTCAATCTACTATTAGAAATGGGTACAGTACGTAATAACTTCAGTGTAGCCTGTGTTTAGATGGTCTTGGAGTGCAAGATGTAAGTCGAGCTACTGACAAACGTGGTTGCTCCACCGTCATTTCCAACATGACGATATATCTCGAGCTTTTGTCGTGGAGAACAGTTGTTGACATTCTAGGTGACAAAAAGCTCTTGAAGAAGACTATTTGTGCTGGGGAAGGTATAGATCATCCGAACGAAGGTTCTTCCGTCAAAGGTCTCCACTTCACGAGTCCCTTTGCAGCACTACCTGTAATTTGAATGTATTTTTCTTGTTTATGAATGGTAAAATTCATTGTCGATTCATCAGTTACATATGTTGGCAAGCGAGAAGACGGAACCATAATCGAACAAAAAGGGTCTGTTGAAGAGCCATTCGAGTACATCTGCTTAGAAGGTAAGTACTTGTTGGTAAACTAAAACAACTTACATTTTCCTGTCATTTGAGTTATGCTGATGTTGACTAATGATAGATTGTTGCATTGTTTGACAGATCAAGTTATCGAGGGCTTAGACAGAGCAATAATGTCGATGAAGAAGGGAGAAAAGGCGCAAATTTTTATCCCTTCATACATGCTCCAAGGTACTGAAATGTCGGAAACTGTCTCCGGTGACTCAAGGCTCATCTATGAAGTGGACTTGCTTGATTTCGATAAGGTACATGCATAGCACTATATTGCCAGACGAAAATGAAACAATTGTTGGTCAAACATGCACGCATTCGAACGTGACAAATTCAACCTTGAACCCGTGTCATAAGTACTGTCGACTCACCCATCATTGACTATGCTACCAATCTTTGACAACATGTGTAATCTAATAATCCGTACTCACCAAAACTTAACCCCAATATCTTAAAGTTTTCCGCTGATTGCTGGTTTGTAGGAGATTGAATATGCATGTCCCTCCCGTCGTCTAATACGGACTATTTCTGAATTACCCATGTCGGTATAAAACGTTTCTATTTTCAGGCAAAGCCCTTTTGGAAGATGGACACACAAGAGAAGATTGAAGCATGTGAGAAGAAGAAAAAAGATGGAAATTCATTGTTTAAGGCCAACAAGTTTTGGCTTGCATCCAAAAAATATGAGAAGGAAAGAATTTTCAGTTCGTACCATTTCATTCCTAACATATAAATATAACCACTCATATGAGACGGTCTCACAATAACCCAAAATCAATCCTACTTTGGTCTCGACAATTGAGTTATTCCTGTGATAAAGTAACATTCGAGTAATGTGTGCAGGCTGCAATGTTTGTTCAGTTTAATCACACCTTCACCGATGAAGAGAAGAGCGTAGCAAAGGCGCAGCTGCTATCTTGTGATCTCAACAATGCAGCCTGTAAGCTGAAACTTGGAGACAATGTCGGAGCTGCAAAGTTATGCACTAAGGTTTGAACTCGCTTTAACGTATTTAAATTTGACATATTGAAGTTTGTTCAAGTGACTCGAAAATTTGGTACGGTGTGTCAGGTTTTAGAGCTCGATCCAAACAACACCAAAGCCCTCTTCAGAAGATCCCAAGCGTACTTGAATACCTCTGATTTAGACAAAGCTGAGGTCGATATCAGAAAAGCCCTAAAAACGGATCCAAATAACAAGTATGCTCTTCCCAACTCTATTCCCCATATGTGCATCTAAACGCTTCATTAGTAAAACCTCATCACCTAGCGAAAACCGACATGTTCATAACCCAACTTGTGTTGCAGGGATATCAAACTTGTTCTCAAGATGATAAAGGATCAACAAAAGGAGCACGCCTTACACCAAGCTGAGCTATTCGGTACAATGATCTCAAAAATGGTTTAGACGGTTTTCCTAGGGTTCAAGCTTCATACGGTTACGACTAGTGTCTAATGTCTATCTACCTTACGACTCTTTCAAGTCCAGTAAGTCTCAACACTAGCCTGTCATATTCATGATCATATTCAGTTAGTCTTATCATGCGACAAAAAGGCATTGCTCAGTTTCTCAACCGGCACAACGCCTTGGACAGGTTTGACAACAACGCATCGCTAAAGCCTAAAGGACGTGTTTTCAACATCTGACGAAGAAATAGACCCGTACTTAACCAAACAGATCATTTCACACACGAAAGATGAATATAGGAGACAATATTATAGGCATAGCGCACACGATATAACGCAGTCATTAGAAGAAGCATCTTAAAACTCCCATAGTAGCAAACCAAGTTATTGACAACCGTTAGTCAAAAGAGAGTAAGCCAAACGAGAACTTTAATCGATTGCAAGCGCACTGCATCCAGCAGAAGGTGAGCATAGTGCAGTGATTTCTGAACATAGTGCAGTGCTTAAAAGAAGGTGAGCTTCGAATTGCAAAAGGACTACGGTTGAACTTCGATGTTTTATTGTTAAACTTGAGCTTTCACATAAGACCTGCAAAAAACAATGACTGAAATTGAGCACACAGAAGTTAATGAACGCATTTCATTTCATTTGAACAATTTAGCCATACTGGCGAAATTCCAGATGTGGGACCTATAGTTCATGCACCTTCAGTCTCAAATACCTCATCGGTAACCCACGTTATACCAAAACGACACCAACAGATATGAAGTTACGGTGCATGATAATGTATCCTATAAACTGTGAAGAAATGAATTAAAGATGACAATGATGATTGATGATGATGATACCGCACCAGCTCTAGATAGAAACTCCGTGAGATCTCCAGGCAGCTTGCCACCCTCAAACTTCATCAACGCCTCACAGATCATGAAATCACCTTGATAATAACTGCAAAAGAGAAACCAAAAAGTTTTCGTAATACAGAAAAGGTAAAGTTTTTGGAAAAACTAGCTCAAATGTCATCAGAAGGCTTTGATCTCGTCGGTAACTGCCTGTTCCTATTCGATTACCATCACCTTTAGGAATTAGGATGACAATTTTCCATGACTATTTTAGAGGAAACCATGGCATTGTTGAGGTCTTGTTCAGAAAGTATCCTTATGAAAAGAAGGCGACAAATTACGCAGCAATAAATATAATAGAAAGGGTGTTCGAGAGTAGAAATCGTTTGTTCCTATGGAAAGTTCAAAAGTCAATGGGAAAATTTCCCACGCTATATTTAACGAGGGGCATATACAAATGTGCAAAGCGGAAAAACGAGAACAGGAAAAAATAAATTAATTAAGGTCTTAAGACAGCAACATGAAGAGGCTTGTTCGAGGCCAAATGCATATTGTATTATGACAGGAGCAGCAAAGCCGCTCGTTAATCTAATAATGTCAAGTTGATTTCAGACGACGGCTTCACCGTCTGATTGCAGCATATTAATGTTTACCGCTTGCACATTTTAAGAAACAGATTAAGGGTCCAATAATCTAAGCGCACAATTTCGTAACAGTTCGGAAGAACAGCATCTTACATATTATCAGAAAAATCTGTGTCATCTCCATCAGTTTCATCAATATCAACTTCTGCTTCTTCCATGGTTTGAGCAAAAGTTTTAGGGTTTAAGTTGTACATAAATCTATTACAAGACAGACAAAGAATGATTAGAACAAAGCAACAGAAACAATTTTACATCAAAATTTCGGACATATAACTGAATACGAGAGATCTTCATAGGTGGTGTAAGCTTTTACCTCTTTTTCTTGTTCCCTCCAGTTCCTTTGTAAGTACCCACCCCATTTTTCTTGTCGAGAAGGATCAAACTTTCAGTGAAGCCGCAAGTGAACCAAGAGCGCCAGCGTCCACAAAGGCGAAGCTGTTTCATTTCCTTTGTACTTGGATCACAAGACACCATTGTTCCTCTTTTAGTGAATCCTAGAACATCTCCGCTTTTCCTTAAACATTGTACCCATCCTAAACCCGTAGCAGAGTCCAAATCAATGGCAACCAATTGGCACCACGAGCTCCCTACATTGTATTCATTCTTAACCCAGATTTCACATCGTTTCATTTCCTTCCCCGCAAAACCTCCCTTCAACTCGAAGTAAATGACCGATAATTTCCCATCATAATCAGAAACGCTGAGACTAAGAGTATTAACCTTGCTAAGGGGCTCGGGTAACTTCATTTTCTTAAACTTCTCTTCCGCAACATCAAACAACAGCAGCCAGCTCTTTAGAAAAACGCGTGTTTTAGCGTCCCTCTCCCAAGAGATCCAGTGAATATTACCGTTCAGAAAACACTGTGACCACCTAATATCACACACGCACTGGTCCACAAGATAGTCAGCATAAACCCATCTCCATTTTCCTTCCTGGACCGAGTATAGTTCAACCCTTGGAGGGGTCGTATCCAAACCATCCGTACCACGAAGATAAACCAACCTCACCACTTTGTGATCACCCTTCTTAGAATCATACCCGAACCCCAGCATTGATATATAAGCACCCACCGTTACCTGGTAAGTCGCTCCAGGAACAGGAAGTTTAATGTACTTTCGGATCAAAGGGTTCCAAACAACGACGGTGTAGGTGTAACCGAAGAGGTCGTCAGAGAGGCATATCAAACCACCGGCAGAACCCACGACACGAAAGTGCTGTCGAATTTTTCCAGGAACAAAGGGACAAGTGAACGAGTGTCGGACATTAAGGTCATCCCCTTTGTTTTGTTCAGCTGAATCATGAAAGAGAGTGTGCTGCTCTTGATTTTCAGGGGATTCGAGGAACTGCCTGAACATAACAAGACTATTGGCAGCATTTTGGGAGTAATTCTCAAGGTGAGTAGTTATAAAAGGAGGTGAAACAATGAGATTGTTCCAGGGTTTACAGACACAACGGCATTGCCCGAGAGTCTTCACAGGAAGGTGTTTCAGGATTTCAGACCAGATTTCATTAGTGATACCTTCACTCATGTCTGACATTTTGACAAGTACGCAGCTGAAAAACAATTAACATGGAGATTAACATGGGAACCAAAGTTACTACAAAACACCATTCAAAGCTCAAAAATTACGATATGCAGTTCATGTGAACCCATACCGTAAGAAAATTGTTTACAGACATTATATTCTTTATAGGCTTTATGACATGAGATTGAATATAATGACTAGAATTTGGACGTGAAGACTGAAGACCAATTCACAAACCCAAGTTGGATGCGACACGAGTGTCGAACGTACAAAACACCGTTTCGACAAATAGGTGATACGAGGACACAGTCAAACAAATGTCGTTGAAGCACACGACATAACATGTCAACATATAAAACAAAAAAACAAAACTCCAACTCTATCATTGTGAAAAGACCCTTAGTAACACTTCACATGTAAGTCCCACATCGATCATGGAAGTAAGAGTTGATCACTTTATAAGGCTAGAGATTACTCCTCCCATCACCAATTGGTTTTGGGATGGAACCCTCTATGCCTTATGAAGTGGACTCTCTCCTTTCATTTGTGGGTGTGGCCCAGGCCCGTCTCTGGTTTCACAATCATTCATGCTTTCGATTAGAGATAAAAGTGTCGAAGTAACATAAATTCTTGGATTACGTATGAAACCGAGATTTATTATCTCTATTATTTCCATCTTTTACACAGAGAAGCAATAAACGAGCTAAATGATGCAAAATCTAACCAAACCCCTTCAACAAAATAACAAAAAAAAAAAAAAAAAAAAAAATTTGAACACATTCTCTCAAAATTTCTGAGATTATGTATCAGGAAAAACAAAACCCTACTTCCATAAAAAAAATTTCAAAATGTCACAGAAATTGCCATGATACTTTACTAAAAAAATGCATGAAAATAAATTCATACGTTATAAATTACGGAGTAATACGGAGCAACTAGTTCATGTGTTGGAAAAAAAAAATTAATAATAAATTATAAATTGGATCATAAAATGACTTCAAATTTCACACAAACCTATGATACAATTACAAAGCGTTATTCAAGTGAAGTCAACAAAATTACAGCAGTGATAATGTGTAGAATTATTATACTTGAAATTACATGGAACTCAAATGAGAGACTTAAATAGATTTGATAATTGAGAAGACGTACAGAGATAGAGTATGTTACAGAAGAGAGAGAAGATCGAGGATGTTGAGCAGGCTGGCTTTCTTTTGTGTAGCAGACTATTGAATGCCTCTTGTGATGTGTTATACGAGTATATATGTAAGTGATCCTCACATGCAGACAAAACTTTCACAATTTACCTTCAATCGTACGGAGTATAACACTCTTGCCATTTCACTCATTCTTTTTCGTTTACATATGGGTTTTTATCAGACACTACCTTAAGTTTAGGCCAAATTGTGAAGAACTATTTTAAGTTTTATTTTTTGTGAGGAACTACCTTACTTTTTGATGGAGCGTTATTAGTAGGTATTTAGAAGTCAGTTTTATATATTTTGAGACACTTGGAGGTTTAATTAGTAGTTATTTTGATATATTTTGCATTGCGGTGAATAATTTGTTAATTGTCACTTTTATAATACTTTTAATGATCAAGACGGTTCGTTGCTGCTTCCGCGACGAATATTCACTTGTACTCGAGAAATAAGAGGACGTGAAGAATAAAGAAGTTCAAGAGAAAGAATAAAGACCGAGTCAAAGAACAGTTTTTGGAAATAAGAAGGCTTGTAATTTTATATTATTTTAATTATTTAGGTTTTAGGAAATTGCATATATATATATAGGTTTGCTTTATTTTTATGAGGAGAACATATACTACACAACTTCTACTGTTACTTTTTCTTTCTCATCTAGACCTAGTTTTTATAGTTTTGTATTATCAATTTCTAGTTTGTAAATTCTCAAACTTGATACGATCGATTGAAGCGGCGGTAATTAATCTGTGAGATTTCAATTTCTCTACTTTCTCTTGAGTATTATTCAATTGCTTGTGTTTAATTATTGATTTTAATCTTGATTAGAGTGATCAACTAATTAGGGTTTTTATTAATTCATATGCTAGATTTGATTATTGGCTCAGTTTGCTTTATTAATCTTATCGCGGTAGCAATTGTGATTGATTTATTGTACTCAGTTTGTCGTAAGTTAATCATAAAAGTAATTGAATTTGTAACTCGAGTATTGACAGCGTTGTTAGTACTAGTTATCTTTATTGATTCTCATGCGAATTCTTCTACAGACTTGAACTTGACTCGCGTGATTTGGGTTAGTCCTAGAAAGGGTAACTAGGGCATCGGTTTTGACCTATTTACTGACTTAAGAGAGAATACGTTAGTTAATATAATTGAACTGTATTAACTTTCACAATAAAGTGCTCAGGATTAGTAGGTTAATTGTTTTCAGTGATCAGTGATTTTATCGTTCGTGGATCTCGTATTGTGTCAAGTATTTCCCCTATTGATTTGCTTAGTTTAGTAATTGTTTTTACGTCATAGTAGTTTAGTTTAGGAACTTTAGTTAAAATCCCTTTAATTCTAAGCATTTTTACTCTGCATTATCATACACATTAATTAGCTTAGTCCTTCTCTCATGCGTTCAATCTCTTTACTTTCACTATATTGCTATTTTAGTAGTTAGTCGAGTAAGTGATTATAAATTTACTTTGACGGCATACGACTTTAAGCCCGTCAAAATTTGGCGCCGTTGCCGGGGAAGGCAATAGTTTAATTTTTGTGTCCTAGTGTAGAGTTTCGATGTTTTTGTTCTATCACCTTATCTCTCTTGCGTATTATGCATTGTTTAAAGAGCCATGTCGTGGAGTAGCGGAGAGATACGTGTCATGTACTAGTAATATATATGATACTGCGTGCTGTAATTTGATTTTTATTTACTATTATCAATTTTACGGTGGATTTGCTAGCATGTTTGACAAGTTACTACGAGCACTGACTTGCTTCGCTTGCGCGACGACACTTGAGTTAGAAGTTTGAAAAGAGAAAAAGCGTTGAGCAAACGACGTTAAACAAAAGCGCTATCGGGGAGGCAACCCTTGAGTTACTGTTTTATTGTACTTTTTTAGTTGAGTTTTCTTTTATTAAATGGGTGCTCGTGACGGTTTGTTACATGTTTCAGGAAATTCGTGCGTAAGAAGTCAAACTGACATGAAACACTTGTTTTTCTATCTAAAAAAAATTAAAAAAAAATTTAAAAAATAAAAAATAAAAAATAAAAAAAACACGGAAAATTTGAAGGAAAGGGTCGAGTGGATACATAAACTTTTTGGCGACTTACATGCGAGCTTAGCGCGGGCCCTACGCGACCTCTCTCCCCTCCTTCCTTATTTTTCACTTGAAAAAAAAAAAACAAAATCACAAAAAAAAAAAAAAAAAAAAAAAAAAAAAAAAACAAAGAAATAAAAAGAGCAGAACAAAGAGAAGGCGTGAGAGCGTAGAGCGGAACAACACCACCCTCCCACCACGACAGCTACCACCGCCCTCGACCTTCGGCACCCTTCCCTCTGCCGGCGACCGACACCGGCCGTGCCTCCCCGGAGCACCGTCACCACCGTTATTCATCCCACTCAAACCCTAATTTCAGATTTTGGGGGTTTTGTGCTCACAAGCTTTTGGGTCGAAATTGGAGTTACATGGAGGTCGATTTTGGGCCCTAATCGTATTTCAAGTGAGTACATGTCAGTTTATTCCCTCAATTGTGCGTGGTGAGTCACTTTTCACTCGGTTTCGATGCGTTTTGGGCTACACTCGATGGTGCTACGTTTTATTTGATTATGATCCCAATTGTTGCTGAAGTTGGGTCGAATGTTGGCTTCTAAGTGCACTCCAATAGTTTTGACGCGAGTTCCGTCCTTGATGTTGCTTGGTGAGTTGGTTTCATTTCGATTTAAGTGCATTATTGACATATACACGACTAGGCTGCAATTTCCCCACTCCCTCGCTCGAATTTGGTTAGTTTTGGGTCGTGTTACTGCTTGACATGGGTTTCGTGGACGTATCTGTCGAATTGATCAGTAGGTGGGTGTGTGCATCTGTCCTTGTTGTTACTGCTGGTGAGTATAGAGGTTATTATCAGTTATTGGGTCCTGCGGAGATTATTTGTTGAATTGCTGTCAAATTATGACACCGGTTTAGATAGGTGAGTGTGTCACTACTGTTTGAGGGAGTGTAGTGGTAAGCTAGTGTTATTCTTGGGTCGTTACGATGCTGCTTATTATCTAGTGAGGGCTGTTACTGAATGCACAGTGCATCTGAGTTCTGTAAGTTTGGTTTTGGTTCTGAATTCTATGACGCCGTCTTTGCTGATGACGGGTCTTCTCTGATCGAGGGAGTTGTGTTTAGTGTGAATTTATGATTGTGGTTTTGGTTTTGGTTTTGGTGCTTGAGTGACTATTCCAGTGGTGGATGTTTAGTTTTACTCGCTTTGATTTTGGTTGATGATACCGTCTTGCTGACGACGGTGATTTCGAGTTGAGGGAGTTGTTATTGTGAGTTTGAGCTTTTCTAAGATTTGCTTCAAGAATTGCGCGAAGAAGGTGTTGCTGTGAGTTTGCCCCACCTATTATTTTGTCTCAATACAACACATTGAGAACAATGTGTCGATTAAGTGTGGGGGAGAAACGCTTGTGATGTGTATATACTTTTATCTGTATTCTTGTGTGTTTCTTTACTAAAAAAAAAAAATAGAAAAAAAAATAGAAAAAAAACAGAAAAAATCAAAAAATACGAATAAAGTGAATCCCGGCGAGGTGAAAACCCGAAAGGGCACCTAGGCAAAATTGGGATATGTGGCCGAGGGCGGAGTGAAACCCCCAAGGGTGGGCACTCCGAGTAAAATGAAGAAACGAGTTGCGTGCCACGAGAGTAGAAGTGAGGTGAATAAGCTAGAGTGAAACCCGCAAGGGCGGGCACTCTAGGCAAAATGAGAGATTTAGGAAAAATAAAATGATTATACTACTTCCAAACTTTCGGCGTGGCGACATATGAAGGGTGACAAAGAAGGTCGGAAGGGTAGATTAGTGGCTACAGTGTGAAGAAATCGCGGTGCACAGAGTTATAGGCACCTCTCTT
The DNA here is from genome assembly GCA_023091065.1 of Dianthus caryophyllus. NCBI lineage: Eukaryota > Viridiplantae > Streptophyta > Magnoliopsida > Caryophyllales > Caryophyllaceae > Dianthus > Dianthus caryophyllus. The sequence goes on along the minus strand of CM041517.1, from coordinate 36,498,796 downwards.
GCGATTGGGTTTGAGTTGTCTTACGGAGTAGAGGCGTTTAGGAGCTCGCTTGTGTGGGTTGTATTTGTGACACTTGCTTGTTGTCATTGGGAGTCATTTGTAGCACAAGTGAGCCGGGATAGGTTGGAGAGATAAGGGGCGTAGCGTCTTTTTGTCATCGTATTTGTTTTGGTAGTCGTCGAGTCGAGAGAGATTTGGATCCTAAATCTAGTGAGTTGTTGCTTAGAATGTGAGTTGAGTGTATGAGTGGCTATCTCTAAGCCATTAGAGGGAGTTGGGGTATGTTGAGCTTGCATTGTCTTGAGTTCCCATGCTTTTGAGCTAGTGTTGGTTTGGTTTTTATGGCGTCCTTTGAGTTCACTCGAGGATGAGTAAAGGTTCAAGTGTGGGGGAATTTGATGGAGCGTTATTAGTAGGTGTTTAGAAGTCAGTTTTATATATTTTGAGACACTTGGAGGTTTAATTAGTAGCTATTTTGATATATTTTGCATTGCGGTGAATAATTTGTTAATTGTCACTTTTATAATACTTTTATGAGTAAATTGACGATTACATCCACCGTTTATGGCTGACATGAAACTTACATCCACATCGTTTTCGACTTTGTAACTACTACAGGGTTCAAAATCTCGGCCGAGTTGACTCGTCTCGGCCGAGGAGTCTCGGACTCGGTGGCCGCCGAGACGAGATAGGGCGAGATTTCACGGACCTTTCTAAAACAGTCCGAAATCGTCCGAGTTCGCCGAGTTGACTCGGAAATCGGATTTCTCGGCCGATTTTAAAGATGTAACTCGGGCCATCTCGGTTACCTGTAACATTTCTTTGTTTTTCGTTTTTTTTTTTTTTGGTGCAGAGGTTGGTACTTCACTTGGTAGGGATGAAGTTAGATTGACTTTTGAGAGGGTTTGGCTTTTCATGTGACTGTGAGAGTGGGCATGTGGTTATGAGAGTGTAACGTGTCTTTTTTTTTACTGTTATTTGATTTTTTATTTTTTTTGTGTTTTTTTTGTTTTTTAATTGATTTATAGTGTTTGTGTTACAATTTGGTTATCCCACCTAACCAATTACTTCGAAGTACTCCGTATTTTGTACTCCGTAAAATTACCAATCCAATTAAATAAAATTATTTTTTATTTATTAGTTAATTTTACATTATATAATTTAGTAAATTTCATTTACTCTTCTTTTTTACCTTCATAAAGGTGTCAACTACTCTAATCTATGTAGTTTTACCATTTCAACGCCTAAACACATATATCGACCCAACCGAGATTTTCATTACACTTTTAAAAACATTGTTATGTACATATTTAGACATAAAATAACATCATAAATATGTTTATATATAAATACCGCTAAAAAAGCTTCTAAAACAAAAATCAACCGCGACGAGCGAGTCATAGTCCGAGACAAGCGATTCAGGGCCGATACCGTGACACCGCGACCGCAACCGCGATCGCGACCGATACCGATATTTAAAACCCTGAACTACTACCACTATCTTTGGTTCAGTTAATGGTTACTACCATTTTTAACCCGAACCTAAAAACACCACTTGAAAAGACTAAAATGCCCTTACTTTAAAAAGCCCTCCTTTTAATCAGGCTTCCTCCCTGTTTCGGTTTTTTCAGTTCCTTTACACTTATCCTTCCTCCCTCTTTTGTTTCTTCACTTCAATTATTTACAGTATCCCACTAAATTGAGTATGCTTACTTACATTCATGAGTTTCTGGGAATTTCTGATTAAAAACGAAGTGAATTTCGATTAGGTATGTTTATTTCATCCTTTTTTGTTGAATTAATTCTGGGCATTTCTGATTTCATGAATTTCGTCCCCAATTTGGATTTTTCTGGGAAAATCGAAATGAATTACCAAATTCGCTCTATTTGATAATTTTGGATTTATTTCTGGGGAAAACCCTAATTTGTCGATTTTTTTTTTTTCTGTGGAGGACCCTAATTTTCGTGAATTATGTGTGGGGGAAAACCCTAAATTTCGTGAAGTTGTAATGTTTCGACCCAATTCTTGTATGTTAATTCATCCTTTTTTCCCTCATCTTTTTTGGGAAACTCTTCATGAATTAGCAAATTTTAGAATTTGGGAAAAACCCTCATTTTCGAATTTGGGTAATGTTTGATTTATTTCTCATTTGTTTTTGAAATTTGTGTTTAGGATGTCGATTCCTACAACTTTTGCTGTGCGTCTCCATGCTGGTGGGGCGTTTGTAATCCACAAAAAAACGATTAAATATGAAGGAGTTTTGGTGTTAATGGGTCAAGTTTCAAGACGGGAATTGACCTATCATAACTTGTTTCCGGTTTCTTGGGCGGTAGTTGAAGTGGAGAATGCCGAAGTATGGTGTTGGTTTTTAAGACTACTCATTGACGACTTGGGTAAAGACGAAGGGAACGGCTTGACGATCATGTCTGATCGACAAAAGGTACGACACTTCACTTACTGATTTTGTATACTTACTGATTTCGTTATATAGTATACTATCTGTATACTTACTGATTTTCAGATGTTAATTTGCTATTACTTAGTTTGCTGGTTTTTGTGATTGTGTTAACTTCAACTTCACTGTAAATTTCAGATTTTGTTTAGTGTTAATTTGCTCTGATTTTGTTTACTGTTTTTTCTGATTTAAGATTTTACCTCACTTGTATCGATTTTGTTTACTGTTTTTCCTGATTTAAAATTTCAGATTTTGTTTAGTGTTTAGTAAATATCAGTTGTATATTATTTTTCTGATTTGACCTCACTTGCAGGGACTCTTGGATGCGTTTGATATTGTCACTCCAAAAGCTGAAATCCGATATTGTGCGAGACACATTTGGAGCAACTTTAAGATCCAATTTGGTGGCCCCGTGTTCAAAGACGCGTTTTGGAAAGCCGCTTGGTCTACAACCGAGAACGAGTTTCGAGGACACCGTAAGTAAGGCAAACATGCTATTGAATAATGTTTGTGAGTCGTTTAATTCGGTCTTAAGGGAAGCGAGGGATAAACCAATTTTGTCTTTCATGGAGTGGATTAGAAGGTGGGTCATGAAGAGATTTTATGATCGTCGGACTGGGATTAATACGTATGAGGACAATGTGATGCTATCCGTGAACAAGTGAAGGAGAATTTCTTTCTCACATCGGGAAGAGACGTTACGAACAGCTGTCACAGGAGAGCGTGAACGGATTTGGCCCAAATGTGTCAAAGGCTAAACGCAAATTGGGATTCAATGCGTAGACTTACGAAATCTAAGTATGTAATAAAACCTTGTTTGTGGTAGAACCAATTGATGTTATTTTGTGTAAATCGACTTTAGTGTTGTCAACTATGTATTCAATTTGCTTGTAAGTTCGTCGAGACCTATGTTGTAGAACTACGTTGGTTTTTAATCGTGTTTATCGTTGATCTTTTTTTTCCTTTGAAATTAATATGTTTGTAATCATGTTTTTATTCGTGTTTGTCCGTAGGTTTCAACATTTCGAATAACTTAAACAACTTAACATTATCTTAAACAAAGTACAATGTTTTCAACTTACTACATCTTAAATAGACCACATTACACACTTGTGGATACCCATATCCGTACCCTCCCAAACAAAACCCTGTGATGTATCACGGACTTTTATTACGCATGCTTTAACGTTGACTTATACGGTTCTAACTAATGTCGAATTCATTTTGAGTCGTTTTAAATGTTAAAATGTTTAAGGTCGCATCACATCACACTTCAATAACGTTCATTTTGTCCATTTGGAGTCTAATTGGTCCTTGTCTCCGCTTCATTTGGCATGAGCCGCGATTCGCACTACAATTACCCTTTTACATTAACAAGTGTCTAATTCAAGATTCCTAAATTCCTAAATTTAGGCCCTGTGAGCTAAACCGCTATTTAGCCCCTCTTACACAAAATACAACTTCACGTCTTACCTTATTTCACAAAAACTATGCAAATACACCCTTTACATTTTTTCTGCCTCTAGTCCAAACCGAGCCCAAACCCAAGCCTTTGGCCCGCTCCAAAGCCCCGAACACCACAAAATATCTCGGGATTATCCTAGCTGCTTTCTTGAGCCACACGCCCAAATTATCACGTAATCTTTCAAAGATTTCACAAACCGAAACTAGGAAATTAGGCCTAGAACCACACCTCCAAACCGCACAAATTTTATGCGGTTTGGAGGGGAAACCGCATAAGCTTATGCGGTTTGCCCTGGCAACCGCATAAGCCTATGCGGTTCCTCGGCTTGTTTTTATTCCCTGCTTTCCTAATTTCTCCGAGGTTTTTAGTATATATAGAGCCCTATACCCTGACCTCGAGGACACAATTTGCAATCAGAATACATCTCTCTCTCTCACAAAACACAATTTACATCTTTCACATCTTAAACACACAAATCCTCTTTCACAAAAGCCTTAAGCACTCAAATCCTTGAGTTCAACACACCATCCCGTGTTGAATTCATCCTCCTTTCAAGTTCAAGAAGCGAAGCTCTGCCCAGATCTGAAGCGTCAGGACAAGGTAGGTATCGATCCACTTGGATCAAAGCTTTTTCTTATTTTCTATGGACTAACAAAGGGGTCTACACTTTAGCGCCCCCCCCGGCTTTGGCACCCAAACGCTTGCACTCCAAGTGTTCTATTTACTTGGTACACTCCATATCCGATGACACGCCAAAGTCGCAGATAAAGAATCAATCTTATAAAATAAACCAATGGACAATTGAACTTTATTTTATTTGTATGCATCTTGCACCTTCTTATTTTGCATTAAAATCAACTTAAACAATGAATTCGACCTTTAATCGAACCTGTATTCGTTAACAAGTTAAACATGCTAAATCGAGGGTTTTAATCAATCTTTTGCATCCAGATCTGCATTCTTTACAAACTTATCGCACTTGTAATGTAGCGATAACATTAGTTCAAATATCATTTCTACAAGGATTGTTCTAGGTCGAGAGAGGCTATTTTTACATAGGCTTTTCTAAAGGTTTTCATAAATCATTATTTGAATTAACTCTTTTCTAAAGTACCTCACCTAATCCAACTGGTTTCACAAGCCTTAGATCTAGGGGTGTCGGCGTGCTCCAAAATCTAGGACATGTTTTTAACTTAGAACATGGTAGCGAGTTCCTAATTTCGCGATAATTAGGTGGCGACTCCATAACGCTTCTTAAAGGTTTTTCCAACTTAATCTTTCCTAACTTTAAAATCCGCCCTTAAGCAAGACGCCGAGTTGGGTCCGATCCGGGGTTCCACAGTTTGGCGACTCCGCTGGGGACATCTTATTTTTAAAACCAAAAACTAGCTTTTTCTTTTTAAAAATAAAGAGTGAAACTGAAAGCCTCGAACAATCCAAGTATACATATTTGAGCTATGCACATTCGCTTAGAGTCCATTCCTTTTGGAATCTAGGCACCCTTTGCACCCTCGAGAGGTGGTTCCCACATGCGAGCTTGTCCACTCGATAAAGCACATGCCGACTAGCTTTCCTCTCGCCCCTCCACGGCTTGTCAGAACGGCTATCTCGACCGCCCAGTGCTCTCTTGAAAACCTATCGCCTGCCAGAAGGAAATGAAGGGGTTAAGTATCTGCCAAAGCGTACTCGAGGTAGTTGGAGGTGTACCCGACTGACTCATTTTTCACCCTTTTTGAGTCATACGTACAAGTTCGAGGCTATGCACTCCATAGTCTTTTTCAAAACGAGCATTTGCATTCATATCTTCAAAACTCGCTAAACGCTTCAAAGATAAACGAACCTAACATCTAACAAACTAACACTTTTCAAACAAAACTATCGCGAATTTTTGAAATAAACTTTTTCAAAACTTCCTTTTTCACTAACAAGCAAAAACCCGAGCAAGGAATAAAACCCGAGCTCGCGGATTTCGATCTTCTAGGTCATACGGCCTAGTCTCTACATTTAACATCCTCGACTCGACATGCTTATCGCTCTCGAGCCGTATCCTCTTCTTATACACATCCGACTCGAGCTCACCTCGGCAAATCACCGATATCGGTTCGACTGATGCAACGCAAAATCTTTTAAGATCGAGACGAGATGTGCGCACGCATCCTCGCCTCAAAAGCTTCCCTTAGCAAAACCTTTTCGAAAACTTCCTTTTTCAAGCTTAAAAGGTCTTTCAAAACAACGAAATGAGCTAAAATGAATGCCTAAAATGAATGTGAGTCTAGTGGGTCGAGTCGTGTCGCTAATATACAAAGTGAAATGCAGGCCTCACCGGATACTCGTCAGACTAAGAACCACTTAGTAATCCCTTACAAGAAACGAACCTACACCCGCAAATGGCCGCAAGAATGACGGTTACCGCACTCCGTGACCAAGTCACAAAGCTGACCGCTGACCTTGAAAGGCTTCTGGCCACCCACACCACTGAGGTGGAACGTATGGAAACCAAGATCAAGGAAGAGGCCGATAGGCACGCCAAGAAACTCCAAGCCATGGAAGAAAGGCTCTACGTCTCGAGCACCTACTCCATCCACAAGGAGAATGAAAACGTGCCTACTAGCATCAAGGACGAGCTCCCTAACAAGCTCGCCCTCAGTGACCTTCCTGTCTTCCAAGGACATGAGAGCCCGATCATCCACATCCGAGCTTTCAAGTCCCAAATGGCCATCAAAGGAGTCGACGCTAAGCATTGGCTAACTCTCTTCCCTCACTCTCTAGCAGCAGTGCCCAAGACATGGTTCTACTCACTTGACCCACAACGGGTCCCCACTTTTGAAGAACTCACAGTCGAGTTCGACCGACAGTATCGAGACAATGAAGACACTCAAGTTTCAATTCGCACCTTAGAAGTCCTATCTCAGAAGGACAATGAAGGCTTTACCGACTATCTTACTCGTTGGAAGAAGCTGAGCGGACAAATCCCCAACCGTCCCCGCGAGGACGAGCTCGCATCAAGTTCATAAATAACTGCGACCCGTGTATCAATTCTACATGAGGTACAAAGAACATTCGTAACTTCAAAGAACTAACTAAGGTCGGCACTCATATCGAAGATGACCTTAGGACTGGCACCATGGCTAAATACACCGGCCATGCATATCAAGGGAGCTCCTCTAAGTCCTCCCGCGCGGTCAAGAACGACGAAAATCGTACCGTCGGTAACCTTGATGATGACACCCTTGACGCCTTCGCAACTACCTTCTCGCCGCTTCCTAAGGCCAAGAGAAACTTCGACCCTCTCTTTATGTCCTACTCCAAGGCATTTCAAAGGTTGGTCGAGAAAAACTACCTACAACCGATCGGGCCTACTAGCGAGCCGCCCGAAGACAAGAAGCCTAAATCTTGGAACCCCAATGCCTTCTGTGCATACCACCGAGGCAAGGGGTATGACACCGAGAACTGCTTTAGGCTCAAGAACGCTATCCAAGATCTAATCGATCAAGGAAAGCTCAGCAAACCATCTCAACCCGCCAAGCCTTCAAACAACGAAAACCCGCTTGGAAACCATGCAATCTTCGTGGGGTCAATCCCTATTCTAGACTGCTCCTACCTAATCACACCCTCCGACGACCAAGTTAATTCGGTCTACTGGTCTGATGACGAAGACGACGAATATTGGCTACCTACTGACGAAGTGATAAGTCACATCAATCAACTTGCAAAAGACATCGATCACCTAAAAGCTCTACATCGCACCGCAGCCGAACGTTTGGAACGTCGTGTCCAAAAAGAACTTAGCAACCCAGTCTCGCTCGACACCCTCGAAGCTTTTCGTCAGAAAGACAATGAAGGCTTCGTCAAACACCTTACACAGTGGAGGAAATTACTTTCCCGAGTACCGAATCACCCACACGAAGATGAACTCATGTCCACTTTCCTCTTCAGCCTACGACCCGCCTGGCGATACTACTTTCACTTCGCCACGCCGTAACTTCGAACATCTTATTGAAATTGGCACTGCATCGAAAAGGATCTCACATCTAGCTATGAGGATCCCACTCCACCAAGTACCCTTCGAGGACACACTCTTAAAGGGCGAAGAACACACAACTCGCATGGCTCAAGAAACTTTGACAAACTCTATATGCCCTCTGCTGTGGCATTACAAAAACTAATCGAAAAAGACTACCTCACACCCATCTGACCTATTAACGAGCCACCCATGAATAAGAAATCAAAATCATGGGATCCCAACGCCTCAGGCATACCACCGGGGCATGGGACATAGCACTCAGAGTTGTCTCAAACTCAAACATGCCATTCAAGATCTTATCGATCAAGGAAGGATCAAGAAACCTCGGAGGAAAACCACACCTTCCTCCAACAATGACGCAATTTACATCACAACTCAAGCAACCCAAGCAACTCAAGCAGCTCAAGCAGCTCAAGCACCTCCAACGACACAGAAGACGATGAAGAAGAAGAAGAAGTTCTTTTAGATTCTAATGCTCTTAGTGTCGGGTCATCTGTCGACCCATCTATCCTAGACTCTAGCTTTAGTTTAGATTTTCTGTTTACGGAGGCTAGCTCCAAGCAATTTTCGGATTTGTCGAATAATTCTCTTCAAAATAATGAAATGAATAAATTTGCTTACGTCTTGTCTCAAACTAAAACAAATAACAAAATACAAACAAACAAAAATCAACAAGCAACAAACAACACACAAAATACAAAAGACACTAACTCAAGCGAAAGTGAATCATTAAACAAATACATCGCAAACATTGTACACCCAAAAACACAAGACCCAATCATCGAGGAAACCATAACCATAAACGTGGGAACCCCCGAATAACCAAGGGAACTACAACTAGGAGCCTCACTAGACGAACACGAGCGCACCCAATTTACACAACTCCTAAGCGAATTCAAGGACGTATTCGCTTGGTCATACAAAGACATGCCCGGCATCGAACGAAGCATCGCCGAGCACCGCATCCCCATCAAACCTGGTTACAAACCCATCAAGCAAAAACTAAGAAGACTACGTCCCGAATGGTCCCTTATGGTCAAGGAAGAAATCGAAAAACAACTACAAGCCGGTTTCATCCAAGTCATCGAGTATCCTGAATGGGTCTCAAACATGGTCCCAGTCCTGAAAAAGAATGGCAAAATTCGAGTATGCGTTGACTTTCGCGACTTGAACAAAGCTAGTCCCAAAGATGACTTTCCATTACCCCATGTGGACGTCCTAGTCGACAACACCGCCGACCACGCCCTCCTATCCTTCATGGACGGCTACGCAGGCTACAATCAAATCAAAATGTCACTTGAAGACATGGCAAAGACGGCCTTCATTACACCGTGGGGGACATACTGCTACACAGTTATGCCCTTCGGCCTAATCAATGCAGGCGCAACATACCAACGCACCGCTACAACCCTTTTACACGACATGATGCATAAAGAAGTCGAAGTTTACGTCGACGATATGATCGTAAAGTCAAAGGAGAGAAGTGGTCACATCACTAACCTCCGCAAGTTCTTCATTCGCCTACGACAATACAAAATGCGCCTCAACCCCCAAAAATGTACTTTTGGGGTTAAATCCGGTAAACTACTAGGACATGTAGTGAGCCAAAGAGGCATCGAGGTCGACCCCTCAAAAGTCAAAGCAATCCTTGAAATGCGACCCCCGGAGAACCTCGACGAAATTCGAAGTTTCTTGGGCCAAATCCAATACATCTCGCGCTTCATGAGCAAACTCACCATGATATGTGAACCAGTTTTCAAGAAACTCAAGAAAACCGACCACGTTGAATGGGATGAAGAATGTCAAAAAGCATTTGACAAGGTCATGGAATTGCTAACTAACCCACCAGTTCTACGACCACCCCAAGCGGATTTACCGCCATCCTTATACCTTACAACCACACCTACCGCCATGGGCGCCATGCTCGCTCAAGAAATAAACGGCGAAGAACACGCAATCTACTACATAAGCAAGAAATTTCTCGATTACGAAACTCGATATTCACCCGTCGAGAAGAGTTGTCTAGCCTTAGTGTGGTCATCCAAGAAACTCCGTCATTATATGCTAGCACATCAAACGAAGGTCTATTCCAAAATGGACCCCGTAAAGTACCTCTTCGAGAAACCTGTACTAACTGGACGAATGGCCGATGGACATTGCTCCTAGCCGAGTCGATCTTAAGCACGCACTTCAAAGCAATCAAGGGACGAGCAGTCTCCGATTTCCTAGCCGAAAATGCAATCAACGAAGAACCAATCATTGACACAACATCCCTTCCAGACGATGGGATCTACAACATCAACCAAGAACAATGGGAGTTATACTTCGATGGCTCCTCCAACTATCGAGGATGTGGAGTAGGAATACTTCTCATATCCCCAAATGACGAACACACACCTTTATCAATCAAACTGGACTTTGATGTCACAAACAACGCCATGAATACGGCATGCTTGCACGGTCTCAAGCGCTTGTACTCAACGCCCGCAATATAAGAGTCTATGGGGACTCCTCCCTCATAATCAACCAAATATCCGGAGCATGGAAGATACTTAATGAAAACCTGTCACTATACCAAAGCAAAATACAAGAGCTCATAAGCGAATTCTATCACGTAGAATTCATACACCTCCCACGCGAAGAAAACCAATTCGCCGACGCGTTATCCAAACTCGCGTCACTAATCAACATACCCCCGGGGATGGAAACGCTCCCCATTGTCGTGGAACGACGGAACGAACCCGCCTACATCTGTGACATTGAAACCGAGGAAGAGCAAACCGACCCTTGGTACCAAGCAATCATCAATTACAAAACAAACGGTGAATACCCACCAAACATTGACAAACGAGCCAAACGCGCCCTACGCCTGTTATCATCACAATTCGTGATGGAAATGGGCAAACTACTCAAAAAGACACCCTAAGGCACATTACTCTTATGTGTCGATCACAAAAAGGGACACGATATTATGTCCCAAGTACACGATGGCGAGTGCGGACCACACATGAACGCACGAGCCATGTGCAAACAAATCATAAGGCTAGGATGGTACTGGACAACCATGGAAGCCGACTGCGCAAAATATGTCAAACATTGCCATAATTGTCAAATCTTTGCAAACATACAACACATACCTCCTTCACCACTATACAGTTTAACCTCGCCATGGCCCTTCTCCACATGGGGAATTGACGTCATTGGCAAAGTACAACCCGTAGGAGCAGGAGGACACTGCTTCATCCTCGTGGCCATCGACTATTTCACCAAATGGGTCGAAGCCGCATCATACCGTACGCTAGGCACGAAAGAAGTTGCGAAATTCATACAAAACAACATCATTTGTCGTTACGGCATACCCCACGAATTCATCAGCGACCAAGGCACACACTTCCAAGGAGAGGTGGAACCACTCCTCCTCAAATACAAGATACAACGACACAAATCATCACCCTACCGACCACAAACTAACGGTAGCGGTCGGCGACAAGAACAAAACCGTCGTATCAATCCTCAAAAGATGATCGACACCGCCACGACCGCCCAACAAAATCCCATTTGCATTATGGGGATACCGCACAACCATCCGCGACACCCACGGGCATGACACCCTATTTCCTAACCTCACGGGATGGAAGTCGCCCAACCTGTAGAAATCGAGATGCAATCCTTCGAATTCTCGTGGAAGCGAACATTCCCGAGGTAGAATGGGCACGCGAGCGATACGAACAACTCATCCTCTTAGACGAAGACGGTTACATTCACTAAGTACGGTCCGAATGTACCAATCTACGCTCGCAACGCGCTTACAACAAGCGGGTCAAGCCACGAAACATCAAAGTGGGCGACCTAGTACTCAAATCGATCAGAGCACCATTACGGTCGACCCGAGAGGAAAATTCAAACCCATTGGGCTTGACCTGCATTTGGTCAAGGAAATCCTTCCCGAGGAGCCGTGAAACTAATCGACCTTGACGGTCGGGACTTCCGACACCAACAAACCTTGATCAACTCAAGAAATACTACCCCTAAAACACAAACGCTTCGCAAAATTTCAAAACAAAACTCACTCGCATGAGTGAACTACGCCAGTTTGATTCCACGACCGTGGATACGTGAGGCGACTTTGCAAAGAGCTCAACCGAATCACACGAACTACGCCGGTTTGATTCTCAGATTCAAAAGCGTGACACGTAGGCACTTGTCAAAAGTACAACCGAACTTTTCTATACGCATGCCCAAAGCTTAAAGGTCAAGGGCGTTGCACTCACAAAAAGACACGCCAAAGCTTAAAAAGGTCAAGAGCACAGTCAACACAAAACAAAATACAAATCCAAGTCCAAAGCTTAAAAAGGTCGAGGACTTAAAAACGCATAACAAGTCAAAATGCATTTAATCCAAAGCTTAAAAAGGTCGAGGATTTAATGCGAATGTTCGAAGCTTAAAAAGGTCGGGAACATTTAAAAAAAACAAACAAGAGAAAACAACGAGACAAGACAAAAGAAAATTAATTCTATTTTATTCCTTTATTTAGAACTTTCCGCAACTTAGAAAGGAGCTAGGAACAAGCCTCCTTAGCCCTTTATTCAAATCTAAAACATGTATTTAAATAAAGGAATCTTTCTAAACTAAACAAAACAAACTACTCAAGTCTTTTCTGACGCTTCGGGTTGACCTCTTCATCTTCAAGAGGCCGATCCGCCACAACTTTCGACCTAAGGACGGGAGTAGATCTCTCAAAACACTGGGCTCGACGGATCCTCATCCTGCTTCAGCCCAGGGGCTCCTCGATCCTTGGCCCTAGGCGATCTTTAACTGGTCACCTTCGGTCCAAGCCTTTCCCGCCACGGCCTCAAAGTAGAAACACCTGCACCAACAAAGACAAAGATCACCATAGTCCCTCGCTTTCGCGCTTGGCCTCATACGCGAGGAGGGCCTTGGCCGTTCTTTCCCTCCTCCTTTGATTCTCACGTTCCTTAGGATCATTGGAACGATACCACCGTGTATAGAAGTCCGTAACTGCGGCTAGACTCTATATGCTCCAAGACGCCCAAGTAACACTGGCCCCACCACCCTGACCCAAGCATCAATCGTTTGGTTGTTTAGGACAACAACCCTCCAACCTCGAGTATCCGCTTCGGGTATGGTTTGAGCAAGCCCGATTTGCCTCTTCGCCGAAGAGGATGAATCCACACTCGCTCAAACCCGCACAAAGATCAACCCTCGAGACGCATTTGCAATAGACGGCGCCGTAACCGCCGTAATACCCCACCAAGACACGTACCAACGAATGGTGCTCTCCTTTACAAACCACCGGTAGTAGTTTAGCGAACGCTCCCGAGGATCAGCCCATTCCATCTTCCGCGACGTCGTCCCCGCCGCCTTGAAGACACTTCCAAGGGGAAGAGCTTTATACACACTCAGCCTCTCCATGAGCCAAACGTTGAGAATCCTAGCGCAACCCCTGTACAAGCTCAGACGATTAGCATAACGGTCGTCTAAGCCCAGTATGGTCTCCGCTAGGATCAACGCAGAAGGATCATGTCCCCTCTCCATCTCTTCGACAACACGAGCATACCTCGCGTTTCCGAACACTCCATCTGGCATGGACCCCGCAAAAGCATAACGATGAACCAAACAAAAAGCAAGGGCCCTCCGCCTAGAACGGTCCGAAATACTCAGACGGCCTTATTCATATATCGTTGACACAAGAGAAGCATGTTTACCTTGCCTCCCTCAAACAAACCTGCAGCATGAGCGTTTGTCATCCCAAGGAAGTTTCGCAACATCCCGTTGTAACAAAGCTCACTCCTCACGACCACAGGAGTAGTCCGTTTCGACCATCCAGCAATGGCCGAGAACTCCTCCATCAAAGGGCACACCTCTCCCCCGGGAAACCTAAAAACATGCAAGCTAGGATCCCAATAATCTAAGCACGAATCAAGGAAGTCTAGATCGACTTTCATTTGACGAAAGCCAATAAATACACCCGCACATTATCATACAATCGCCTTCTTCATTGAGAGACTCAAGGAAGTTAAGTCCACCTCTTCAAAAGAGCATCAAAATGCTCCTCCATTTTCTTGGACACAAAAAAAACTTTTATAAATATACCCAATATATTTGTGAAAGCAAAATTCTAAAGCAAAAAAAGAGAGAAGAGGAGTAGTTGTGAATGAATATTATGGCACGCACCCCCTCTCCTTATATAGGAAAACAATGTCCGAAATATGGAAATACAATACATCGAGCCAACAAACCGCATGACTCTATGCGGTTTCTTTATCCAAACCGCATAAGCTTATGCGGTTTAACCCACAAACCGCATAAGCCTATGCGGTTTCAGGGGCTGGTTTTTCTCAAAATTTTCCTAATTTCGTCTTTCCTAAAACACTACAACCTACTTTGGGCTACGACATTCTTTCGTTGTTCCCCCATACATCAACATCACGCTTCACTTTAGCAATTTCGATTCTTACCACGAGTCAACGCATCACATTTTTCGCATTCATACGAGCTCATTTCGCATTTAAAATGAACTTTTTGCAAAACATTTTCACAATCTAAAATGAACATCAATGCATCCCACTCGGGAATCATATCATTTTTTCAAAACAAGCCTACCAAACAGGTTTATCGACGACAATCAAATTCAAGCTACGAAGTTCAAGCTACAACAACAAAGTTCAAAGTTCAAGCTACAACGACATGTACATAAAGGTTCATACAATCTTTAAATACACAAATTCACTCCGGGTGTGGCGTAGATACTCGTCAAACTCACGCTGAATCAGCCGATCTCGGCTCGGCTCGACACAACCGGTGTCTGCTCGTCACCAAGCCATCCACCACGTGTTGGCTATACACCATAGCTTCTTATGCGCCTCCTTAGCCACCTGAAACACAACACAAACACAGTTCACACTTTCCTCCATTTTGCCTTAATTTCACTCAAATTAAGTCAAACTTAGGGGGGAAATTTCAAAACAAACGCAGTCAACCCCACTTTACCTTAATTTCACCCAAATTAAACCAAGCGGAGGGTAACACAAAAAACGACTCTCACAAGTTTGATCATCGATATGCTTCATACCTCGATCAAACTGGGGGCTTATACACATACATACAATCACACAAGTACATACCTTCTTCACCTTGCTCGTCCAGCTGTCCATGCCCGCGTCAGTAGTCACCGGCAAGTACGTCGGCAGAACAAAGGTACGACGGACGCCCGAGTCATCATACTCGATAGTAGTGGAAGTCATCGGTGCTCTGCCATCTCGGATCAAACTCCTGCAAAACAAATACAAAACGCACACGTCGTGAAATTTTTCTAAAAATTACCTTACGCACCCCAAACACCGGCACACATACCTCAATCGCCCACAAGCAAGCCGAGATCGAGCAAAATGGGCATAGTCTTCCTCGGAGACGAAGAAGGCTCACCGACTCTCCTCTCCATACAACGCCACACGATCCTGGCGAAACCCCTCGCTCAAACAGACCCTCGGCGGATCCCTAGGCTCCACCGGAGCTGGCCCCCCTGCCTGAAAGACCAAACGCTCTACAAGGTACCAAACCGATCCATACGGCGTCGCTATGTATAGGCGCTGGGTCTCTCGCACCGCAAACCTAGCCCCAATGCCCTCAGGAATATCCCTGTACTGGCCCCACGGGAATGGCACGAACTACAAAGCAAACAGAACACGCTCACAAATACAAATACAATACAATCATTTTAAGTACACTCTATTTAAAATGGTTCAAGCACAAACCTCATCAAATCGCATTCGGTTCAGACGATCCCTAACATCATCATACGACCCGGTTAAATGCAAAGACGGCTACATCGCATTCTTAAGTATCGCATCACGGTACTCCCTCACGATCCTCACAGCATGTGGGGGAAGCAGAAAAGGAAAGTGGCTAAGAATCCACGACTGCACACAAGAAACAAAAACATGTTACAAAGACAAAAGACAACAAAAAATGAACAACAATGCACCTAAGACAAAAACAAAATCAACACGTACCTCCATCAAGAAGCCAGGCGCGACTAAGGACAGTCGCGACCCTCGATCCATGACTCGCGGCCTCACGGCATCCATGCAGAAACGGATGCACAAGCCCAGAGACGGCGTCACCCAGTCAAACGTCCCAATTGCATTCCAATCCAGGAGATGCATAAGGACTGATGTCGATGCCCGCTCACCCTTGTCGCCAAAGTACACGGCGCTCACAAACCACCACAACCACATACGAGCATTCTGCTCGTCACTCCACTCCGAGGGGCCATACTCGGTCTTCCCCTCAAAATACTCCAAGATATAGCTCGTCTTGAAAGTATAAGGGGGCGCACCCTCACAAATCACCTCCAAACCCCCGCCAACCGCGTCAGTCACAACCTCGTCCACAACGGACGGCGCAAACCCAAAATCCATGTCGCGATCCCCAAACGGCAGCCCCGTTATGACCGCATACCCAGACAAGGTAATGCCGGCCTCAAAGCCGGGCATATGGAACGTCGTCGTGGTGTCCCAATACCTATCCAAGAAGGCCCTGATCAACATCGTTCGGCCCGATTTTTCCTTGCAATCTCCCTCCAGTGGCCGACTAACGGGCCAAAAGCACTACGCAACACCCAAGCTTGCGCCCTCGGCGGAAGCCTCTCCTCAAAAGCACACATCGCGGACGAGACGCCCGAGAAAGTTCTCATCGGGCCCCTATCCCAACCCATCGTCGCTCGATAAGAAACATGTCTCTCCGGAGCAAGCAGAAGGTTGTGGCCATCCCAACCCTTCGCGAAAGCCTGACCGTAGCGTGATTTTCGCGGCCTAGAGCTACTCGCCCTAGGCGCGACCTCCTCGACCTCCTCAGCCTCCTCCTCAGCAGCATCCATCTCAGCCTCCAACTCATCTACAAACGCCTGAGCAAACGCATCCGCCTCCTCCTCAGGATCACGCACAGGGACATTTCTCCCACGGCCTCTACCTCGTGACTGACCACGTCTCGTGGGCAGGTCACGAGGGTCAGCATCCCTCTCACTACGAGTACGCCTTAAGCTACTCGAGCTAGAGGCTCCCTCGGTCCTCGAGCTAGCACTCCTACGGGATTTCGACCTCGTAACACGACTAGAATCTTCCCCTGCAACCAAACACAACCATTACATACAGCTATAATACATGCAAGCATACAACTTGGCATACACATACGCAAATACGCACAAATAATACACACATAATACATATACATCCTTTTAACACATTGCACTATACACTTCACAGGGCATTTTTAGGCCTAATTCACAATTAAGCCGAAAACCGTTCTCTACATTTCAAAATCACAACTTTATGGTTTCTACGCGCCATAATAGTCCCCAACAACAACCCATTACAAGCAATTGCATTTTGGTCACCCCGATCAAAAACCCCTAATTCGCCTTAATTACTCCGTATAACTACGACTTAAGACGGCGATTTGAAAGCCTTAACTCGACTTTTTCGCAAAACTAACGCTATAAGCATGCTATACTCACTATGGGCATCCTACACCGAAGTTTAATTGAAATTCCGGGTCGGAAAATCCGGTTCGCTTGGCCCGAAACCTAATTTGGACGTTTTTCACACAAAGACGGTCTAAATCACAATCAATTCACACATACACGTTCACATGGCATAATGCAACACAATGACGTCAATTTCAAGCATTCAAACGGCAAATTTCAAGCAAAACTCGGGTTTTCATTCAGAACCCGTCTTTTCAACATTTCAAGGCAAAACTAGCTAATTACAACGACAAATAACGTAAAAGCAAGTTAAAATGGAGCATTACCTCGTTCCATAGCAAGGCAACGCAAGAAAAACGAGCAAATTTGGTTGAGAAATCGAAAAATGGTGTTTTTATAAGATAGAAACCGAAAATGAAGTAATGAAGCTAAGCTACGACATATTCGTGCTTTATACAGCCCCAGCAGCCACTAAGGCAAACCGCATAACCTTATGCGGTTTGCCCCATGAACCGCATAAGGCTATGCGGTTCCTGCCCCTGGTTTTTCTCGGTTTTTTCTCGTTTTACGCCTACTTTTCGATTCCTAATTCATCCTAGCTCTAATGCAACTCCAAGTACGCCCCATGCTTGGGTCAAGGCGTCACCTACAGTCCGCCATACGCGTATGTTAAGCATTCAATGTACGGTACAGAAGCAGAAGCACAAACGCTCTTCACGAGCATTACATCATTTTCTCCTCAACGGAAGGTAATCATATGCAACCACGACTACATAGACACTCCTCGGCGAGCCCAAGCACAAGCACTCTGCAATACACACCTAACTCCAAGCATTTCACCCTACATAGACGCTCCTCGGCGAGTTCAAGCACAAGCATTACACAGACGCTCTTTTACGAGACCTACACTAACACCTACACGAACATCCTTATTCAATTTCACAAGCACATGCACCCCGCACTCTAGCCCTTTTACATCCAACACATGCAATACGAAGACATTACAAGCACAAGCACCAGCATCAACATTTGACGTACCAAGCACACGCAAAGGCACCAACAAACGACAACAAGCACGACGAAGACATTCAGCAGGCGGCAGTTCTTATAGCATGCACGACCGCCAAGTCCTTAAAATGCGCACGCCCCTCCCGTTTAGTCTTGGTTCAAGTCCTCGTCTCACCCATGGACACATGCTTCGCTCCACCGATCGTGACGAGACCGTAATGGTCCTGATATGGTCGTGGAGTTTGACTAGCGCTCTAGTCCGAGCTCGATCAACTGGGCTCTGTGGATACCCATATCCGTACCCTCCCAAACAAAACCCTGTGATGTATCACGGACTTTTATTACGCATGCTTTAACGTTGACTTATACGGTTCTAACTAATGTCGAATTCATTTTGAGTCGTTTTAAATGTTAAAATGTTTAAGGTCGCATCACATCACACTTCAATAACGTTCATTTTGTCCATTTGGAGTCTAGCTAGGTCCTTGTCCTGCTTCATTTGGCATGAGCCAGATTCGCACTACAATTAGTCCTTTTACATTAACATGGTCTAATTCAAAGATTCCTAAATTCCTAAATTTAGGCGGTAGCTAAAACCGCTATTTAGCCCCTCTTACACAAAATACAACTTCACGTCTTACCTTATTTCACAAAAACTATGCAAATACACCCTTTACATTTTTCCGGGTCTCGGGCCCGAAACCGAGCCCAAACCCAAGCCTGTGGCCCGCACACCAAAGCCCTGCACAGCACAAAATATCTCAGGATTATCCTAGCTGTTTTCTTGAGCCACACGTCCAAATTATCACGTAATCTTTCAAAGATTTCGTCAAACCAAACTAGGAAATTAGGCCTAGAACCACACCTCCAAACCGCACAAATTTTATGCGGTTTGAGGGGAAACCGCATAAGCTTATGCGGTTTGCCTGGCAACCGCATAAGCCTATCACGGTTCCTCGGCTTGTTTTTATTCCTCGCTTCCTAATTTCTCCGAGGTTTTTAGTATATATAGAGCCCTATACCCTGACCTCGAGGACACAATTTGCAATCAGAATACATCTCTCTCTCTCACAAAACACAATTTACATCTTTCACATCTTAAACACACAAATCCTCTTTCACAAAAGCCTTAAGCACTCAAATCCTTGAGTTCAACACACCATCCCGTGTTGAATTCATCCTCCTTTCAAGTTCAAGAAGCGAAGCTCTGCCCAGATCTGAAGCGTCAGGACAAGGTAGGTACCGATCCACTTGGATCAAAGCTTTTTCTTATTTTCTATGGACTAACAAAGGGGTCTACACTTTAGCGCCCCCCCCGGCTTTGGCACCCAGCACGCTTGCACTCCAAGTGTTCTATTTACTTCGGGTACACTCCATATCCGATGACACGCCAAAGTCGCATAAGCAACCGACCTTATAAAATAAACCAATGGACAATTGAACTTTATTTTATTTGTATGCATCTTGCACCTTCTTATTTTGCATTAAAATCAACTTAAACAATGAATTCGACCTTTAACTGAACCGTATTCGTTAACAAGTTAAACATGCTAAACTGAGGGTTTTAATCAATCTTTTTGCATCTGCATCTGCATTCTTTTACAAACTTATCGCACTTGTACGTAGCGATAACATTAGTTCAAATATCATCTTACAAGGATTGTTCTAGGTCAGTAGAGGCTATTTTTACATAGGCTTTTCTAAAAGGTTTTCATAAATCATTATTTGAATTAACTCTTTTTCTAAAGTACCCTCACCCCGAATCCAATCTGGTTTCACAAGCCTTAGATCTAGGGGTGTCGGCGTGCTCCAAAATCTAGGACATGTTTTTAACTTAGAACATGGTAGCAGGTTCCTAATTTCCGCGATAATTAGGTGGCGACTCCATAACAGTTCTTAAAGCTTTTTCCAACTAAAGGTTTTTCCAACTTAATCTTTTTTAACTTTAAAATCCGCCCTTAAGCAAGACGCCGAGTTGGGTCCGATCCCGGGTTCCACAACACTATCACACACTAAATCCGCTAAATCCGCTAAATCCGCTTACATACACACTAAATCCGCTTACATACAAAATGGGCCAAACTATGACCAAACAACCTTACTCCATTATGTTTTCCAATTACGACCGACAAAATTAGTTGAAAGTATGACCAAACTACCTTGGTCCAAACTATGACCCAATTACATATTTAGAAATAGTGCTACGACTACGACAAACACAAACGATACAATAAACGCGTTTCTCCAATACACTTTGTGCGTCTTCAACTCCTTGATTTCTGTCTATTAATCTATCGTATGTCTTGCAACACTCAAATTTGCGTCCAGGGTTGCGGTACGTCCACAATGTCTCCACGGACACTGGATTGCCACAGAAACAGATACCAGCACCATTGCAAGAGTTCAAGCCACTATTAATCGACATCTATTACAAAACAACGCCAATTCAACAGAAAACAGAAATCAAATGAAATGCATATAAAAATCAAATGGGAAACAAACAAATGGTGTACCAGAAATGCAAACAAAAATCAAACAGAAAACAAAGCCGAGACCACAAATCCAATGAAATGAAATGCATACAGAAATGAAATTAAACAGCAAATTCATGACATAAATCCAATTCTTCGTTTCCTTCAATTTACCGAAACCACCAAATTCATACTGAAGTGCAATGACGAAGCAAATTCAAACAACAATTCAAACATATTGACAAAGGGAAGTGATAAAACCTGATAAGAATGAGGATGACAAATATTCAAACGGATTCAAACAAATCTGAAACAAACAGAAATCAAATTGAACATCAAATCCCAGACAAACAGTTACTGAAATCAATTGAAATGCATAAAACCCTAAATTCCCAGAAAACCCTTCAATCCCAGAAAACCCTAAATTCCCAGGAAAACACTAATTTCACGAAATCAATTGAAATTCCCAGAAATTGAACGAAATTAAAACTGATATAACCTGATAAGAATGAGGATGACAACAATCCAAGAAATTGTATGAAATCAATTCAAATTCGACAAAAATTTAGAGCTTAAACCGAAAATGAAAACAAATTGAAACGAAATTGAAGGAAGAGATTTAAACGAAAAAAGCAGAAAAAATAGATGTTTTACCTGATTGAAAACGAAAACGAAGGAAGAGCTTGAAAAAAAAAACTCAAACGAGATTGAAGGAAGAGCTTTAGGGGAAAAAAAAAAAGGGATGTAAGAAGAGTACGCTGAAGAATTAGAGTATTCAAAACAAAAATGAAGAATTAGAGTTGGCTGAAGAAATAGGGGAAAGAAGCAGAATTAGAAGAGTAAGGGTAAAATAGGTATACAAATTATCATTAAATAACCCAAACATAGATCAACGGCTCAGATTCGATTTTCATAGGTTCGGGTCCGTACATGGTAGTAACCATTAACCGAACCAAAGATAGTGGTAGTAGTTACAAAGTCGAAAACGATGTGGATGTAAGTTTCAAGTTGGCCATAAACGGTGGATGTAATCGTCAATTTACTCAACTTTTATTGATCAAGACGGTTCGTTGCTGCTTTCGTGACGAATATTCACTTGTACTCGGGAAATAAGAGGACGTGAAGAATAAAGAAGTTCAAGAGGAAGAATAAAGACCGAGTCAAAGAACAGTTTTTGGAAATAAGAAGGCTTGTAATTTTATATTATTTTAATTATTTAGGTTTTAGGAAATTGCATATATATATAGGTTTGCTTTATTTTTATGAGGAGAACATATACTACACAACTTCTTTTGTTACTTTTTCTTTCTCATCTAGACCTAGTTTTTATAGTTTTGTATTATCAATTTCTAGTTTCTAAATTCTCAAAATTGATACGATCGATTGAAGCGGCGGTAATTAATCTGTGAGATTTCAATTTCTCTACTTTCTCTTGAGTATTATTCAATAGTTTGTGTTTAATTATTGATTTTAATCTTGATTAGAATGATCAACTAATTAGGGTTTTTATTAATTCATATGCTAGATTTGATTATTGGCTCAGTTTGCTTTATTAATCTTATCGCGGTAGCAATTGTGATTGATTTATTGTACTCAATTTGTCGTAAGTTAATCATAAAAGTAATTGAATTTGTAACTCGAGTATTGACAGCGTTGTTAGTACTAGTTATCTTTATTGATTCTCATGCGAATTCTTCTACAGACTTGAACTTGACTCGCGTAATTTGGGTTAGCCCTAGAAAGGGTAACTAGGGCATCCGTTTTGACCTATTTACTGCTTAAGAGAGAATACGTTAGTTAATATAATTGAACTGTATTAACTTTCAAAATAAAGTGCTCAGGATTAGTAGGTTAATTGTTTTCAGTGATCAGTGATTTTATCGTTCGTGGATCTCGTATTGTGTCAAGTATTTCCCCTATTGATTTGCTTAGTTTATTAATTGTTTTTACGTCATAGTAGTTTAGTTTAGGAACTTTAGTTAAAATCCCCTTTTAATTCGGTTACTTTTACTCTGCATTATCATACACATTAATTAGCTTAGTCCTTCTCTGTGGGTTCGACCCTTACTTTCACTATATTGCTATTTTAGTAGTTAGTCGAGTAAGTGATTATAAATTTACTTTGACGGCATACGACTTTAAGCCCGTCACTTTTCTCAAACTTTGTGAGACATTACCAAAGTTTATTTTCCGTCAAAAATTAACGTTGACTGTCATTGACTGTTAGTGACTTAATGTTGCTTTCTTAACCCCAACTAACTCCCATTCTAAGTCAGCTTTCCTTCCCTCCATATCAGTGACAAACCTCTTTATCCCATAAAACAAGCTTAAACCCTTTATCCTAAACCACAATTCACCCACTTCTTGATAACCCAACTCGGTTTTCACCATATGAGCTAAATTAAAGTAACAAATTTCCTTCATAACCATCTTCATGTACATAGCTGCTCTATCAGAACATGCACCGCACATATTCAGTTTTCTTATTCTTTGTAACAAACTGACCACCATGAAATACTCTTAAATTGGCGGTGTGACTTTCACTAAAGAAATTCGCTGAACTCCCCATCCCTATATAGCAATAAAAAAAAATTTATCAAAACAAAAACAAAATCTAATTAGGGCAAAATTAAAATCCTCAAAGTATTGTGAAAAAAAGGAATCTTGATTAACCAAACAAATTCTAAATTCGGCATGATCACAATTAAATACAGATTTAAAGATAATGATCTAAACACGAAGATTAACCAAACAAATCCTCAAAAACAATTAAAACAAACATCAATTAACCCTAA
The DNA here is from genome assembly GCA_023091065.1 of Dianthus caryophyllus. Taxonomy (NCBI): domain Eukaryota; kingdom Viridiplantae; phylum Streptophyta; class Magnoliopsida; order Caryophyllales; family Caryophyllaceae; genus Dianthus; species Dianthus caryophyllus. The sequence continues at coordinate 36,475,072 of CM041517.1, read as the reverse complement.
ATTCGAAATTGTTCATACCTTATTATACACTCTTAAATTTGTGTTAAATTGGGGAGAGAAAGTAGATTTAAGCTTGATCACAATTAAATACAGATTTGAAGATAGATTATAATCGTAAAGTTAGGGTTTTTTAGTTTCAATGTAATGCATGTTTATCATTTTTTTTTTAAAGAGGATGAAATGGATGAAAGTAAGAAATGGAGGGTTAGAAAATGAGGTGAGTAAATGAAAGGATGAGAGTTAGTTGTCACTAACAGTCAATGTTAATTTTTGACGAAAAATAGACTTTGGTAGTGTCTCACAAAGTTTGAGAAAAGTAAGGTAGTTCCTGACAAAAAAAACTTAAGGTAGTTCTTCACAATTTGGCCTAAACTTAAGGTAGTGTCTGACAAAAAACCCTTTACATATTTATTACGGAGTACAAAACTTTCATAATTTACCTTCAATTGTACGGAGCATAACACTCTTGCAATTTCACTCATTCTTTTTCATTTACATTAATGGTTACATGAGACAGTCTCACCATAACTTCTGATCAGATAAGCTTATTTAAAGGTAATGACCCAATTAAATGTGAGGTTGTAAAGTTAAAATATAAACAAAGTTAGATTCTGAATTTTAAAAGTCAGGTTTTGAAGTTAAAACAAAGTTCCATAGTTAAAATGTAGAGTTTTAAAAAAGAAAATAAATTTTTAAAATGAAAAATCAAACTCAATAATTTATTTTATAGCTAGATTTTCAATTTTGTTTTTTCAAGGCAGTTACAGGGATGTTATTTTGTTGATTGTTACTACTGTAACAATTTTATATATTTCTCTATTTAATTTTTTTTTAATGTAAATGTCATTGGTCCTCTCCTATTGTGTTCGTCTCACCATAAGTTATTATGAGACGGTCTCATAGGAGAGTTACGATACTAAAATTTTGATCAATTAGTCTTTTTTATTAAATAAATACGAATTTATGCGTACGACGCGTTATTAGTGAGTAAATGATCAACTAACATTTTTAGTAACTATTTTAATGTTTAATGTGACCATTTTTTTAGGCTCTAAAGTGGTCACTTTAGACATTAAAGTGGACACGTTATACGTTAAACTAGTCACATGTTAATTAGTCAGTAATATCCCCGTCGTACGCGTGAATATGTATTCAAGAATTTATCATTCTTTTAAGGTTTGACTAGTCTTATGCTCGTGCAAATTGCACGGGTATATTCTTTGTGAAATTCAAGTAAAAACATTCGAATAATGAAGTCATTGTATAATAGGTTTGATAAAAGCGTCTTTTAAAAAAATCAAAGTGTATATGTATTACTGAAAAGCATTTAAAAGAACGAAATTATATGACAAACAACCATAATTAATGGAAAAATGCAAAACATTGCACATAAAAAGAAAACAATACAACAATAATATGGTAAACGTACCATAATTTCTCAAAAACTTCTTTCTCAACTACGTTATTGTTTTATTTAAGACCTACTTACTATCGCAAATCATAACATTCGGACCTTTTATAATGGTCTTTTGAAACTACCAGTATGAATTAATGTCATTCAAAAACACCTAAAAAATATTATATGACAAATAACAATTTTATGCTCGTGCACATTATTGTTATTATATGATAAACAATAATTTTATACTCGTGCAAATATCAATATTGTATGACAATTAACAATTTTATGTCCGTACAGATAACAATTTTATGCCCATGCAAATTATCATTATATTATGATTATTATAAATAACAATTTTATGCCCGTAAAATAACAATTTTGTACCCGTGCAAATTATCATTATTATATGACAAATAATTTTTATTTTTTTTGGTAAAATGTAAGTTGTATTAACTTTCCAAACAAACCATTACATGTCAATTTACAAACATCCAGTACTCACAAGGATTAAACTTGTAATCCACCTACAATTTTCTCGACCCACTAAGCCACTAACTATCTCTATGATTAAGGTTAACACATTCACATATATCAATCCGACAAAGAAGCATTCCTTGCACCTAAGACACAAGCAAACGAGGCCATAACAGAGCAGCCCCCTAATCTGCACAGATTATGTTGATGCCAAAGGGAGTAAATGAGACCATTAACAGCAGTTATGGCTACAGAGCTTTGAAATTTGGACAACCTCCTTCTTCCAGAAATGGCCAACCACCTTTCCACAACAGGCCATACCTGCAGCCAATCTCCCAAGACCCTAAGACACATAGAAGAGTACTGACATTCAAAAAAAAGAAAAAGTGATGACAATCTTCAAGAGCAGCCCACATAGATAGCATATCCCTTCAGTACTGATTCCATACCTAACCAGCCTATCCAAAGTTAGTAGCCTTTGCCACCTGACAAGCCAATCTATAAAAGACCATTTGGGCACATTGAACCTATTCCACACATCATGAGCCCAAGGGACCCTATTCTGCTGCCCAGTGAGCCAATGATAACCCTTGCTGATTGAGTATATTCCATCATAGGAACACCACTGCCTTCCTATGTAACCTGCCTTCAACACATCCTTAGTCTTGCAAATTTGCCTCCAAGACCAACTTGATGATGAGTTTGGAACATAGTGCATCCAATCTGAACCCTTCAAGTAAATATAATTAAACCATTTGACCCAAAGATGGTCTTTCTTGTCAGCTAACCACCAAGCATATTTACCAACAGCAGCTACATTCTAATACTTACAATTGATGACACCAAGCCCTCCTTTGCTCTTTTCCAAGCATACATTATCCCAAAAAATCATAGGAGCTCTATGGTAGTCCTCACAACCGTCCTACAAATAATTCCTACATATTACAATCACCCTATTCATCACAGCAACAGGTAAAATGAAAATAGAGGCCCAATAGGTGTGAATACTACTCCCTCCCTTCAAGTCCAAACACTACATGATGTCATGGTCCATTTGTCGAGACGCATTTTGCAACGGTAATATCTATAGTTACATATTATAAAAAATTATGCACAATCAATTTTAATATTGTACTTAAGAAGACGAACAAAACAAAATCACACATGACTATATTCTCAATTATATATCAACCACAATATCGAAAATTCCTCGAGTACAGGAATAGTGGCAAATAGTGTTATGTTGTGTTTGGACTTGAAGGGAGGGAGTATTAAGCACAGAATTTACCAAAGTTAGCCTACCAGTATATGAAAGCCTCCTTGCTCCCCAACTTCTAATCCTAACACAAATTCTCTCACAAAGCCCATAACAATCCTTACTAGAGATCCTCTTAGAGCAGATAGGGACCCCTAAGTATTTGAAAGGCAGAGAGCCCTTCCTCAAACCAGAAACCTTAATAATTTTATCCAAGACACATTGGGAGATGCCATTGCAGTAAATATCAGACTTGTCCATGTTCATTATAAGACATGAGGCTTCTGAAAACGTAGTGAATGCACTAAGAAGTAACCTCACAGACTGAACATCCCCTTTAGAGAATAACAACAAGTCATCAGCAAAGCATAAATGAGTGAGCTTCAACTTACCACATAGTGGATGATGATGAAATTCCCTCTTTTGTGACACCACATAGAGATTCCTTGAGAGATATTCCATACCGTTTGTGAATAATAAGGGTGATAAGGGATCACCTTACCTCATACCTCTTTCACCTTTAACGAATCCAAAACAGTCACCATTGATTGTCAGAGAGTACCAAGGGCTCCTAACAATAACCATAATCAAATGAATTAGATCATCAGGGAAATGAAGAACATCCAACATGTCCTCTACAAACTGCCACTTCACAGAAGAAACTCGATTCTAAAACCATTAGTGGGTTTTTCATCGGATATGCTTCTAAATCAAAAGGGTATAAATTTTACTGTCCTAGCCACATCACCAGAATAGTAGAGACTGGAAATGCCAAATTCTTAGAGGATGGCGAAGTCAGTGGGAGAATTGATGAGGTCATCATCAATGAGATTAGAGAGGAAACTTCGGTTCCTATTTCTGTACCTTTAATCTCTAATCATGACGTTCTAATCGACGCTGTCGATGCAGGGGAACAACATGAGGATGATGAACCTCAACCCATCAATGTGACTCCTGTCATTCCTGAAGTCATTGAAGTGGCAGATACATCTATAGTTGAGGTTCCTATAAGGAGGTCCACAAGACCCCGTAAGCCGGCTATAGGAGATGAATATGAACTTTATATGCTACAGCATGAGTTTGACATAGGATTGGATAAGGACCTAGCGACGTTTTCACAAGCCGTAAAAGGCAGTAATTCTGATAAATGGACTGATGTCATGCATGAGGAATTGAAATCTATGACTACAAATAAAGTATGGGAATTAGTTGCTCTACCTAAAGGGCACAAAGCCCGCCTTGTAGCTAAAGGTTTCAACCAGAAAGAATGCATCGATTACAATGAAATCTTCTCTCCAGTTTCGAAGAAAGATTCATTAAGGATCATTTTGGCGTTAGTAGCTCATTTTGATCTAGAACTACATCAAATGGACGTGAAAACGGCATTTCTGAATGGAAGTTTAGAGAAAGAAGTCTACATGTCTCAACCTGAAGGTTTTGTTGAAGACGGTAAGAAGGACCTAGTCTGTTTATTAAAGAAGTCAATATATGGACTTAAGCAAGCCTCTCGGCAATGGTATATTAAGTTCCATGATACCATAACTGCCTTCGGTTTTACGGAAAACATTGTTGATCAATGTATATACCTGAAGGTCAGTGGGAGTAAGTTTGCCTTTTTAGTCATGTATGTTGACGATATTTTGATCGCCAGTAGTGATCTGAGTTTACTCAAAGAGACCAAGAGTTTCTTATCTAGTAACTTTGAGATGAAAGATATGGGTGAGGCGTCCTATGTGATAGGGATAGAAATATCCCGTGACAGGTCACAGAGGACATTAGGTCTGTCTCAGAAGGCATATATCTCAAAGGTACTAGAGAGATTCAGTATGACTGGATGCAATTCCAGTATAGTTCCTATTCAGAAGGGCGATAAGCTTAACTTGAAGCAATGTCCCAAATCTAATGAGGAACGTAAAAGAATGCAAGATATCCCTTATGCTTCAATAATTGGAAGCCTTATGTATGCCCAAGTCTGTACCAGACCAGACATCAGTTTTGTAGTAGGTGTGCTGGGTCGCTATCAAAGCAACCCTGGTATGGAACACTGGAAGGCTGCGAAAAAGGTGTTAAGGTACTTACAAGGAACTAAGAGTCACATGCTCACTTATAGGCATTCTGATCAGCTTGAAGTGATTGGCTACACTGATTCAGATTTTGGTGGATACGAGGATAGCGCACCTCAGGTTACGTGTTTGTCTTAGCGGGAGGAACCATCTCCTGGAAAAGTGCTAAGCAAACCATTATTGCATCATCCACTATGGAGGCCGAGTTTGTAGCATGCTTTGAGGCTACAAATCAAGGATTATGGTTACGAAACTTTATTTCGGGGTTGAACGTTCTGAGCTCGATCGCAAGACCGCTGAAAATCTTCTGTGACAATGCTGCGGTCGTCTTCTTTTCAAAGAACGATAGGTATTCTAAAGGTATTAAACACATGGAGATGAAAAACCTATCAGTTAAGGAGGAAGTTCGGAAGAGAACAGTGTCTATGGAGCACATTTCAACGAGTGCTAATATAGCAGATCCACTCACTAAAGGGCTATCACCCAAGACATTTTTGATGCATGCTAACCTTATGTGTCTTGAGAGTAGCACTTAGTCTTTATGTTATGTGGATTGTTAGTGTTTTGAAAGGATACTGTGTTTGATCAACTTTATGTTATGAATATTCCGAATTATTCTGTTTTCATATTATTGTTTTGTATGTATACATGTTTGGTGGTTGAAAAACAGAAATAGTCTTTTCCTAGAGACATTAAAGGGACCATTATGCTTACTCCCCTATACGGATCGTTTGTCATGGGACAACATTCAGTAGTAGATGGAAGGGACCATGTTGAGTAGATAATGTGGAACCGCCATTACTCTATTGTTGTTTTAGGACTCTCGAGGTAATTAAGATAAACCCATTAAGTTGATTTAGCGCTCTTTGCAAACTTATGTTTACCTGCATATAACAGTAAGAAAATGTACCTATGGTCCAAGTGGGAGAATGTAAGAATAATTTTATACGTCATTGTATTTAATTATTGTTACGTTATTTTGGACCTATAGTTAATCTTTAGTTAATTGCGGTAATTAGCTAAATATAATAGTTGGGCTTTTCAGTGGGAGTAGCCCAGTTGATTTAATTGTTGACGGACCGATTAAATCAATTAGGTAAAGAAGCTCGGTCCTCCTCTCACCCTTATTAAGTGTGCTAAACCGTCATTAGCACATACACATTAAGGAAAACACAATTTAAGGGTTTTAAGGGAAAGATAGGAGAAACTAGAGCCTCACCTCACTCCACCGTGCACCACCACTGCTGTCTTCTGCCGGCTGCCTGCCCTGCACCGCCGCCCATCGCCGCCGGTTTTTCGCTGCCCTTTTTCTGCTCTCAATCATGTCGGACCAAGCTATGTAATTCTACCATGTGATTTATTTCTAATCGAAGGTCCTATGAACGAATTAAGTTATCATATCGTTCGTAATTAGGTTATTAACGATTAAACCTAGTTTACATGAGCTTCCACCTCAATTCAAGATGGGACTTTAGAAGTCAAGATGCTATTGCAATAGTCTTAACTCTTGATGGGCGCAACCTAGACCAGACGCAGGAAATCAATAATCGATTCTTACTATTAGATTGTGTTATTGTTTGGTCATTCTAAACCTCATGTTACTCTGATTTGGTTTTGGGTGATAATGTGAAACCAGAGACGGGCCCGGGCCACACCCACGAATGGAAGGAGAGAGCTCGACCCATAAGGCCTAGAGGGTTGACGGTCCTAAGTCGTATGCCGCAAATTAACAATTTATAACTCTTAAATCCTAAAACTAAACAAATAGTAAAGCGGAAGTAAGGGGTCGAACCACAGGGAATAAGGCTAATCGACTTCAAGCAAAGCGCATATGAAAAACAAATATAAAGCAACGAAATAACTAAAGGGGGGGTTTTGTTGTTTCACTAAGCTAATCAAACTTGAATACTAAAGCAAATAAAGAGAATGGAAAGGATGAAATATAAGATGTTAAAATAATCTCAATTCAAGTTAATATCCGCGGTTTAGAGTTAATCGATCACGGTTATCCGGTTCTAGTTTATACTCTTGACTACCTTATCGTGAATCATGCAATTCTAATCCTCCTTATGTGTAGTTAATTAAAACGTATCCCGTTCTTAACTAACCCTAACCAAAAGACAACCTTAACGTATCCCGTTCAAGATTTAATCAGTTAGCAGCTTTAATGACAAGAGAATCGATAAGGAACAAATAGCACATACAATCCAGTTGTACTTTAGATGTTATGAAAATCGCTCCTAGGAATAAAAATCAACGTATCCCGTTCAACAATTAAACCTAGTTGTTACTAGTGTTAAGTCAATCAACGTATCCCGTTCAATTAACAAAACTAACAATTACGCAATTAATCAGACGACTAGTTGTACACCTAGCAATCACAAATCAATCACGCAAATAATAATTCAAACCGAGCAATAATCAATAATCAAGTATAAAGACTAGAACTTTCAAACTCACAATTAAATTCCAACCGTTTCAATCACTTGAACCGAGAAAAGGGAGATTAGTTACACATACCGACGGTTACAATAATCTCCAAAAGTTTCAATCTTGAATCTCCCAAAAACTTGAATGAAATCTAGGTCTAAAAACTATTGATAATAAAAAGTAGCAGTAATGATCATAATTTCCTAATGAAAAATAAACCTTATATATGAAGGCTTTCCAAAACCTAAAAATAAAATAAAATAAGTCAAGTAATTTCCAAAATTCGGATAAATATGCTTCACTGGAGCCTTGGTAGGCTCGTGAGCCTTCAAGAAATCTCAAGAATCCCAAGTGAGCCTTCACAGGCTCCAGTAGAGCTCTTTACACGACACTAGGCTCTACAGAGCCCTTTTGTCTTCTTCTTTGAGGCTCCACTCCTTGCTTCAACATTCTTCTTTCGAGTTTCTCTTTTTCCGCATTCCGAACTTGGCACGCACTTCTAAATCATCGGAAACACACTAAAATAGACAAGATATTCTAAAAATCACATTTAATCCTCTTATCATTACAACTCCAAACTACTCCAAAATCCGCGTAATTCACCTTCCTAATCGTCTTAAAGTCACCTAAAATCGCCCACTAAACACCTACTAACTACATCATATCAAATTCCCCCACACTTGAACTTTTACTCGTCCTCGAGTAAACTCGAATGACGCAATACGTATCGAAACCAACACTAGTTCAAAACATGGTGGATCAAACAAAGCAAACCTCACAAAATACGCCCTACTCCCTCTAGTGGCTTAGCATTAGCCACTACACACTCAAGTTCGCATCCAATATTAACAACTCTAGACATTTAGGAACCAAATACCCATCGACCGACGACATGTAAGTGAAGACATTATGACAAGAAATTCGCTACGCCCCTTATTTCTCCATCCTAGCCCGCTCACTTGTGCTACTAATGTTCTCCCGTGACAAAAAGCACATGTCACACCCGCATACAACCCACACAAGCGAGCACCTAGCCTCCTCTACTCCGCAAATCAAACCGAACCCAATCGCAAGAGAGGTGCCTACAACTCCATGCACCGCGATTACTCCACACCGTAACCTCTAACCTACCCTTCCGTCCTTCTTTGTCACCCTTCTTATGTCGCCACGCCGGTAAAATAGGAAGTAGTAACACATTTTTTTTCCTAAATCTCTCATTTTGCCTAGAGTGCCCGCCCTTGCGGGTTTCACTCTAGCTTTTCACCTCACTCTAACTCTCGTGGCACGCAACTCGTTTCTTCATTTTACTCGGAGCGCCCACCCTTGTGGGTTTCACTCCGCCCTCGGCCACATGTCCCAATTTTGCCTAGGCGCCCTTTCGGGTTTTCACCTAGCCGGGACTCACTTTATTCATTTTTCTCGTATTTTTTTTTTTGATTTTTTTTTCTTTGAATTGAAACAAAAAGATAATACAAAAGCCAAAATATATACACATCACAATGATTCACTCCCCCACACTTAATCGACACATTGTCCTCAATGTGATGAATTGAGACAAAATAATAGGGGGCAAACTCTCTGAATCAACATCTTCCTCTCGAAAATTTCTCGAGGCTACTAGCAAATTCTCAAGTTCGAGCACACAACGACAAAGGCACTCACTTTAAGTCACCGTCAACAGCAAAGATGGAGTACAATTCAAAATCAACGCCAACAACTCGGCTTCACGGAAAAATTAGTACCAAAGGTGCTCAGCAATCAAAATCAGTATCGTGATCAGACTCGTAAGGTAATCGACAAACACTTTACGCACTAGTACCCTCAAGGTCCTTCCAAATAGCCGTAAAACACCCAAGTAATTCGACATAGAACATCCCCCGGTTCAATACCAACTTCAGCAACAATAGCAGCCACCAACTTCAGTAACAATAGTAGTAGTGGCAGCGACACTACACTGTCAAACTCCAAAATCCAATTATACCACGAGCAGACAGAGGTCTCAACGCAGAACTCACGTCAAATTCAACCCAAAGTTTAATCACGACAGTCAAAGACAATGCAATAAATACCAACTCACCTACTGTTACTCAGAAACTGATTGTTCTTGCAAGAAAACACGATTTTATCCTAAATTTGTTCCAATAATAAGCAGTAGAAACACTCACCAATTTGGCACAGACGACTAGTGCTGATAGGGTCGTGTGGACAGCACGTCACTCACCCAAACATGCTTCAGAAATCACCCACGAACAAGCAAAACGCAGCAGCAACGTGTATTGACCACACACACCAAAAACGAGTGAAATCAGAAGTACAAGCAATATCGAGGGCGTAATCTTGTATCAGAACTCGTGGAGTGCGCTTAGAAACCAGAATTCGACCCGACTACTGAAACTCCACGAATCAATATCAAAGAAAAAGTGGTACCACCGAGTGTAAACCGACAAGGCACCAAAACCAAGTAGGAAGTGACTCACCACGCGAAATTAAGGGAGAGAACTTATGAGTACTCACTTGTAACACAATTAGAACTCCAATTTCGACATATTTGCTCCTCAATATCGACTCACAATTTAATGAGCAAGCAAACCCCAAATTCTGGAAGTAGGGTTTGATTGAGAGGGTGGCGAACTCGGCGAGGTGTAGGTGCGATGGTGGTCGCTTTGGCGTCGGCCCGGCATGAGAAGGGTCGTCGAGGGGGAGGGTGGTGATGCGTGGTGTTGCTGTGCTCGTCGCTGCTCTTCTCTTTTCGTGTTTTTTTTTTTTTTTTTTTTTTGACTTGAAGTTTGAACGAATGAACAACAAAGAAAGGGAAATAATGAAGGCCCGCTCGCCTCGCTTACAAACTGTAGAACTGCTCTGCTTGCAACTCGCTTTTTTTTTTTTCTTTTTTTTTTTGTTTTGAAATCACACACAAATACAAGGGCTTCGGGTCGTCATTATTAGCTCAACTATCCTGAAACATTTAACAAACCGTCACGAGCACCCATTTAAGAAAATAAAATAAAACGAAATTAAATGAAACTCAAGATCGTAAATCAAGGGTTGCCTCCCCGATAGCGCTTTTGTTTAACGTCGTTCGCTCGACGCCTTTTTCAAACTTCAATATCTAAGTGTCATCTCAAGAGCGGAACAAGTCAACGCCCTTAGCAATCTGTCAAACATGCTAGCAAATCCACCGTAAAAGTGATAATAACAAATAAATATTAACCTCAAGCATGCAAGGTCAAAATTATTATAGCTAGCACAACTCACGCACTTCTCCAAGCTTTTAAACGTCGAGTCTACATCACGATAGGGCTCTTTATACGTGGAGTACTGTGTACAAGAAATCGGGTGACGAGATAAAAATCGACAAGAAATATTAGGTATCAGGACCAATGAATCGCCTAGAGGATCGTGTTTTGGCGTATCCATCAGTGAGAAAACATCAATTGGCTCAATTATCTCTTTCCTTGCCTCTTTTTCCTCACATTCCTCCCCCTCTTGCTTATCCTCCACAATCACACTAGATGAGTCCTCCAGAATCACATTATCACTCAAATCGAGAGAGGGAGCACAAAAACTCGTGTCACAATCCTCCTCCTCTTGCTCATCCTCCACAATCGCACTAGATGAGTCCTCTAGAATCACATTATCACTCAAAACGGGAGGGGGAATACAAAAGTTAGAGTCACAACATTCCTCATCATCCCAAAAACCATCATCACTATCATCATCACAAGTCTTATGGGAATCACTAACCTCAGGTTCAACGGGAGAGGGGGTATCAAATTCAAGCTCATATTCCGATTCAGGTTCATCAAAATTAAGAACATGATTATCTCGCGCCTCGAGTCTAGTTATAGCTTCTGCTATTTGCGTAGCCTTACACTCAAGGTTTTCGATACTAGCCCTAACCTCTTGTTGGATATGCATTACATTAACCGTAAGGGCTCTAATCATTTCTTCCGTAGACATCGATGAACTAGGTGGGGTGTTAAAATTTTCACTCGGTCTCGGTTGAGGTCTCCTAAGAGATGAATTGTACAACTCCCATTGTTCAGTATGGTGAGCTAAGTAAAGGAAAAAGTCCCACTTCTCGTCATAGCTCATCTCATAAATGAACCTCCCTTCAGTCATCGTATAAACATGACCTTCAGTTTCCTCATTCAAACCATTAAAAATCACATGACAAAGTTCCCACGTTTGATAGGGATGACGACAACGAATAACATATTCATAGAGCCTATTAAAGTATTTATAAAACAATTCATTCTCGTATTGGGGAAAATATTTACTAGCCATCTAACCTAAAATAAAACAAAAACAAAACTAAAAATAAAAATAAAATTAAGGACTATGTACACTATACTATAAAATACGATTAACGCCTATTCCCCGGCAACGGCGCCAAAATTTGACGGTCCTAAGTCGTATGCCGCAAATTAACAATTTATAACTCTTAAATCCTAAAACTAAACAAATAGTAAAGCGGAAGTAAGGGGTCGAACCACAGGGAATAAGGCTAATCGACTTCAAGCAAAGCGCAGATGAAAAACAAATATAAAGCAACGAAATAACTAAAGGGGGGGTTTTGTTGTTTCACTAAGCTAATCAAACTTGAATACTAAAGCAAATAAAGAGAATGGAAAGGATGAAATATAAGATGTTAAAAGAATCTCAATTCAAGTTAATATCCGCGGTTTAGAGTTAATCGATCACGGTTATCCGGTTCTAGTTTATACTCTTGACTACCTTATCGCGAATCATGCAATTCTAATCCTCCTTATGTGTAGTTAATTAAAACGTATCCCGTTCTTAACTAACCCTAACCAAAAGACAACCTTAACGTATCCCGTTCAAGATTTAATCAGTTAGCAGCTTTAATGACAAGAGAATTGATAAGGAACAAATAGCACATACAATCCAGTTGTACTTTAGATGTTATGAAAATCGCTCCTAGGAATAAAAATCAACATATCCCGTTCAACAATTAAACCTAGTTGTTACTAGTGTTAAGTCAATCAACGTATCCCGTTCAATTAACAAAACTAACAATTACGCAATTAATCAGACGACTAGTTGTACACCTAGCAATCACAAATCAATCACGCAAATAATAATTCAAACCGAGCAATAATCAATAATCAAGTATAAAGACTAGAACTTTCAAACTCACAATTAAATTCCAACCGTTTCAATCACTTGAACCGAGAAAAGGAGATTAGTTACACATACCGACGGTTACAATAATCTCCAAAAGTTTCAATCTTGAATCTCCCAAAAACTTGAATGAAATCTAGGTCTAAAAACTATTGATAATAAAAAGTAGCAGTAATGATCATAATTTCCTAATGAAAAATAAACCTTATATATGAAGGCTTTCCAAAACCTAAAAATAAAATAAAATAAGTCAAGTAATTTCCAAAATTCGGATAAATATGCTTCACTGGAGCCTTGGTAGGCTCAGCAGAGCCTTCAGTAAATCTCAGCAATCCCAGCAGAGCCTTCACAGGCTCCAGTAGAGCTCTTTACACGACACTAGGCTCTACAGAGCCCTTTTGTCTTCTTCTTTGAGGCTCCACTCCTTGCTTCAACATTCTTCTTTCGAGTTTCTCTTTTTCCGCATTCCGAACTTGGCACGCACTTCTAAATCATCGGAAACACACTAAAATAGACAAGATATTCTAAAAATCACATTTAATCCTCTTATCATTACAACTCCAAACTACTCCAAAATCCGCGTAATTCACCTTCCTAATCGTCTTAAAGTCACCTAAAATCGCCCACTAAACACCTACTAACTACGTCATATCAACGGTTCCATCCCAAAACCAATTGGTGATGGAAGGAGTAGCCCCTAGACTTATAAAGTGAGCAACTCCCACTTCCTTGAGCGATGTGGGACTTTACATGTGAAGGGTCTTTTCCACACGCCCCCCTCACATGTAAGCTCATTAACAGAGCCTTATACTGGAGCCCACATTATTGGGATTCTCCATGGCATACAAAGCCCAACCGGATGGGTGAATCAGAGACACGAAACCAGTGATTTTAAACAGAGATACGAACCCATATCCGGCGGCATATAAATGGCCCGGTTTCAGATCAAGAGACCCAGGATATTACCATGGGCTCTGATACCATGTGAAACCAGAGACGGGCCCGGGCCACACCCACGAATGGAAGGAGAGAGCTCGACCCATAAGGCCTAGAGGGTTCCATCCCAAAACCAATTGGTGATGGGAGGAGTAGCCCCTAGACTTATAAAGTGAGCAACTCTCACTTCCTTGAGCGATGTGGGACTTTACATGTGAAGGGTCTTTTCCACAGATACCTGTAATGTCAAGGTCTTAAGTCTCCTTGTTTGTGTGCAAGGGACGTGACAATGCGCATTTATTATTATATGGAGTATAAGTCTTAAATGTGAGGGAGATAAATTTATTGGCGAGACTTGGAGCATTGTTATCAATGGATAAAAAAACTCTCCATTATTTGAATGAAGAAGGAAAAAACTCCATTTAGTTTTTAATCCATGGAGAAACTCTCCATTATCATGGAGAAACTCTCCATTATCATGGAGAATGTGCAATTTCTCCACATTTGTGGAGATCTCTATTCTTAAATAGGTAGGGTTATAAGCATACTTTTAGCTATTTTATTGTTACTTTAATTGCTCCCTCCGATTCATCAGATTCTTAATATTTATATATGGCACAATAATTAAGGAAAGCCAAAAAAATGAGTGAACAAGTGGGTAAACAAGTGGGGGAGTATTTAATTGTGAGATAAAAAACTTTCCAAAAAGGAAAATGTTAAGAAATGGAAAATCACCCCAATAAGAAAAACGTTAAGAATCTGGTGAATCAGAGGGAGTAATTAAATTTAATTTTGTATGTGTATATTATTTCAATGGGTCCTATATGGAGTGTTTTTTTGTCCATGGATATGATAAATTTTTGAGATGGATAGTTTTTTAATAGAGAATAAATTAAGTACTACAATGGAGAAAAAACCTCTTCATTGATACTCTTATATTACTTGCGAAATTGGGAATATGACGACACATTTTTTCATACTTTTACATTACATAATGTGTTTGACATTTTAACATTTCTCGTTTTTTTTTTTTTTTTTTTTTTTTTCCTGAAAATAACATTTCTCGATTTTTAATTAAAATGAAATATCTCCAACGACGTTTTGGTTAAGCGCGACAGCATCATGTTCCAGGACGTGCACCCAAGCTTCGATTCCTTGTCCGCACTTTGTGCTCAGCAAAAACACGGAATTTTTGAATGGCAATGTAGTCATTGATACCCATACAGGGGTGCCCCACCCAAAATTAGCCTCATATAGCGGAAACCTTACGCAGCTTGAGAAGTGACAGAGGTCGACTTCTCCATTAGAAAGACTGTCATTCGCCGTCATTAACTCTGGAAGGCTCTCGCCTGTTTGCAGCTTCTGTAAAAACGTTCTATCTACCTGTTTGACAGCCGTTCTCAGCTTGTCTACTGCTTCAAGGTACTTTGCTTCTGTTTCGATCAAAGTATGTGCGACTGCGGACCAAATAAGGTTACCGTTGCAGTCTGCTGGAAAAGGCGACATGTTTATTGTCCGAAAGTTTACGACAACAGAAGCAGCTGAAATCTTGGGGGTTGTTGGCTTAGCCTTAGCAATGTCGATGAACGTCTTCCACAAGAAAGCGGAAACTAGCTGCACTCTAGTTGCGGCTTTCACTTGTGTGCCTTCAACAGCTCGCTCTCTGAGTCTGTCTATCGTGTCCTTGTCAAAAATCAGCCTCCTCGTCACAATTCGTTCTTTGCAAATCAGCGATTCAGGGTCATAAATATAAATAAAGAAGACAGTAGATTGAAAAGATGTTGTAAAAGTTGCTGTATATTATGTTTTGTACATTACACAGATATTACAAAGAGAATATATATAGTTGGTCTATGCTCTAGTATTAAGGAAGGAAAATATATACGGAAAGAATAAGTTGATTGATTTGGCTAATTAATCACTACGTAATTACAGGGATTTATTTGACTGAATTGGTTTTGTTTCCTTGTTTGTGTAGGATTCTGATTTTGGATTATTATTGTGATTTGTTTCCTTAATATTCCCCCGCAAGATGGACTGTCCGTTGACGAGGCCGATCTTGGATGTAAGAGCTTCAAACCGAGGGCGCGGTAGAGGTTTGGTGAGGGCATCAGCTAGCTGGTCATCTCCATTAATATGAGTGTAACACCCCGGCCCCAACCAAAGGCCGAAATGTCATTCACGGTAGCTCGCCAGGCTGCGTACATCGCCCACAA
Organism: Dianthus caryophyllus; assembly: GCA_023091065.1. NCBI lineage: Eukaryota > Viridiplantae > Streptophyta > Magnoliopsida > Caryophyllales > Caryophyllaceae > Dianthus > Dianthus caryophyllus. The sequence continues at coordinate 36,459,151 of CM041517.1, read as the reverse complement.
ACCAACACGGGCCCTTTCCAGCGCACTTTGTCCTCACTCGTGCGCATCCTGAGAACTTCCCAGGAGGTCACCCATCCTAAGACTACTCTCCAGCAAGCACGCTTAACTGAAGAGTTCTTAAGATGAGCCACCAGAAAAGAAGATGCATCTTGTTGATATGAGTAGTACATACAATCCTTTTAAGCACTATGTCACTTGAGCCAACACATGAACCTCTTCAATGGGGTACCCGGCCCGAATAACCTCGGGACAACACCGGTGTTACACACCCCACTTGAAGAACGCAACGCCCTCGCTGCGCCTGGTAGCTACTTCACAATATAGCATTCGTAATCCTCCCGGTAGGTGCGTGCACTAGGATTCGACCACCACGGCTAGGTGCGTGCCTGGGATTCGACCACACGGTCGCCCGGGTTGCTCGATACCATTTTGTAACACCCCGGCCCCAACCAAAGGCGAAATGTCATTCACTGGCTCGCCAGTCACAGTGCATCGCCCACAAACCAACACGGGCCCTTTCCAAAGACTTTGTCCTCACTGCGTGCGCATCCCGAGGCTTCCAGGAGGTCACCCATCCTAAGACTACTCTCCAGCAAGCACGCTTAACTGAAGAGTTCTTAAGATGAGCCACCAGAAAAGAAGATGCATCTTGTTGATATGAGTAGTACATACAATCCTTTTAAGCACTATGTCACTTGAGACAACACATGAACCTCTTCAATGGGGTACCCGGCCCGAATAACCTCGGACAACACCGGGTGTTACAATGAGTCACCCGAAGCGCTCCTGCTTGTACCTGTTCGCGCACAAAATGAAAAGCAAGAGCTACATGTTTCATACGAGAGTGAAAAATTGGGTTTGCAGAGTAGTGAGTGGCACTTAAGTTGTCACAGTAGATTGTAGGTGGAGAGGTGGGGCCGAGACCAAGTTCGAGGAGAAGAGACTTGACCCAAAGGATCTTGGATGTTGTGTCAGCAACAGCCCGAAATTCAGCTTCAGTAGAGGAGCGTGCAATTGTCTTTTGTTTCTTTGAGGACCATGCTATCGGATTTTTGCCAAGGTAGACGAGGTAGCCCGTGGTGGACAGGTAGTTGTCTGCGTCACCTGCCCAGTCTGCATCGCTGAAGGCATGGAGCTGGAGTGGTGTGTCTGGTGGTACAGCTGTAGGCCGAGATGCATTGTCCCGCGTAGATAACGGAGCAGCTTACGTAGTGCCGTCCAATGGGTAGATTGAGGGTGTTGCATGAATTGAGCTAATTTGTTGATAGCAAATGACAGGTCAGGTCGTGTAAGGGACAGGTACTGTAGACTGCCAACCGTGGAGCGGTAGTTCTTGACGTCACATGGGGAGGAGGTGGAGCTGGCCGTTAGGGGAGGATAATGGAGCATCGATGTTGAGGACGGGTTGCAATCAAGGAGGTCATGTTTGTGTAGGAGATCATAAATGTATTTTGTTTGAGAGAGGAGTAGTCCCTTACGATTAGGGACAACTTCTACGCCGAGGAAGTAGGAGAGAGTGCCTAGGTCATTGAGAGAGAAACGAGTCGAGAGTTGCTGGATGAAGTCCGCGACAAGGGAAGGGGAGGAGCCAGTGACAATAATGTCGTCAACGTAAACAAGGGTGTAGAGGACGGTGGGTCCCTTTTTGTAGACAAAGAGGGAGGGGTCAGCTAGGGAAGCCGTAAAACCAGAGCTTATTAGGTAACCCTTGAGTTCATTGTACCATGCTCTGGGGGCCTGTTTAAGGCCATAGATGGCTTTGTTAAGGCGACAGACGTGAGTGGAGGAGTCTTGATGGATGAACCCCGCGGGTTGGGCCATGTAAACAGTGTCATGAAGTGTGCCTTGGAGGAAGGCATTGTTGATGTCAAGTTGGCGAAGAGGCCAGCCACGGGTGAGAGCGAGGGAGAGAATTAATCGAACTGTGACAGGTTTGACTACCGGACTGAATGTATCTGTATAATTGATACCATGCTGTTGATGAAAACCTTTTGCAACGAACCGTGCTTTGTATTTTTGAATGGTGTTGTCAGGATTGTATTTGACACGAAAAACCCATTTGCAGCCTACAATGTTGGGGGCTGGGTCTGGTGGGACAAGTGTCCAAGTGTTGTTTCGAGTGAGGGCGTTGTATTCCTCGATCATGGCGGCGCGCCAATGAGGGGAAGCAAGGGCTTGTTTAGTGGTCGTTGGAAGTGAGTGTGGTGAAGCTGTCAGTGCGAGTTGCACATATTTGGGATTAGGTTTGCGAATGTTGTGGGATAGGCGGGTGGCGTAGTGTGGCTGAGAAGGTGGTGTCACGGTGGGAGTAACAGAGGGTGTTTGGTGGTCAGAGGAAGACGGTGGAGAAGTGGGGTGAGTTGGAGGCGGAGGTGCAGGCACAGTGGTGGCCGTAGGTGCAGGTGGAGGTTGGGCCGTGGGAGGATGAGAGGGAGGGGCAGCAGCAGTAGGTGGTAAAAAAATGACAGGAGGATCAAACCAAGACTGATTATTAGTGGTTGTCGTAGGTGGGGTAGAGGAGGCTAGGCGAGGATAGGGAAAGTCGGTTTCAATAAATGTTACGTGGCGAGATGTATAAATACGTTGAGTAGTTGGATCAAGGCAAAGGTATGCGCTTTGGGTGGACGAGTAACCAATGAAGACGCAGGCAGCAGATCGCTGGTCAAGTTTGTTAGACGAGTAAGGACGAAGCCAGGGGTAGCAGAGACAACCGAAGGCGCGAAGCTTCGTATAATTGGGCGGAGTTTGGAATAAGCGTAAGTAAGGAGAGTCATTGGCTAGAGTGGGAGTAATCGATTTATGAGATAAATAGCAGTGCTAAAGGCCTGTGGCCAGTAGGTTAACGGTAGATGAGCGTGAGTAAGTAGTGACAGACCAGTTTCAACGATGTGACGATGACGTCTTTCAGCATACCCATTGTGTTCGGGCGTGTGAGGAGGTGAAGTGAGATGAGAAATACCAGTTTTAAGTAGTGCGGGTGTGATTTTAATGTATTCACCTCCGTTATCCGAGAATATTTTGATTATAGGACGATTAAAAAAAATTTCTACTAACAGTTTGAATTGAGTAAAGACTTGTAAAGAATCGGACTTGTTTTTGAGCGGATAGAGCCAGGAGTATTTAGTGAAGTGGTCCACAAACAAAATGTAATATTTGAAGCCATCAGATGAAATAATTGGAGACGACCAAACGTCGGAGTAAATTAATTCCAAGGGAGCAGAAGACGTAAGACTAGAATTAGAAAAAGGGAGTTTATGACATTTATTCAACTTGCAAGCATGACAAAAATCAAAACTAGTGTCTGAAATTGCTAGACTAAAATTATTCTTGATGTAGGAAAAAACACGGGAGGACGGGTGGCCGAGACGATGATGCCACAGCACGGTGGAGGAGGGTGTGGACGCAGCTTGCAGAGCCTGAACAGAGGACGGCTGCCACGAGTAGGTTCCACGATCAAGAGCGCCGTGGAGTATGATCCGGCCCGTCGAGATATCCTTAAAAAAGAAGGACGTGGGTGAGAACTCAATAGAGGCATTATTATCAGAACAAAACTGCGAGACGGATAAGATATTGCGGGAAATACGTGGTACATGAAGTACATTACAGAAAATCAGAGAAGAGGAAGAAGAAGAGAGGAGAGTAAAGGAACCTATGTTTGCAATTGGTAAGGAGGAGCCATCACCAATCACAACATCATCCGGACCATCATAGGGAGAGTGCTGAGCGAGAATCGAGAGGTCGTTGGTGATGTGATGAGTGGCACCACTGTCGACCAGCCAGGTAGGGGACGTGGGTCCAGCAACAGCAGCCGTGTGGGCCTGCGGACGAGAGTGAGGAGGACGATTCGGACGCGTATACGGGGTGAGCGTGAAGGCAGGATGATTCTTCTTGAAATTCCGACAGGTGAGAAAACCGTGACCCTTGTAGCTGCAATATTGACAGATCAGAACATCCCTGGAGCTGTTCGAGGCATTGTCCGAGTTATAGGCTGGGCGAGGAGGATAACGCGAACCACTGGAGCGATAATGAGTGGCATACGCAGCAGCAGGCAGGGGCGTTGCAGACTGTTGTTCCGGATGTTGAAGTTCATGGTTGAGCAGCTTTTCATGGAGGGCATCGAACGAGATCGGCGTGTCACGGGCCTCCACGGACTCTTTAATGGCACGATAATGGGTAGGGTCAAGCCCCCGGAGAACTTTAGCAGTGATGTCCTCGGGGTCCATGGGCTTTCCGAGGAGAGCAAGTTCAATGGTGCACGATTTAATGCGATGCATATATTCCGTGATGGATTGAGTCGGAATTTTGACAATAGACTCGAGGCGTTGTTTGATGGAGTTAATGTGAGGCCGAGAGGGGCGGCCGAGGAGGGTTTTGAGAGTATCCCACACGGCCTTGGAGGTCGTGCAGTCAGTGACTTGAGAGGCCAGAGAGTCGTCAACAGTGCCGGCAATAGCACCTCGAAGGAGATCATCTTGCCGAGTCCAAGTGGTGTAGGCAGGATTCGCGGTGGTTTTGTCACCGGAAGTAAGAGTAGCCTCTGGACAGGGATGAGACCCGTCGACAAAAGCGAACAATTCCAAACCTTGAAGGAAGGCTTGTAGTTGGAATGCCCATTGAGTATAGTTGCTAGTAGTTAGCGTCTTACATTGGGAGAGATTAACAAACATGATCGGAGCTTCAGCGTCCTTAGCATTGGGAAGAAGAAAGGTGTGATTAGTCATTGCAGGAGTTGAGAATTAAAAGCGTGGATCGAAGGCGTCGGATACCATATAAATAAAGAAGACAGTAGAATGAAAAATATTGTAAAGTTGCTGTGTATTATGTTTATTGTACTTGTACAGAGATTACAAAGTGAATATATATAGTAGTCTATACTCTAGTATCAAGGAAGGAAAATATATACAGAAAGAATAAGTTGATTGATTTGGCTAATCAATCACTACGTAATTAAAGGGATTTAATTTACTGAATTGATTTTGTTTCCTTGTTTGTGTAGGATTCTGATTTTGCATTATCATTGTGATTTGTTTCCTTAATAATAAATTCCGTCTAGATTGATCTGCGGAAAAAGTGATGCCGATTCAAATTTCAGCTGCGACACCTTATGGCTTTCGGAAACATTGACAGTATTGGTTGCCCAAGTGTTAACAAACGCGACAAAGGTTGCTGCATCGGCAATCTTGTGTGAAATGCTAACACTTATCGCCATACCACCACACTGAAAGCGGTTCATCTGAACAGCAGCTACAATGCTATTGTTTCCCGAGACTGGTCCAACAGCTAATAACCTCAGTAATTCTTCAGGGTTCGGGTTTTCTGTAACCTCGGCTAGGGTAGTTAAAACATCAGCAACACAGTACTCAACCCCTTCGTCGTTGCAGTTGATCCACGAGTTACTCCCGATCCTCCCAGCTAGTGGGTAAAACTGAACCAACGTCGTCGACAACGAGCTTTTCAGCAAATCATCATCAGCAGCTGCGTGTTGGGTGATCGGAGTTTCGTAAAAGAATATGAATGGCGTGTGAATTGGAGGTACAAATTGATCTGCTAATGAGAGCTGAAGAGTTTTAAGATGGTCTGGTGTTGGTGAACAAGGTTTGATCATTTCTTTCGATTTTATCTCAACTATGAGTTTTGCCATTTTGGTGTATAAAATATTTTTTTTTGTATCTTTATCTTAGATTTGTGTCAATATATAAGCAGGTCATCATGTAGATAGATCGTCAATGTAACTACACATAAGAGCGGCTCACGAGAACCAAAATGGATCCTTTCCATTTTCTTTCTCTCCATTTCCTCTCACATAATACTATTTTATTATATATTTCAATCACTTTCATTTACCTTTTTATTTCCAAATAAATCCACAACCCTCCGATCAACCTTAGATTAAATCTCGTCCATTGAAAGGTAATGGACCCTCCATTTCTTTTTGAGAAATGGAAAGGATCCTTACTCCACGAGAACGATGCGATATTTGTAACTAAAATTTGCCTACTTTATAATTTAAATTGATTATTTTAATGTTCAAAGTGAATATTTTTTAAGGTTTTAAAGTGGTCACATTTAGCGTTAAAGTATTCACTTTAATTACTCCGTATTAAAATATTCACATTTTAGTCATAATAACTTTTGTCGCCCGCATGAGACGGTTTTATACAAGTAATTTCATTATTGCTCATACTCTTCAGCATTTACCTACTTTTAAAATTAATGATTATTTTGGATCAACTTAAATTATAATTAAAAGAAGCTTAATTTTCGTCAATTCTTAAAATTAAATGATACTCGGTATAAATTAATTGTTTTCTTATTTTATAAATTGCAATTGAATACAATTTTTATTAATGTACTCCGTTTTAGGAGGTGAAAGACTTCATTGGTCCGACATAGACAACACTTAGTCATGATGATACAATTAGGTGATACTCGTATTGTTTATTATAATTCTTCTAGCTGTTGAGTAATATATAAAATTTAAAAAATTCTTCAAATTAATCATTGGAGTAGTTTTATTTACATGAAAATGATTTCTTAACCATTTGTGATTTTGTGTGATACTCCGTATATGTTTAATATGAGTAGAGGAGTAGACGTGCTATTATTATTATTATTATTATGCTTAAAAATTTGAAACGAAGTATTAAATTTTTCTTGAGTACTGCATGTTTTATTTAAAAATGTGTGAATCATTAGTGTGACCTAGAATTAATTTTTAACTAGTTATGCGGCCCGTGAATTTCACGAGGCCACTTAAATTTTTGGTATTATATCCATGCTCACTAAAATATAAACGTTGATATTTACCATGAAAAAAAGGTGACATTTGAGACCAAGTCAGCTTCTTTTTAGGTAACATAGTATTTTGTATACGTAGAATACAATGACACGTATTCTGTATACGTAGAATACAAATATACAATGACATGTAAATAGGAGAATAGTCGACCTATAATTATAATCTTTCTTTTTTTATTATATCTTGATGACATTATTATAAGACTTACGATACATAACCGTACTGAATAAAATGTGGGCACGTACAACCAAATGGTACACGCCTACACGGTGAGGCGACAATGCCACTTAAGACGTAGATCAAAACATACATTCCTATGCATTCAACGTCTCCTTGGTCACGTGTGCACGACCGTCTTAGAATGAAGATCACTCGTAATAAAATGATGATGATTAACTAAAAACTAAAACCCAGCGACTTAAATTCAGAATCACGTTCATATCCTCTCGATCCATACTATCAAAGAAGAAGCCTGCATAAAATCATAGAATAAATTAAATTAAATAAGGGAAATTCTACGGTGTACCCTCCAACTTTTTCATTTTCTACCGTGTACCCCTCTTTTTTTAGCCTTACACAGTGTACCCCTTAACTTCATTAGTAACTATAAACCGTGACCTAATTACAATTTAACGTTAAGTAGGCACTAATTTTGAACGTTTAAGAGGTGACATGGCACCTTTTTGCTGGCTTGGAAAATGACGTGTAAATCCCCAATTAAAATGAAGCTGTTTAATTTATTTTGAACCCAGCAACAAAACCCCTTAAATTAGCGCCTACTTAACGTTAAATTGTAATCAAAACCAAAAATTAAAAAAAAAAAAAAAAAAAAGGTCGCGTTTGGTTGGAGGGTTTCAGGAAAGAGAAAAGGAATGAATAAAGAGGATTCCCTTTGTACTTGTTTGTTTGAACAATTTTAACATTCTCTTTCTCCCTTTCCAGTTTTCCATAAACCCCTAATCCCTCTAAATTCTCTCCCCCCCTCCCCCCCTCTTACTAAAAATGATTCCTCCTCTTTCTCTACTCCTTGGATTGAAGTCATTGCACTCATCTTCTCCGGTGACCCCATGACCCCGCTGCCGGTCAACACGTCACCGACCACCTAAACCTAAAGCCCTTATTTTTGCTTGGTTATTTTCTATCACTCATTCTCCTCCGTCCATCTTGTTGGTCATTGCATCACCGCCGCATCTCCGAGGCTCCGAGTACCGTTCCTTCCCTGTAGTCAACCCACTGCCTTTCTTCTTTTTTTTTCTTTTTACGGAGTATTTTTTATTTTTTATTTATTTTTTATTGTTACCATATACTCCATTTTTTTCTATTAATTATTATGTTAATTTTTTTTTTCTGAAATATTATAACGATAATATATTTGTCCGTTATTTGTGGTCTTGGTGATTTAAGAAACCATTGCAAATTTTTTAAGAATAATAGTAGGCTATTTGAACACTTGTATTTGATTTTTATAAAAGTGAATACAACAACATGAAAAAAAAAAAAAAAAAAAAGTTGATTCTCTTGTTCGAACCAAACATACACAAAGGGAGTAAGGGGGAATGCGTTTCACTTTCCATGTTGAACCAAACACCTACCTAAATTCGGGATAATTTCATTCTATTCTCCATGTTTCCCTTTCTCTTTCCCTTTCTCTTTCCCCTACGCGAACCAAACGCCCCCAAAATTATTCAAATTGTTTTGGTGATTAGGAAATCCTCTTACGCTATACTTCCAGCATGTCCAAAAAGTCTTCATCATCGAATAACTCATCAAATGACTGCAATAATGGGAAATCGAAAGAAGGCAATTGAAAACTATTGACAGCACACCTGAAATCAGATATACAACGTTCGTCATATAAACATATGAGTACGTCATACTGGCATTAACATTCAAAAGTAGACTTTAGCTTCGTTAGCCACGCTAAAAGACTAAGGATTCCGATATATTATTACTCCAACAAAATGAATGAAGCAAGTGTACAATTGTCTAAGTCGTTTGAATGGAAAGTACCTTTTAAGGTCGTCATCAGAGTAAACCTTTGTCTTCTGATCAAGCAACACGAGACTATCGGTATAATCACAGAATTTACTCGATGAATCCTGACGGAGACCAAGATCTGTGAATTCTTCAGTAACAGGATCAAACGATGTCAGCTTTGAATCGATTACTTTAGCAAACCCGAGTAACTCCCCATTCTTTCTCAAGTACTGTACAGGACCTTTATGCTTAAAATCGTTAAGTACGACATTCATAATTTGGCACCACGTGGTTCCCACATCATCTTCTTGTCGAACCCAAATTTGACATTCCGCTGTACCATTAACATCTGGCATAGAGTACTTACAACAGGACACAGCTAACTTATTTCCATACCGGAAGACACCAAAGTCTTCACCTTTTATAGACGCGTTGACAATGTGTTCAGGCAACGGGCAACGCCAGCTTCGCAAAAGTTTCTTCCGCCACATTAAACAAGATCAACCATTTACAAAGCGAAGGGCACATCAATGACTCGAAAGTAAGCCAATAAATGACACCGTTAATTAAACAGTTCGCAGAAGAGACATATTTGATCAAGTTTTTACCCAAAAAATCAGAGGAAACGATCTTCCACGAACGTTGTTCGATTGAGTATACCTCAGTCATTACTCCACTCTCTCTTTTTGTTACAGTATCTGGTTTATTGACGCCATAAAGGCAACTTATTTTCACCACCTTGTAATCATTCCTCGCACCATCATAACCTAAACCCAACACAGAAACTTTAGTACCTTTTTCATTGATGAGACCAGCGGCCAACGACATAGGAAGGACGATGTATTTCCGAAACATGGGATTCCACAGCATGACGTCGCATGTGGGATAAATAGTATCGGAAAGGCACAGCAAACCATTGACACACCCAACGATATTAGAGAGCAAATTGAAAGGATTACCAATTTCGAAAGGGCAAATTGAAGTGTGGTACACCTTTAGACCACTACTGTCGGCTTCATTCATTTTCCGAGGTGTGTCACGAAACATAATGTATTGTTCTAATGGTTGGATTTCGGGGTTTTTTTCCCGGTAAAGTAGTAATGCATTAGCCTGATTTTGGGTGTAATGTTTAAGGTGTGCAGACATAAACGAAGGCGAAACGACAAGGGAATGCCATGATTTGCAGACACACCTGCATTTTCCTAATATTTTCACTCGAAGTTTTTGTAAGATTATAAACCATAAATCTTCTGAAATGCAAGGATTTATATCAGACATCTTTTTTCAATAATTTTATTTTGAACTTGGTGGTGAAAGATTAACGAAGTACTACAGTATTTAAAGTAACTAAGATAAGGAAGTTGAGACACCAAAGGTCTTGGATAATTAATGGACATTGGAATATGTAAAGCATCTACAGAGATAACATGAACCTGTTACACTTTCAAAAAATTTGATCGTTACCAATGAAAAGTATTTAAAATAATTTTAAAAAAAGTATATTTAATAATAAGAGTATAGCGCGGGGAGATATGTTTTCTACCCCACTGATTTCACTCAAAAGGAAACTAGTTGGCGTGCCCGTCCCCGTCCGGGCCATCTATCATTATTATTAAGATTTAAAAATAAGTATAAAATGTAATTGTTATATATTTTTTCTAATTTATATATTTACTAATTATGATATAATTTTATATGATATTTAATATGACAAAATTTCTAAAATATAAATACTAAGGCCATGTTCTTTTTGGCTTTTACCGTATTTAATATGCTAATTTTCCAAAATCTATTATTTATTATATTTGTTTTTCGTTTATTTGCTAATTATATTTTATAATGCTTACCTAATACTATTTTTTCCCCCTTAACTTATTTATTAAATCAACAATTATTTTACTTTTTAAAATTCTACGAATTATTACCCCATTTTTTTTTTTTTTTTTTTTTTTTTTTTTTTTTTTTTTTTTTTTTATGTATATAAATATTTTAAAAATATAACGTACGTATATTTTTCTCCCTTAACTTGTATATTTAATCCAATATATTTAAGGCTAGGGATGGCAATGGATCGGGTTCGGATCGGGTTTAGTATGATCCAAATCCGATCCACTTTCCTAATGGATCATCGATCCAAATCTATATCCGATCCAAACCCACAACCTTAATGTCCAAATCCGATCCATTATGAATTTTTCATATCCAAATCCATATTCGATCCATAATCCAACCCACAATCGATCCAAAATCCAACCCAAATCCGGTCTAAATTCAATTTTCCGACATTCTACATCAATTTTTAAGATATTTTTCATATATAAAGCTAAAATTTTGAGCTTAACCCACTCTAAAACATAGTATTTTCGATCGGGTTGTGTTTGGATATGAAGTGGATCGATAATGGATATGGATCGGGTTTTTCAATAATGGATATGGATCGGATTATTTTTGAGTGGATATGGATTTTAAAGAAGTGAGTTTGGATCGGGTTTTTATGCTCGGGTCGAGTCGGGTTGGGTTCGGTTCGGTTCGGTTTTGGGCATAATTGCCATCCCTATTTAAGGCAAAATATGTATTCTTCATTTTTGGTATCCTACAATTTTAAGGATTCCAATTGTAGATTTAGTATTATATTTCAAATTACATATGTTAATTATACTACACCATCTTCATTTTTATTTTTATTTTTGTTTTTTTTGTTAATTACATATATTCTCTTTTTGTTACGTTAAAATGAGGTAATAAAGAAATTAGAATTTTGTTTTTATATCAAACTTTACCCTATCATTATATTAAACATATTTTTTTTTAATTCTTAATTAGCAGATATTCTCATACAAAATTGAGATGAACAATCAAATCAAAACTTAATACTATTAAACTAACTAACAGATTATGCATTAAGCATTACAAATATTATTATACAACCATATCTAATTACTTGATTTAAAAATAAGAGAATCATAGATATTGTATGTCACTTTTATCTTTCATGTTACATATTCTTACTTTTCATGTTACATATTCATTAGTTTTGTTATTGGTTTATAATCAAGTTTGTTCAATAAAAAATTTCAAATATTGTATGTAAAATATAAATCTACAACATACAAATAAAAAAAAAAAGATCAGCAATAATTTAATCAAGCTATGTTTAAGTATCAAACATAATAATTAAGAAATAAAAATATTCAAATTTTAAACACTCTTATCAAATACACCGTAATAAATAAATTTAACACAAATTGTAATCATAATTAAAACATAATAAAGTAAAACTATTTAACATAGTACGTACCTAAGAAGATCTAGCTAAAGTTTTTTAATGTATATATATATATATATATATATATATAAATATATATATATATATATATATATATATATATATATACAAAAAGGGATGGAGACTTACCTAAAAATTAATAAGGAAATAATGTGTCATATAATTGTTTTTTTTTTTGAAATTATTATTTGTCTTCTCAATTAAAAATATCTTCAATTAATTTTATTTTTTTTTGGAAAGTTTTAATATAGTAAAGATTTAAATTGTAGATTTAGTTTTATATTTTAAGTTACATATGTAAATATTTTTTCATCTAAAATCCTAGCAATAGTAGAATTATAAATAATACTAATATTAATTTTTTAGACCAATTATAGTGTGACAAATGTCTAATTATAGAGACTATGGTTTCTCGCTTTATATATATACTTAGTTTGCATGTCTCACTTGCCTTACTATATTTACATTAAAAATTTAATTTTATATAAATTTGCATTATATTAAATACTTGTTCAGTTTATATATTTACTATTTATGACATATTAGCATTATATTAAATACTTGTCCAATTTATACATTTACTATTTATGACATATTTGTATGAAAATTCTTGAAATCATAATTAAGTATAATTGTTAATCATACTTCAATTAATATAAAATTTTTCTCAATGCATACGTTATCAATGTATACTCTCACGGAAAATATTATTTTGATATAAAATTAATGATATTAAATCTATGAGTTATTCTTGGTGTTTTATTTCAAGTATAAACTCACAAATACTAAATTTTTCCTAGTAAGTCATAATATTTTTTAGGTAAGTTTTTATTTAAATATCATAGAGAATTAGTTGTTTTAAATAACACCAAGAATTATATACTAAATTTTCCTAATGTAATCTAACTAATTTAATTTTCATTAAAAAAATATTACTTTCAAAAATTTATTTATTTTATTTTTCACACCTTCCAAATATAATGTATTTATTTTTTCTAATTTTAATTTGAAAATATAGAGTGTTTGTTACAAAATTTGATTATATATTTTTAAATATATTTGATTATGTTTAAGGTAATTTCTTTTTTTAAATGCTTTACTAAAAAAAAAAAAACTTATTTTATTTTAGAATCCTAAAAATATTAAAATATCCAATTATATTAAGATTAATAAGTTTTATTATATAATAATAACTTAGATTATATATATTAATATAATAATTTTTGTATCAACCAATCATATTAGGACAAATGTCGACCATAGAGACCATGGTTTCTGCTTTATATATATATATTAGATATATTAGATAATCTAATCTATTATATAAATATATGAATCAATAGTTGAAATTTATCTTATAAATACATCTCTTTACAAAACACTATCTTTTAATCATTTTTTGACAGAGCATTATGTTAGACAGATATTTTTATATCGAACACTACCAAAAAAATAATTTCCGGCAAAAAAAAAGTTCAAAATCCGATGTTGACCATTGGAGGCGCGCGCCGTTTATTTCCCTTTACATTCTTTTCATTTTGCATCATGGTAATTAATATCAATATTAATTAATATTAATTTATAAAGTCGAAAGTATAGCTTCTATGGTCAATATTTGTCACAATGTAATTGGCCTGAAAAAATTAATATTGATATTATTTATAATATTAGTATTATTTGGAAGTAAGTTACATTTTTGTATACAAAGAACAAAAAATTAGGCAAAATAAATATGTTAATTCATAGAATTTTAAGAAGTAAAATAATTGTAGAATTTTAAGAAGCAAAACAAATACAGAAATTCATAGAATTTTAAGGAGTGAAATAGTGGTCACAATTTTATCACACAAATATATGAGTATATGTTAATTTTACTTTTTAGTACTTTTGAAAGATGCAATATATTAGTATTTGCTAGAGTCGTAATGAATTTAATTTATTTTTAAATTTTAATGATAATTATAATTTTTTGAAATATAATACAAACGCATATCATAAATTAAAGGGTAAAATAGAAAAAATAATTCAATTAAAAATGTATATATTTAAACGTATAAACTTGGTAATATTTAATTTTCAGGGTAATTATTGTACTCCTTATTGATAATGATAATATTTTAAGTAAAATAAGAATAGCAAATATATTAGTACTTATTTTTGTGGTACTAGGCGAATGGTATTCAAAAGTTGGAACTCTCTTTGTCTTCCAAAATTTAAAGGTGGTGTGGGTAGACCAATCAAACAGGTCGGTCGGGCAGGTTTCGGGTTGGATAACTAAAAATCGGGTAACAAACGGGTCGGGTGTATTTTGGGTTTCGCTAATATACAGGTCGGGTGTATACGGGTTTCAGGTCGGGTTAAGATCAAAATACAGGTTAATCAACGCCCCTTTATCGATATTTTATATATATATATATATATATATATATAGAGCGATTAATTTATTTTATTGTATTTTAAAAATTGTTTTAGTTACCTTATTTACTGGGAAACAAGTTATCAGTGTCCTGTTGTAACTTGTTATGCAATTGTACGTTTATATTTACTGGGAAATAGAATACCCAAATCAGGGGATTTGCTCAAACTAATACTAACATCTCATAGACAGTAATCTTCATACTTACAAGTTACAACAGGACACTGATAACTTGTTCCCATACTCACACCAAATTGGTCACCCGACTTACGTTTTCACGTCTTCAAGCAAATCCAACTTCTCAAACGAAGAATTGCTTCAAGTTAAATCAATTTGTCAATGCCATCGCTGTAATTATTTTTCACTTCCTTGTGACCACTTTTACAATGCCGTAATTAAAATGCAACACCCAACACAGAAGACAAATTACTCATGTAATGACGGTCTGACACACGAATTTTTTTTTATTTTTTTTGGTTTCCCAACCGATATCCGAACCCATTTGGGCCGACTAATTCGGTTTCGGAGCGTGTCCTTAGGTTAAGGTTTTAAACTCCTCCCAACGGCCATGGGATCGAATCAGCTTCTCCCTACCAAGTCAAATTTCTACTACTGTATCAAAGACATCGTTGGTACAGTCTGACACACGAAAATTAACGATTTAACGTATTTTTGAAAATTTGTTTAGGATTGTATTTTGTCGTTGAGACCACACAAGGTACAATACATTATAACAAAAATAGGAAGATTCGAACCATGGACTTTTTCCAAATTCATTAGAAATTGAAATACAACACTTACTAATACGACGATTTGTATAATCTTTTTATTAAATATATTACTCCATCGTCCCATCGTCTTCTTTTGCTGATAAATTGGCTATCATGAAATCGTAGGATGACCCAGCTCAAGATCAATTTGATCAAATTCAAAGTGAAGCTTGATTGAGGCGATTTCAAAAATTGATCAAGCAACAAGCCGACTAACTATTACTCCCAAAGACATGCGCAATGCAAATAAGATTCCGGTTGTAGTTCAGTTTTAGCATCGACATAAGCGTTCTACAAAATGTGAGACGTACTCCACATTGCTTCAGAATTTGATCACAGGCCTGCATAAAATCATCTCACATTATGATTCCAATGGAATGTTGAACAAGCTGTCAGGCCTGTCACCTTCTTCACATGCGGCAGATGCAATAATATTCATTGATCGATGTCGACGTTGATGACGATCATCTGCAGACCTGTATTCCAAACAAAATATATAATAACCATTGTAAGCATATAAATGAATACAGCCAAATCAACCTTCGTAATGTTAAAATCGAACCAACTTCAGCAGCACATTTTAGCTTCTTTTACATACTTCGTTGCTATGATTATGTCAACATTAATGTATGTGAGTTTATCGTAGCTATAGTCTACTGCTGAGACGGCACATATACATTAACGAACTATGGTTAAGTGGTTAACAACAGTCGACGTTCTCGCTGAGTTGTGCCCAAAGGTCGACTTCTAACTGATTCTAAAGTCTACTGCTGTTATGTTAGGCAACCTACGGAGTAACACCACCAGTAGACTTTAGGCTCGATTAGTAGTCTGAAAGTCTATTTACCGTCGAAACGTGGAACAAAGTGTACGATATTTTGAAGTAGTTAGGAAGCACCTTTGAAGGCCATCCTCAGTATAAACCTCAGTCCTTTGATCGAGCAACACAAGGCTCTCAGTATAATTACAGAACTTAGTTGATCCGTGCAGACGAAGACCAAGATCAGTAAACCTTCTAGTAATCGGATCAAACGATGTCAACATATAATCGCTTTCCCTAGCAAACCCGAGTAACTCACCATTCCTCCTCATGTACTCAACAGGACCCATATGCAAACAACCACGAAGTCCGACTCCGACATGCATAATTTTGCACCAAGTATTTCCCACATCGTCTTCTTCCCTAACCCAAATTTGACATGTTGGCCAAAGGATATTGAAAATATAATTATACTCACAGCACGACACTGATAACTTGTTTCCATACTCAAACACACCAAAATTTTCACCAAACTTACTTGTGTTTACGATTTCTTCAGGCAACTCCAACTTGTCAAACGTCTCTTCCTCGACATTAAACAAAAGCAACCATTTATCGATCGGAGTACGTCGTCCTAACTTCAAAGTGAGCCAGTAAATGACACCATTCATAAAGCAATGTGAAGAAGAGACACTATTAATTGAGTTATTAACCAAAGTTTCAGACGAAATGATCTTCCATGTATGTTCTCGAACTGAGTACACCTCAATCAATGAACGGCTTGCATTATTCGATTTGTCGAGGCCATGACAGTTAGTGATCTTCACTACCCTGTGATCATTCTTCATAACATCGTAACCAAAACCCAAGACAGAAGTCCAATTACTGTTGTCACTGCTGCCAGTGACAGTCGATGACTCAGGAAGAATGATATATTTCCGAAACATAGGATTCCACAGCATGATACGGCCCGTGAAGCTAAGATTAGAAGCATCGGAAAGGCACAACAGACCATGGACGCACCCCACAAAGTGAGAGCAACACTTGAAATCATGACGAACCTCAAAAGGGCAAATTGAAGCGTGACATACCTGAAGGCCACTAGTTCCTCCATTTTTCATCTCGGATGAGTCGTGAAACATGACATATTGTTCGTAGTTTGGGATTTTAGGGGACATTTCCCTGTAGAGCAACAATGAATTTGCCTGATTTTGAGTGTAATGTTTAAAGTGTGCAGACATAAAAGACGGTGAAACGACAAGCGAGTGCCATGATTTGCAGACACACCTACATTTTCCTAATATTTTCACTGGATGTTTTTGTAAAATCACAGACCATATATCATCTGGAAGACAAGGATTTATATCAGACATTTTTTGATAGACTTTAAGTTTGAACTTGGTGGTGTGGACTAACAAAGTACTACGGTATTTAAAGTAACCAAGTTAAGGAAGTTGAGTCACCAAAGGTATTGGATAATTAATGGACATTGGAATTGGGGAAGAAAGTGCAGAGACTACCATATGGAAACCTTAACAGTTTATAGAAAACCGTATTAACATTCAAACTTTTAAATATATCGTTTCCGTATACCTCGAGGGCTCATTGTCGATAAACTCTCTAATTGACACCCTTATAAGCGCTACATTTTTTATATTTTAGTTTAACGGCTAAAAGGCTCATTGTCGATGAGTTACCGTCAGAAGCTTCAAAAGCACGTGCAAATAAATAAGCCGAAATCGTGTATCACAGATAGTGTCGAACGGAGATAATTCAACCAGATCAAACTTACTAACCAAATTAAATTCTACAGTGCATAAATATTCATGACACGTTTATTGTAAACTTGGTAGTGAATGACTAAAATATGAATTGTAGAATTTACTGCGTGTTAAAAGTAACCAAGTTAAGAAAGTTGAGAGACCAAAAGTCTTGAGACAATCTATGGTCATTGGAATTTGGAAAGAAAGTGTGGAGGCTATATGAACACATTAACAGTTTGTCGAAAACCGTTTTAACTTTCAAAGTTTTGAACTGATGAGTGCCAAAGGATATTGCAGCGCAGCCTCGTAGGTGATGGATCACTTTGGAATGGCATATACAGCACACATCCTGGATCAAGTAAGACGCTGGGTATATATTGTTTTCGACAGCAAAAACATCATTTCCGTATGCCTCAAGGGCTCCAATATCTAGCGTACACGTTCTTAGCTTCATATTAACGCAGAAAAGTTGGTTCAAAATATATTGATTGTTCAAACGGAATTCAAAAAATTAGTTATATTATGAACTATATCACATTCATTCCTCTATTATTTTTTTCAGTAACAGTGAAATTCACTACAAATTGATCGGGCATGTTGCGTGCATAATTGTTTTCTTACTAGATCCACACAAGACAAACAGAAGACTATTTCCATGAGAATTTAACAAAAACTCGTTAATTATTTTGTCGTTGAGACTACTCAAGGTCTCAAGGTCATTACAATACAGTATAAAGATAGGAAGATTCAAAACTAGGACCTTTCGGACCCAATACATCCGCTTCAACAATTAGACTAAAACTCTTTGATTGTTTAACCGCTTGAGTATATTCTAATTTCATCAGCGGAAATTACATGAGATGGCTAGTTTAACTTCAAGAAAAATGTTAACCCATTTAAAAAGAAAAAACGACTGACTTCACCACAATTCACAAATGAGGGAAGTGCAACCTAAATCCAGCATCTTAAATCTAAAATCTGTTAACACAACATTATACTTCCAAGTTCCGATATCAAAATCATCCTGTTGATCTTCGCGATAAAACCTGCGGTAAGGTGAAAAATACTGTTAGTGGCTTTAGTAGACGTAGTATTTCAATATACACAACCAAAAGTCCAACATTTTAAATTCTCGATTCAAAATGACATCTCATTTAAGATCTCATAGATCACACGAATTCATACCCTATTCTATTCTTCCATATTTTTAGGCACCTTCTTCATCTTCAGAGTCACCGTAGTATTCATATAATAACACTCGTTCTATTTTGTTAGTATGATTTTTGGACCTGCATCCAAATGTAAAGTAAAAACACTCAGAGCATAGAAGTGATTACTTTAACCAGATGATAACAATCAAATTGCTTCTGCAAAGCATAACACCAAATGATAGTTACTTCACAATACATACAAACGGAAATTTTTTAGTAAACAAAACGAAATCAACGACTTCACCTAGCTGCCTCACGGGCTACAGTTAGTAGCGGGGGAATGCAGCCAAGTTTAATAAGTTGCCAAATGACGAACACAATAAAAACAAATGGTACCAAGTCTATCCACTCATCTTACAGTACTCCATCAAAATCGACAACCAAAAGGACAGAAAGTCTTTGGCTTTAGAAAGCCAAAACTAATCTTGATATAAAAAAAAAAAAAAAAATTTAACAAAAGAGTAACTTTTAGATGAGGACGTACCTTTGGAGCTTCTCATCAACAATAGAGCCAATATTTTGGTCAAGCAACACAAGACTCTCAGAAAAAGTACTAAAACTTGTGGATCGATTTACAAGAAGACTTATTTTCTCAATTTTCCGAGTCTTAGGAACGTAGCACATCATGCGAGCAGTACTTCCCTTAGCAAACCCAATAAACTCGTCATTTTTCCCTAAATATTGTATAGGACCCATGTGCTGATAGTTATTCCAATACCCAACATTCAAAATTCTGCACCAAGAAGTGTCTACATTGTACTCCTGCTTCACCCAGATTTCACACCGAAATGCAACAGTGTCGATACAGCATAGGTGCCCCCAGCAGGACACTGCTAGCTTTTGTCGATGCTCAAAGACGCCTAACTCACATGTGTTTTTAACAATGTCATCAGGCAGTTGCATTTTGTCGAAGGTTTCTTCGATGACGTTGAACAGAAGTATGGAACGGTAGCAAGTAAGCCAATGGATGACCCCATTTAAGAAGCAATGCCGAGACAGGTCACCGTTGATCCAGTTATCCATCAAATAGTTGGTATTAATAATCTTCCATGTTCGTTCCTGAACTGAATAAACCTCCACCAATGACGAGGTTGTTGACGACTCACCCTTGTTGTGAACACTACTAAATTTGACCACCCTATGATCATTCTTAGCACCATCAAAACCGAAACCCAACACACGATAGTTTTTAGTTGACTTGGAAGCAGGAAGTTTAAAGCATTTGTGAAGCAAGGGATTCCATATGAAGACACTGCCGTCATCATCGTCAGAGAGGCATAGCAACCCGAGGACGGAGCCAACAAATTGAAAATTAGCATGCCAAGATTTACTTAGAACCAAGGGGAAAACCGAAGTGTGCAGGCTCTTTCCTTGTATCAACTGAGTACAATCACGATAGATCGTACATTCCTCGTACTTTCTGAATTTGAAGGACTTAGACTTGGAGATACCCTTGTGCAGCAGCAAGGAATTGAAATCATTCTGGGTGTAATGCTTAAGGTGCGCAGACATGAAAGTTTCGGAAATAATGAGGGAATGCCATGACTTGCAAACACACCTGCATATGCCCAAGGTTTTCACAGGAAGACACTTAAAGATTTCAAACCACGTATCTTCTGAAATAATAGGATTTACATCAGACATTTTTTTTTTTCTTCTAATAGATGAAAAATTAGCTTAAGTTTTGAGTTTTGTTATGTAGAAATGTACATAGTAGATTCTGAATTTATACAGCATGAAGTAGGCAGATTGTTAAATGTATATCCGTTAAAACCATCCCAATTTCCATGTGAGGGGAGTTGAAAAGGTAAAAATTATCAAATTAGACTTGTAATGCATAGAACAATGTAGCAAATCTCCCTACATCATCCACTGTATGATGTTTTCGGTTTACGAGGTGACCATTTAATTTTAATTTTTGTAAAAATGTATTAACTCAAAAATTACAAAGAATATACCATAAAATTCCTTGCATAAAATTCCTTGCATACACGAGTATAAATTAGAAAGTTGTATGTTAAAAACAGAAGGAATAAACAATAGGGCACCTTAGAGCACGGTCGGCATCCCTGCAAGACGAATAAGCCTATTATGAAACCGTTGCACACGTAGTTCACACGTAAAATGGTCTAATTTTAAAATTTGCCCGTAAGACTACTAGTATATGGACACGTTGAACGTAAGAAAATGATCTTTGTGTTTTCTTATAAAGTCCTGTTTTATTTTATACAATTCACTGCCACTTTTGGAGTCATTCCAATTTTAAACTAAACTACCAAATACCAAAAAGCAAGTACTCCACCCCAACAGAACAATGGTATGTCTCATAATCTTGCTCCAGGTAATGTTTCTCTGTAAAATAAAAGTCTACAATTCAACTTGGCCTTTTGTAAAATAAAAGCTTACTATTAAACCCCAGCAAAAGACGATAACATTCACGATTGAACAGATGTTGTATATATTAAAGTGCAAAAGCTTAGGAATATGTAAAGAATGTCGAGTCTCCATGTCGAAGCACCAAAGATTTAAAGATTTGTCTCTGAATTTTAGATTGTATGATCACTGTTAATACACCAATAGGCTTCACTCTCAATCTTATTGATATGGGTGAAATGGCATATCAAAATCATGCAAACCAAAGAAAGCCGAAAATTGTCTCGAAAATAGTTGCATTTGAAATTCCTGACACAATTACATTTGCTGTCGATATAACGGTTCGTCGAATAAATCATAACAAATGAACAAAATCTGCATCCCAAATCACAAGCTTCTAACTACAACTATACTAAAGTCAGATTCAAAATCTATCCTACTGAAGTTAAATTGGGTGAACCTTCTTTTTGAAAACTGCTCTCTTTCTCGGTGTCGTCAGCATAGTAGGAGGTTTAGAGCTTGTGACATGTTGCTTATATAAAGTTACCTGAGAGGGAGAAGTCGAGTATCAGTCTTTCGGGGCTTTACGCATTTTCTTCTTGGCCTTATCCTCTTCACGATATCTTTCTCTACGCTCCTCTCTCTACCGTTTTCTGGAAATTTCTACCCCTTTGGCCTTCTGTGCGAGATGCGATTTTCTCTTTTCCGCCTCCTTTTGTTTTCGCTTCTTCTCCTGCACAGTAGTGATTACCTCATCGTTAAGCAGTAATTTAGTAGCCTCAAGTCGCAACTAGTCAAAACAGTAATCCGGCAGAATATGAAAAACTGCAACGCAATAACGCATCCTTCTCAAGACTATATCAAGCACTCTGTCAATCTTACTCGCTGCACCACACGCAGAGTAAGACATGTACCAGGGTATTCAACACCAAAATTGTACTTTGTGTTGTTCATACATAAGTTTTCTGTGACACCTCATGGAAAAATTAAATGGATGGTGAACAAAGGTACTGTCACTCTATTGACACGCCTACTGTTAAAGACAAGTTGGTGATTTATGACGGTGTACCTTTTCATGACGCATAAGCTGGACTTGTTGAATCAGTGCGCGGACTCTCCTCTCATTTGGTTCGGGAACAATAGCTATCTGTTATCCTATCACTACCACGATGACTCTTCTTGGGGATATCTTTGAGTTTCGATGCAAATGGGAGTGCTTGTTGCAGTGACTTGAGGATGACCAGTGGATTAAATTTCAGTAACTTCCTCTTGATTGGCTGTCAAACAAGTAACAAAACTCAGCAGCTCGCAAAAGTGGACACAAGAATTGACAGGTGAATTTAATAGAAATGGATTGTTGAATCCCTTTTATCATTTACCTTGTACTGAGAATCTTGGTTGACAGGGACAGGAAGATTACGTTCTCTGTTCAGCTCTCCAACAGTTTTCATTCCTTGCCACACACGATCACGAGGTTGCAATGCAGTTGTCAATGGATTGAAGAACTTACGGATGTCCACTGAAATCCACCCTTTTAAAAATACAATGTCGCTCATAAGGATCTTATCCTCAAAGGTGCACCTTGTGATTCCTCCGACAGAGGGATGTCCATCTGCACCCTTCGCTTTTTGACCGATCAATTCATTTGCAGCCTGCAGAATCATAAGAGAAATAAGACCAAGTTCATTACATACAATAAAATATGGCACTTCCATCTTTCAAATGGAGCCAAAGACAATATTTCTTTGGTCTTTATTTGATGGAATAAAGTAAAACGACTCACTAAATGGGTACGCTACTTTTCATTGGGATGTTTCAGACGCTTGATACAATGTTAGATGTAATTTTCAATATGGGTCATCTAGAAACAGCCTACGGTAACAAATGAGTAAGACTGAGTGTAGTCGGACACTCGGACCACCCCCTTTACCTCGCTAGTTGCATAGGCCCTTGAGTTAGTGAAGTAATATCAATGTCACTGTTAGGATATAATATGACTTCACAGAGAAACACTGTCAATAAAGGCGGCTTTCAGAAGGAACAAATAAAATAAAAAGACATGACTATTGGTCGTATCTTGGAAGAAGTCTCCATACTCGTTTCCACACAACAAAGATACTCCACAAATTTCAGTGCTAAAAATAAGCAAAAAATACAGCGACTATATCGCTATAAGTACCTGCCCTCTTCACTCTCCCGCGGATTCCACTAGCAGTTCAAGATCTGAAGTAAACATATCGTTTATGTATGCCGTCTTTTTGAAAATTTTGCAAGGATAACCAGTCTACTTGATTTTCTTCTTTATCTGAGCAGCATGATTGAACTCCAAGACCACAGCGGTTGCTGTAATTCTAAATGAGGACTGAGAAATTTCATAACCAAACAGCGGAAAAAAATTAGAGCACAATCAATTATACTCCGTAATAAACATGAGCAAACAATCAGGTGCTTTGCAAGAATTGTTTGGCAAACTATTATGTTCTAGCATGCAACATACAACCACTACATATAACAATAAAACATTTGATGCCGACACAGGAAGCGCCACACAAGATGGCTTGTTCAAGCACCATCTAATAAACTGAAAACAATTGATTCAAGTGCCGAGTAACTTAAGATGCGCATTATTCTACGCACTACATATCCTCAACGAGGCAAAAGTATCTGACCTGGTTGTTTGATAGGTTTTGTATAGCAACAACCCCGGTATTTGGAGGAGCATGAGGGCCATAAAACATCGCCAGTTAGTGCATATGTTCAGGAGTGCACTTCAGCATATGTAGCCGTGCGTTGGAATCCTCGATTGCATAAACAGGTAAGGTCTGATAACGCCTCCAGCCCATGGAGACTATAACCGGGTCTTGAGTCTTGAGAACTTTCTTATGCCATCTATGACGCTTTATCCTTGCCTGCAAAAGACGTTCAAAACTTTTTAATGTCTCGTGTTCATTATTAAACAACGCAACTGCGTCCACAGCACTACTGTCCAATTACGTGGCACATATTAACATATTAATGGCCAACATAGAGGGTACGAAAACAAGGGTATATTATATCTGGCATACAGCAAAATCCAATTTGTTGTGTAATTAAGTTGAAGAGAATCAGAGATTAGGAGGAAAGGAAAAAGTTTCCAAACCTGCATGTATCCGACATTCTCCTCAGGGAGGCTTATTCCTCCAAATAGGATGGGGTACTGAGGATCAAAATATTCAACCATTTCATACGGAACGGCATGAAGTTCCAATCTGACATATGTCCCTGTTTTAAAGCCCTCTATTTCTATCCTCGTGTCTTCATCTAGATCATTCAGCTCAATTAAATTCATTTGTTGTTGACGGTCCTAAGTCGTATGCCGCAAATTAACAATTTATAACACTTAAATCCTAATACTAAACAAATAGTAAAGCGGAAGTAAGGGGTCGAACCACAGGGAATAAGGCTAATCGAATTCTAGTTAAGCGCAGATGAAAAAACAAATATAAAGTAATAAAAAGACAAGTAACCAAAGGGGGGGTTTTGTGAATTACGAAACTAATAAACTAGCATACTAAAGCAAAAACAGAGAATAAAAGGAATGGAATATAAGATATAAAAGGATCTCGATTCAAGCTAATATCCACGGTTTAGAGTTAATCGATCACGGTTATCCGGTTCTAGTTTATACTCTTGACTACCTTATCGTGAATCATACAATTCTAATCCTCCTTATGTTAAGCTAATTAAAACGTATCCCGTTCTTAACTAACCCTAACCAAAAGACAATCTCAACGTATCCCGTTCAAGATTTAATCAGTCAGCAGCTTTAATGACAAGAGAATCGATAAGGAACAAATAGCACATACAATCCAGTTGTACTTTAGATGTTATGAAAATCGCTCCTAGGAATAAAAATCAACGTATCCCGTTCAACAATTAAACCTAGTCGTTACTAGCGTTAAGTTAATCAACGTATCCCGTTCAATTAACAAAACTAACAATTACGCAATTAATCTGAAAACTAGTTGGCCACCTAGCAATCATAAATAAATCACGCAAATAATAATTCAAAACCGAGCAATAATCAATAATCAAAATAAAGACTAGAACTTTCAAACTCACAATTAAATAACAACCGTTTCAATTACTTAAACCGAGAAAAGGGAGATTAGTTACTCATACCGACGGTTACAAAATACTTGGAAAGTTTGATCTTCAATCCCCCTATTTTAATGAAAACCTAGAACTAAATCTAAAAACTAAGCTAAAAAAATGATAATAAAATTGGAATATGATAAAATGAAGGATGATATGATAATGAAGGATATGGGTTACCATTAGGTTAAGTAACCTAAAAAGTTTCCTCAAAGCCCAACAAAACAAATCTGAAAATAAAGCCCACGAAATATGGAAGCAAAGTGTCAGCAGGATGGTCGCAGTCTGGTCGCGGGTCCCTCGCGGGCCCCTCGCGGTTTCTCCTCTGCTGTTGTCTGCTTCTTCTTCTCTTCAGCTCTCGCGCGTCAGTCGCGCATGGCTCGCCACTTTGCTTCTGGTCTGTTCTGCTCCTTCTAAATCCCGACTCGTTCCATTCTCGTCGTAGTACGCTTCCAGCACGATTTAACGTCACAAACTCGCATAATACCACATCACTCGTAAGTCACAAAATCATCGTAAAATCACATTAAATCCTTCCGAAACGAGCTAAAACCGACGCTCCTAATACCTACTAAATACGACTCATCAAATTCCCCCACGCTTAAGCTTTTGCTCGTCCTCGAGTAAACTCAAGGAACGCCATTCCCTTCAAACCTACACTAGCTCTCAAGAAACGTGGTGGATCCAAAACAAAGCAAGTCGCACTCAAAATTCCAACTTCCAACTCCCTCGAATGGCTTGAGTAGTAGCCATTTTCACTCAATCTCGCATCAAAATGACAGAAATCCTCGAAATCTAGGAAATGCATACCCATCGACTCAACGACAAACGTGACAATGATGACAGAAACCCAACTACGCCCCTTATTTCTCCATCCTAGCCCACTCACTTGTGCTACTAGCGTTCTCTCGTGACAAAAAGCATATGTCACACACACATACAACCCACACAAGCGAGCTCCTAAACGCCTCTACTCCGGAAATAAGTCAAACCCAATCGCAAGAGAGGTGCCCACTACTCCGTGCACCGCGATTACTTCTCACCGTAGCCACTAACCTACCCTTCCGTCCTTCTTTGTCACCCTTCTTATGTCGCCACGCCGGTAAAATTGGAAGTATTAGAACATTTTATTTTTCCTAAATCTCTCATTTTGCCTAGAGTGCCCGCCCTTGCGGGTTTCACTCTAGCTTATTTCCTCACTTCTACGCTCGTGGCTCGCAACTCGTTTCTTCATTTTACTCGGAGCGCCCACCCTTGTGGGTTTCACTCCGCCCTCGGCCACATATCCCAATTTTGCCTAGGCGCCCTTTCGGGTTTTCACCTAGCCGGGATTCACTTTATTCGTATTTTTGATTTTTTTTTTTTTTAAATTGAAACAAAAGGATAATACAAAAGCAAAAGTATACACATCACAGTTCACTCCCCCTCACTTAATCGACACATTGTCCTCAATGTGATGAATCGGGACACAGAACGGGGGCAAACTCACAGAGTCACAGCAACACCTTCCTCGCAATTCTTCGTGAAGCAAATCTTAGAAAAACTCAAACTCACAATAATAACTCCCAACTCGAAGTCACCGTCATCAGCAAGACGGTATACCAAACCAGAATCAAAGCCAGTAGAAGTAAACGTCCAGCAAGAAATACTCACTCAATCACATAGAGACCAGCAGCACCATGATGACACATGGTATTTTAACGACAAAAATAGGCACCCTTATAACTCCCCTGCATCTCAGTCAGCAAGTAGCAATAATAACAACTCAACTACAACCGATAGGCACCTGCTGTGCCATACAATCACAAATTCGCACTAAACACGGCTCTCGCGATCAGAAGAAACCCGTCATCAGCTAAGACGGTGATAGAATTCAGAACCAAAACCAAACCAACAGAACTCAGCTTCACTGTGCATTCGTTAACAACCCTCAGTAGATAATAAGCAGCACCGTAACGACACGAGAATAACACCGAGCAGACCACTACACTCCCTCAAACAGTAGTGACACACCAAACTATTTAAAGCGGTGTCACAATTTGACAACAATTTCAACAAAGAACTCCCAGGACCCAATTTGTCACCAACATTTATCGACAATAACAGCAGCGAGGCAGTAAAAAAAATGCTGTCAAATTAAGTGACACACCTATATCGAGAATGCTTACGAAACCCGTCTCAATACCAAATTCAATAACAGCAAAGCACGACCATTACCCAAACCAAATCAAATTTGAACAAGAGAGGGTGGGGAAAACGCAGCAACCAGGAGTGGAGGCCTAGCAAACACCAAAACCGAATGAAAACTGACTTACCAAGCGAAATCGAGGATGTAACTCGCTTGAGTCGCTTCAGAACTCTTGGAGTGCACTTAGAAGCCAAAATTCGACCCAATTACAACAACAATTGGGATCAATATCAAAGAAAATTCAGTACCATCAAGTGGGGACCAATAACGCACCAAAACCGAGTGAAACTCTACTCACCATGCACAAGTGAGGGAAGAAACTGACATATACTCACTTGAAATGCGTTTAGGGCCCAAAATAGACCTCCATGTACCTCCAAATCGACTCATAATTGAATGAGAAAGAAACCCCCAAATTTCAGAAATTAGGGTTTGATGGAGAAGGTGGCCGAAGCTCCGGCGAGTGGACGGCGAGTGGTGAAGCTCCGGTGGTGTTCGACGTGAGGGCGGCGGCGCAGGTGAGTGGTCGTCGAGGGTGGTGGCGACACGTGGTGGCTGCTCTCCTCTCTTCGTGTTCTCTGTTTTTTTTTTTTTTTTTTTTTTTTTTTTATTTGACTTGAAGGTTGCATGAATGAACAACAAAGAAGAGGAAATAATGGAGGCCCGCTTCCAGCCCGCGCCTGGCCCGCCTACTGCTCGCGTAAATTGTTCTGCTCTTCTCTCTTCTTTTTGGTCTCTCGCGCGCATCCCGCTTCTGGGTCGCCTTGAGCCCGCGGAATTTGTTCTGTTTGCAACTCGTTTTTTTTTTTTTTTTTTATTTATTTATTTATTATTTCACACACTAAGTACATGGGTCTTCGGTTCTTCACATTTAAGCTCAAATTTCCTGAAACAACTAACAAACCGTCACGAGCACCCATTTAAGAAAATAAACGAAAACTAAACTAAAATGCAAAAATAAAAACAATAAATCAAGGGTTGCCTCCCCGATAGCGCTTTTGTTTAACGTCGTTCGCTCGACGCCTTTTTAAACTTCTTTACTCAAGCGTCACCTTAAGAGCGGAACAAGTCAACGCTCGTAGTAACCTGTCGAACATGCTAGCAAACACACCGTAAAAGTGATAATAGCAAATACAAATCAAATTATAGCGCACATGATCAAACAAATTGTAGGCACAAGTCACATCCGGGCTTCTAAACGTAGGGTTTACGTCACTAAACAACTCTTTAAAGAATGAATCACCTGTAGAAGAAACGGGTTGACTAAATAAAGACTGAAGAGGAATATTAGGTTTCAACTCTGGTGAATCTCGTAAAGGATTTAGGATTGGCGTAGCTGTTGATACGAACACATCAATTAACTTACTTTCCTCTTCCTTTTCCTCACTCTCTTCAAACTTGTTTCCCTCTTGCTCATCCTCTAAATTCACACTCAGTGAATCCTCTGGAATCAAATTATCACTCAAATCGGGAGAGGGAACACAAAAGTTCGAGTTACAATCCTCATCTTCCTCACCATCATCCCAAAAACCATCATCGCTATCAACATCAGAAATCTTATGGGAATCACTAACTTCAGGTTCAACGGGAGCGGGAGTATCAAGTTCAATCTCAAACTCACAGTCAGATTCATCAAAATTAAGCACATGATCATCTCGTGCCTCAAGTCTAGCTATACCTTCCACTAATTGTGTAGCCTGACTCTTAAGGTTCTCAATGCTAGCCTTAGTCTCTAGTTGGATTTGAGCCACACTAGTTTGAAAGGACAACTGGGTGCTAGCTAATGCTCTAATCATGTCTTCCGTGGACATAGATGATTCACTAGGGGTGTTCAAAGTTTCAACAGGTCTTGGTTGAGCTCTCCTAAGAGATGAATTGTACAACTCCCATTGTTCAGTATCGTGAGCTAAATAAAGGAAAAAGTCCCACTTCTCGTCATAACTCATCTCATAAAGGAACCTCCCTTCAGTCATAGTATAAACATGTCCTGTAATTTCCTCATTCAAGCCGTTAAATATCATATGACAAAGCTCCCAAGTTTGATAACGATGACGACAACGAATAACATATTCATGAAGCCTATTAAAGTATTTATAAAACAATTCATTCTCGTACTGTGGAAAATATTTAGAAGCCATCTAACCTAAAATAAAATAAAAACAAAACTAAAACTAAAAACTAAAATAAAAATAAAAATAAGGACTATGTACACTACACTATAAAACACGATTAACGCCAATTCCCCGGCCACGGCGCCAAAATTTGACGGTCCTAAGTCGTATGCCGCAAATTAACAATTTATAACACTTATATCCTAATACTAAACAAATAGTAAAGCGGAAGTAAGGGGTCGAACCACAGGGAATAAGGCTAATCGAATTCTAGTTAAGCGCAGATGAAAAAACAAATATAAAGTAATAAAAAGACAAGTAACCAAAGGGGGGGGTTTTGTGAATTACGAAACTAATAAACTAGCATACTAAAGCAAAAACAGAGAATAAAAGGAATGGAATATAAGATATAAAAGGATCTCGATTCAAGCTAATATCCACGGTTTAGAGTTAATCGATCACGGTTATCCGGTTCTAGTTTATACTCTTGACTACCTTATCGTGAATCATACAATTCTAATCCTCCTTATGTTAAGCTAATTAAAACGTATCCCGTTCTTAACTAACCCTAACCAAAAGACAATCTCAACGTATCCCGTTCAAGATTTAATCAGTCAGCAGCTTTAATGACAAGAGAATCGATAAGGAACAAATAGCACATACAATCCAGTTGTACTTTAGATGTTATGAAAATCGCTCCTAGGAATAAAAATCAACGTATCTCGTTCAACAATTAAACCTAGTCGTTACTAGCGTTAAGTTAATCAACGTATCCCGTTTAATTAACAAAACTAACAATTACGCAATTAATCTGAAAACTAGTTGGCCACCTAGCAATCATAAATAAATCACGCAAATAATAATTCAAAACCGAGCAATAATCAATAATCAAAATAAAGACTAGAACTTTCAAACTCACAATTAAATAACAACCGTTTCAATTACTTAAACCGAAAAAAGGGAGATTAGTTACTCATACCGACGGTTACAAAATACTTGGAAAGTTTGATCTTCAATCCTCCTATTTTAATGAAAACCTAGAACTAAATCTAAAAACTAAGCTAAAAAAATGATAATAAAATTGGAATATGATAAAATGAAGGATGATATGATAATGAAGGATATGGGTTACCATTAAGTTAAGTAACCTAAAAAGTTTCCTCAAAGCCCAACAAAACAAATCTGAAAATAAAGCCCACGAAATATGGAAGCAAAGTGTCAGCAGGATGGTCGCAGTCTGGTCGCGGGTCCCTCGCGGGCCCCTCGCGGTTTCTCCTCTGCCGTTGTTATGCGCTTCTTCTCTTCACTCTCAGCGTCAGTCGCGCATGGCTCGCCACTTTGCTTCTGGTCTGTTCTGCTCCTTCTAAATCCCGACTCGTTCCATTCTCGTCGTAGTACGCTTCCAAGCACGATTTAACGTCACAAACTCGCATAATACCACATCACTCGTAAGTCACAAAATCATCGTAAAATCACATTAAATCCTTCCGAAACGAGCTAAAATCGACGCTCCTAATACCTACTAAATACGACTCATCAGTTGTCGAAACTCGATTTCTTTTTTCAACTACAAACAAAAGGCAGATGTTAGTGTGAGATTACTACGAAGGACGAAATTCATTTTAACTCCGACTTCAGATGGGATGCGACAAAAGGCAACTAAATCACCTTGTCATGATGATCAACTTTAATAGGCCGAGGCCCGATAGTTTAAGTCTTATGTGGGCTTTCGTATACCCTAATTACTTTGCTAATTACTTTGTATCTTATAAATACCAGATTACATGGAATAAAACAGACAAGATTTTGATTCATAAATATTACGTTATTCTTGGTATGGTATCAGAGCCAGGTTAATTTTTTTTCTCACAAACCCTAATCCCTCGCCATGGCTGGCGACTCTGGTACAAAACTCGACGCTACCTCTCCCTATTATATCGGCCCTCAGGACAAGCCCGGGGAGAGTCTTACCGATGTTCGGTTGCGATTGGATAATTACGATGAGTGGGCCCATGCTATTGGTCACGCTCTTCGCGCTCGACGCAAGTTCGGGTTCGTCAATGGTAAGTATACTGAACCGACACCGCCGTGCTCTGAGGAAGATTGGGAGACACTTCAGAGCATGTTGGTGTCGTGGCTGAATTTGACGATTAGCAACGAGGTACGTGCCCTTTTGCCTCGTTTTGATAATGCTAAGAAATTTTGGGACGAACTTGCGGAACGGTTCAGTGTAGTCGATGATTCACGGATTCATCAACTAAAGGCTCAACTTTATACTTGTCGTCAAACTGATTCGATGACTGTAGCAGCGTATTACTCTAAATTGTGCCAAATTTGGGAAGACCTAGACAAGCAGGAACCGTTGGTTGATTGCACGTGCAAGAAGTGTACTTGTAACGTTGCGAAACAGAATTTGGAGCGGCGCGAGAAGGATCGTCTCCATCAATTTCTTCTTGGGCTCCTTCCGGTGCGGTTCCGCACCGTCCGCTCCGCGATATTACGGCAAAAACCCCTGCCCTCTGTTTCCTCGGCTTTTCAACAGGTGTCTCAAGAGGAAAGCATTCTTGGCGCTGATGAGGCTGCTCCTTCCACTGTTACGGAGTTGGGTAGCTTTGCGGTGCGGGCTATTCCTCGTGCTCTCCCTCGTGTTTCCCCTTCTCTTTCTCGAGCAGAGCGTCAGAAGCTTCTTTGTACTCACTGTAATCGAAAAGGCCATGATCGTACCATGTGCTTTGAATTAATGGATGAAATCCCGGACTGGTGGTACGACCTCAAAGGCCTTTCTAAACCGGGTAAGGCAATACAACTCGCGGGAGGGGGGGGGGGGTCTGGTCTACTCGTCCTGGGCAGAACCGTGGTACCAGCAAGGGTGGTTCGACGCGGGGTGACCCTGCTGGTGGCAACGCTGCGTCCAAGGCAGAGTCGACAAATGCGGTGCACACTTCGACGAATTCCAGCCCCTCACTCCCGTCTACTGTAACGGTGTATGGCACACCACCTCTTGACTTCTCGGGTAAGTGGTTACTTGATACAGGGTGCTCACATCACGTGACCGGTAATCTCTCTATACTTTGTGACGTGCGGACCGTGCCGAGCCGTGTTGTGGGGCTGCCTAATGGGGCACAAGTGTCGGCCACTCAAGTGGGTCGTGTTGTGCTCACTCCTTTTATTACACTTGACCCTGTTCTTTTTGTACCCGAGTTGCGTTGTAATTTGATCTCTGCATCGCAATTGAGTGATGCTCTTAACTGTGAATTTGTTACTAATTCTTCTAAGTGTCTCATTCAGGACCAACGTACGAGAGCGGTGATTGGGCAGGGTGACCGTCATGATGGATTGTACTACCTTTGCGAGGTTTCGTCTGCAGCTGCACACAACATTACGCTTGATTCGTCTTTCCAATTGTGGCATAGTCGTTTAGGGCATCCTTCTGATAAAGTTGTTAAATTACTTCCTTTTCTTCGCAATAATAAAACTGGGTCGACAAAACCGTGTGAGGTTTGTCACCGAGCGAAACATGTTCGTAGTAATTTCCCTTTGAGCAATAATAATAGTACTCGTCTCTTTGAAACTATTCATTGTGATTTATGGGGTCCTTATGACACCCCTGCTTCGTCTGGTGCGCGTTTTTTTCTTACGATTGTGGATGACTGTTCTCGTAGCGTGTGGTTGTACTTGTTGGTCTCTAAAACGGATGTCTATGATCAGTTTATGAAATTTGTGGCACTCATTGAACGTCAATTTTCTGCTATGCTAAAGGTTGTCCGTAGTGACAACGGGACAGAATTTAACTGCTTGCGCTCGTATTACGTTATTCTTGGTAAACTTCACTGGGTTTGTTATGATTAGACTTTGGTCCAGTTTCCTCATCCATATCTTCATCAGGTAATCCAGATCCGTCATATGTAATCTCAAATTAAGGTAAACATTGCATTATAATATGGAGTATATTTACAATTCTTAGGGGATGGAAAGGCAATGACCTGAAATTTTGCAAATACTAAGGACACCAAGTAACCTCGACTAAAGAAAAGCAAATATCCTAACTCCGCGCATACAGCTCAACCAAACCAAAGCCGAACTAGTTTCTCAGCATTTAATAGCTCCCCCACCCCCCACCACATAAGGGAATTCATGTTTGTGGAGAGACGTTCAGATCAAATCTGTATAGACCTAGCAAATCTCGTGTTTTGTTTTCCAAACGAGAGTAGCGAAGATGCAATGCTGATAGGATGATTCAATTAAATGACAGAAGAAAACAACGAATGCAGGATTGTGTGACTGAATAGTTTAAAATTGGAAGCCGCAAAGGATATTGTGCATCAAACTTTACACGAAGAGCAAGCTTTTTCAGCTTCCGTTCTTCGGCTTCTGCATCTTCTTCTTTCTTCATTGATCCACCTCCAGTCAAGTTGAGGCCATCATTTTCAGCCATCTCTATTTCTTCAAAATCGCCATAGTCACCATCTTCATCATCACCACTGCCAGCCTCAGATGCATGAGCTCTTTGGGCAGCTTTAGACCCCAATCTCCAGTGACAAAACGATCTCGAATGCTTTCCACAATCTTGTCATCATGCCAGTTTTTGAAATTCAACACACCAGCGAATTTTGAACAATCATCAGCATCAACATTACCGGCATCTACGTCGTCTGTCATCTTCTGTTTATGAAATAAAGAAAACACTCGTCAGAGATTCAAATAGCCTTCACCGAAGGTAAAGGCCAGTGACTTGTCAAATAGATAGCACAAATGGAAGAGCTAATACGAACCTTTGTCCCCCTTTCGGCCTGAGAAACTCTTTATCACTTTCATCGTCACTGCTTGTTTGGGCTACAGTTTATATATGTTATTATGGCGTATTACAGCTTAAGTTAGTTGCTGGAAAACCTGTCATGCCATTGTCCTCCTCATTGACATCTGAATTATCTGAACCAGAAACATCATTGCTCTCATCATTCCTCCACATCACTATCGTGTTTGACATCATCGATCTTCTCCATCATCGCTAGAATGCTGAAATTGGAAGTTCACAAGGGACATAAATATGATTAACAATCATAAAACTCACAACTATATATTAACTTGTTCATCGAAACGGAAAGTGAAAAAATTCTCCGTTGTGCATAAAAATAAAACATCTTGACGGTACAAAC
This sequence comes from Dianthus caryophyllus, assembly GCA_023091065.1. Lineage (NCBI taxonomy): Eukaryota > Viridiplantae > Streptophyta > Magnoliopsida > Caryophyllales > Caryophyllaceae > Dianthus > Dianthus caryophyllus. Next base: position 36,424,207 of record CM041517.1, on the reverse strand, counting down.
TCTAATGCCAAATCCAAAACACAATGAAACATGCACCACCTTTTCATACATAACCTGGAGTAGCAAATAAACTACATTAACATATGTACATAATAAGATATCAGCACATGCTTAAAAGTGGAGCACAAGAGGCATATGTCTTTTAACATGTCCTATATCCCGATATCCGGAGTACCCTTTACTGATTTTACATGTACGGATGTACCTTACTAATACTGACAATAATTATTTTCCGAGCAGCTGGAAATAAGATCAATGCATAGCACAGTATAAAACATCACAAAGTGAAATGTACAACTCTACCAAACAAACCTAATGCAGGAGGCATAGGCAAAATATAACAGAAATTGATCAAGTTCTATAATGGCCAAATTGGCAATGACGTGAACAATGAAACTTCTGATGCGGAATAACCAAATTGTTGGACCTAGTCCTTTTATTAGTTTTGATAATGACAAGTGAAACGTTATATTTATTTTAATTATATTATGTTGCGCGTAACGTTTCTTGTGAAAGTGTTAATAGATTCTTATAGCAAGAAAAACGAAATGGAACACGAGATTCTTCAAGCTACTACAAGTCAAGACCGAAGATTATTTTATTTTTAGTCTACTAGCTTTAGGAAGAATCGAAATATTTAATATTGGATGAATGTTATAAGTATTACTAGTCATAGTAATATCTATAACATCAAAGAATTACGTACACCATATTTTAATCGTTTTCGAAAATATGTGTTTTAAAATAATTTGATTTTATTTGGTGAAATAAATTATTTTGCAAATCCTTCTATCCAAATTAATATTAAGAGAATCCCATCTTTTTGGGAAGGATCTTAATTTGATACTTTTATAAGATTTCCAACTTTCTTATGTAGGAAATAATTTTTTTTTATTCTTTCAAATGATTTGATTTTATTTGACAAAGATTTATTTCTTATTATCATCTTTTATTCTAGGCAATAATCATCTTACTTAAGTTATGTACAAAATGAATTTACACTCATTTGTGGAACATGTACTAGTTAATTGATTTGCTTCCTTAAACAAAGAAATCACACAATATATCCCCATTATCTCACATTCATTTCACGTGTGATTTGTAGCCAAACATGGCTTGATTTCTTTGTCAATCAACACACAAATTTGCTCATATTCTTTCCTCTATTAAGACGTGTGATTAGTGGCTTAATTGAGTTTGATTATTGTCCAAGCTATTCACAAAAATATCTTACTCCAAACTACTATATATATACAAAGCTCATTTGCAACTTTGAAATCATCCTTTTGCAAACCTTTTGATTTAATCTTCTTATCTTACAAAGTTATTTTAAAGTGTTCTTAAAATCATAAAACTTTGTTTGTGTTTTAACTTTTCAAAAGGTGTTCTTTAATCTCAAACATCCAAATCATTAAAACTTTTGATTTAGATTTGTTTTGATTAGACTTGACGATCTTGCTAACACGAGATCAAACTGTAGTTTCTTTTTAACGAGAGGAACGAGCGAGAGTGTCAAACGATACTCTACACAATCAAAACTGGTTGTGAGTAGATTAATCTTATTGTAATCCGTGGAAGGTACTAATATTTTTAATCGAGTAATAGTGGACGTAGATCTCAAAGTGTGAGATTGAACCACTTCAAAAATTCCGCTGTGCATTACTCTTTATTGCTTTCCGCATTTTATTTACATTTATTTACTTTTATTTTGAAAATCGAAGAAAGTTTGAAAAAGCTTTCGTTACTCAATTCACCCCCCCTCTTGACTATTTTCCACTTTATCGGATCCATAGACTCTTCAATTGGTATCAGAGCCTCGTGCTCTTGATTGCCTAACACCAAAAGAGACTGATCCGTCTTTTTTATCTTATTTCTATGGAATCCAAACACCTTAAATGTCCTGTCTTTGATGGCACGGACTACGGACTTTGGAAAAATATGATGATGCATTACATCAAAGGTTATGACTGGGAATGTTGGAAAATAATAACGAAAGGCTCTGTCCAGATTATGCATACCGATAAGGATGGCAAATCATGTGACAAGAATGAAGATGACTATACCGAGGCTGATTACAAGAAAGCCGAGAAAAACTCTAAAGCCATGGCCCTACTCCAAAATGGAATAAGCCTGGCCGAGTACAATCGGTTTTCTGCTTGTAACTCTGCAAAGGAAATATGGGATGGCCTGGAATTAGCTTATGAAGGGACATCCATAGTCAAAAAACATAGAGTAGACCTATTGATGCAACAATATGAAATGTTCTCTATGGACAAGGATGAAAGCATCAATAGCATGTCAACTCGCTTTTCCAACATTACCAACGAACTAAGAAATCTAGGTCGAAAATTTGAACCTGAAGATCTAGTTCGAAAAATCCTTAGAAGCCTAACTGATAAATGGCAACCTAAGGTTACAGCAATTGAGGAAGCTAAGGATTTATCTAAACTCACTTACCAAGAATTACTTGGATCACTTATGGCGCATGAGTTAACTCTTAATAAGCGCACAAGTGAGTCTAGTAAAAGTAAGGGGATAGTCCTTAAAGCTGCCTCAAGCGATGATGAGGATTTAGAGGATGAAACTATTTTGTTTGCTAAACGTTTTAGAAAAGGTCTTTTCATAAAACAAGCAAAATCATCAACGAACAAAAATTCAAATACCACAAAACCATCCATGTCGAGGAGAGGATGTTTTAAATGTGGAGAATCTAATCACATGATGAGAGATTGTCCAACATGGAAGGATATAAAATCCAAAGCCAAACGAGAAAAGACGAAGAACGAATATAAGCAAGTTATGCTTGCTTCGTGTTGGGGTGGTCTATACTTTGACGACAATGATGATGATGAGGACGACGAGGCAAATCTGTGCCTTGACGTGAGAATGGACGAGATAGACGAAGCAACTGATGATGAAAGATGCTTCGTGGGTAAACAAGACAATTCAGATTCCGACGAAGAAGACAATGAGGTTAGTTTTGCTGAACTTAAGAAATTAGTCAAAACTCTTCCTAAAAATCAATTGATTAAATATCTTGAATTGACATTAGATGAGGTTCATAAAAGAGATCTTGAAATAAAAGAGTTGAATGTTCAAATCGATGATGTTGTTGAGGAAAATGATTATATAAGAGCAAAAAATGAAAAATTGAAATCCAAAGTTACAGTTCACCAAGCTATAACTTTGGAACTTAAAGCTCTTAAGAAAACTCTAGAATCTAAAGTTATAGAACTTAACACTATAACTTCAGAACTAGAAAAGAAAAACAATGTTCTTTCTCAACAAGCTAGAGATTTAACCAACGAATTAAACAAGATCAAGGATGTACAAGTCAAAGAACTTTCCATCTTTTTGGATAGGCTTGAATCCAATGAACCAAATGATTCTACTTCAACTATTGAATCAAGTGATCTTTTGAAAGAGTTAGAGTCTAAAGTTATAGCTGCCGAGAGTATAACCGTTGAGTTAAAACTTGAAAATGAGAAACTCACGAAAAGTCTCGCCACTTTAAATAAAGAACTAACCGAGTCACATCGTCAACACTATAATGAGATCTTGATCATAAATGAGGAATTTAAAAGTTATCGCATGAAGTATAACAATGAGAACACGCAAGGTTGTGCTAAGTTACAAGAAGAGATAAATTCGCTAAAGGAACAACTTGTTTATGCCATGAAAGTGAATGCTAAATGGGAAGGTAGCACAACCGTCTTAAATTTCTTAAATGAACAATCCGACAATAACATGAAAATGGGTTTAGGTTATGAGTGTTATAGTCGTAGAAATCACAACATATATAACGCCACACCATCAGATAGAGATTTTAGAAAATGTAAATATGTTGATCTACCCGAGTATATTATATGTAATTATTGTGGTAAAACTGGTCATGTTTTTAATGCTTGTGGTAAACGACAAAATGACATTAACGCTAATATTAATCATGTTAAAAGTATGGGTATTAATAAAGATGATACTAAGTGTAGCACTTATAACATTAATCTTGAGAAAGTTAAGTCTAACATTACCTTTGTAAATTCTAAAGATCGTTGTGAAAGTTATAATGCCACTAACCATAACTATGCCCATACTTCAAACAAAGGTACGACAAGTTCTACAAAACGTGTCAAACAAGTCTGGGTTCGTAAGGAACATATTTTTAGAATTACTAATCTCAAGGCACCCAACCTAGCTTGGGTACCTAAAAACCTAATCTGATTGTTTTACAGGTTAAAGTAAGAGAAGAAAATAAGTGGTATTTGGATAGCGGGTGCTCTCGACACATGACGGGAGACATTAACCAATTTCTCTTACTTGAACCTTACGATGGAGGAAACGTCACATTTGGGGACAACAAGAAAGGTAAAGTTGTCGGCATTGGAAAGGTAGGCGTTTCTCACTCACACGCAATCGATAATGTTTATTTGGTAAGTGGTCTTAAACATAACTTACTTAGTATATCACAACTATGCGACCGCGGAAATAAAGTTGTTTTCCACGCAAACGTGTGTCGCATAATTGTTGAGAGTACGAGTAACGTTATTTTAGAAGGGCATAGACATAGAAATGTTTACGCCGTCGATCTAAATGTTATTCCCACTAATCTCTATCTTGTATGAAAGCTTCTCTTGATGATCCATGTCTTTGGCATAAAAGATTCGGTCACATTAGTGCTCAAGCTCTTAATAGGTTAAAATCATGGAACCTCGTAGAAGGGTTTACCATCCATGAAGTTCGACCAAGAAAGAGTGTGCGAAACTTGCGCACGATGTAAGCACGTTAGATCATCTTTCAAGCCCAAAAGAATGGTTAGCACATCAAAACCTCTCGAACTCATTCAGATGGATCTTTGTGGACCAATGAAAGTGAGAAGTCGAGGAGGAGCTCGCTACGTCTTCGTTCTTGTCGATGACTACTCTAGGTATGTTTGGCCGATTTTCTTAAGCACAAAAGATGAAACCTTCTTTGAGTTCGAGTGCTTAATGAAACTTGTCCAAAATAAGTTTGACCATAAACTTATCTTTATTCGTACCGATCATGGCACCGAATTCGATAACAATGCCTTTATTGAGTATTGTCGAACTCATGGAGTTGGACATAATTTTTCCGCTCCACGAACTCCTCAACAAAATGGAGTTGTTGAAAGGATGAATAGAACCTTAGAGGACATGTCTCGAACAATGCTTTTGTGTAGTGGTTTGCCCCGTCATTTCTGGGCCGAAGCCGTTAACACCGCATGTTATATACATAACCGCGCAATGATTAGATCTATTCTAAAGAAAACGCCGTATGAATTACTACGAGGAAGAAAACCTAACATTGCACATTTACGATGCTTTGGTAGCAAATGTTTTGTGCATAACAATGGGAAAAATAATTTAAGTAAGTTCGATCCTCGTACTGATGAAGCGATTTTTCTTGGATACTCCAATCAAAGCAAAGCGTATAAAGTATATAATAAAAGAACGTTGTGCGTAGAAGAAAGTGTACACGTGATTTTTGATGAAACTAACTCTTTTGACAAGGCATCACAAAATGACGAAGAAGATGAATCTGATCCGGATTTTAAGTTGGCTCGAGATGATTTTCAGTTCAATGAAGAAGGAAATGAAATCAATAACACCGAACAAGAAAACTTGTCCAACGCTGAAAATGGAAATCAAAAGATTATAGCAGATGAGACTATAACTATTGATGCTAATCCCTCAAATGAACCAAAAGTTATAGCAGACAATACTATAACTTCGAGCAACAACTCAGGGGGAACTAGCAATGTTATAGCACCCACTACTATAACTTCAAGTATTGATCATGATGTCTCAACTAATAGAGAGGAAGCTAGTTCCTCATCGACAAATGACGAGACGAATGATCTTCCATTCATTCCTAAGAAGTGGAAGCACCAAAGCTCTCACTCTATCGATGCAATTTTGGGCAATATAAGATCGGGTGTTCAAACTCGCAGATCCTTGAACAACTTTTGCGAGTATGATTCCTTCTTATCCACCATTGAGCCGGAAAACATCAAAGTAGCATTAACTGATCCAGATTGGGTCATTGCTATGCAAGAAGAACTCAACCAATTTGAAAGAAATAAAGTATGGCATCTCGTTCCAAGACCTAACGATAGATCGGTTATTGGTACGAGGTGGGTCTTTAGAAACAAATTGGATGATACGGGAACTATTGTGAGAAACAAAGCTAGATTGGTTGTACAAGGATACAATCAACAAGAAGGGATTGACTACGACGAAACCTACGCCCCAGTAGCAAGACTTGAAGCTATCCGACTTCTAATCGCATTCGCAGCTCATAAAGGAATTAAGCTATTTCAGATGGATGTCAAAATGGCTTTTCTCAATGGCTATCTAAATGAGGAAGTCTATGTGAAACAACCTCCGGGTTTCGAAAATAGTGAATTTCCTAATCACGTTTTCAAATTAGACAAAGCACTCTATGGGTTAAAACAAGCTCCTCGTGCTTGGTATGACCGCCTCTCAAAATTCTTAATTGAAAAATGATTTTAAGAGAGGATCAGTTGATAAAACTTTGTTTTTGAAAAGTAAAGGAAATGATCTACTCATGGTTCAAATTTATGTAGACGACATTATTTTTGGTTCTACAAAAAATGAGCTATGTGAATATTTTTCGAATCTAATGACTTCACAATTTGAGATGAGCATGATGGGGGAATTAAAATTCTTCCTTGGCCTACAAATTCAACAAACTGAGGAAGGCATTATGATCCATCAACAGAAATATATTAAAGAGCTGATCAAGCGTTTTGGGATGGAAAATGCAAAACCAAATGCTACACCTATGGCCGTAACTACAAAGTTAAGTTCAGATGATAATGGTAAGCCGATTAATGAAACGCAATATCGAGGTATGATTGGCTCACTACTTTACTTAACCGCAAGTCGTCCTGACATAATGTTTAGTGTATGTGCTTGTGCCCGTTTCCAATCTAAACCGAAAGAGTCTCATTTGACCGCGGTTAAGAGGATTTTGCGGTACTTAATAGGCACATCTAATTTATACTTATGGTATCCTATGAATTGTAATTTTGCTCTTAAAGGGTACTCGGACGCAGATTACGCAGGTTGTACAGTCGACCGGAAAAGTACGTCAGGAATTGCAACATTTGTTGGACCATGCATTATCTCATGGGCTTCTAAGAAGCAAAATACGGTAGCTCTTTCTACCGCTGAAAGTGAGTATATTGCTGCTGCTTTAATTTGTTCGCAACTTCTTTAGCTTAAACAACAGTTGGTTGACTATGGGGTAGTTTTTGATTGCATTCCCATTTTTTGTGATAACACTAGTGCTATCATAATTTCAAAAAATCCAGCCCAACACTCTCGGACCAAACACATCGAGATTAGACACCATTTCTTGAAAAATTCATCTACTCTGTATAGACCTTTGATCAGCTAGAACGCTTGAATATAAATTTTCAATTACTTCCTCAGAAGCATGATCATCATCTCCAAACATTGCTTTCCTTCTGATCCTAATTGATAATTTTTTAGGTGGATGTATTTAATAATTAACCTAATTTTTATGACTACAAAATACTATTTTATAATAAAATGTGGGTTTTTTCACAACTCACATCTTTTATATTAAACTTTTTGAAAACTCGTATCTATTATAATTTTTTTTTAAAAACTCTCACTTTTTATAACCAAAATGTTTTAAAATACTGTTCATTTCGTGAAAGAATAATGGGAATTTGATAACGTGAGTTAAGATTAAATAGCGAATAAATCGAAAGTTTAAGAATCACAAAACAAAAGTTAGGGTCTGCTATACCAGTGACTGAATGAAGTTTTTATTTCATATTTTATGGTGACTGAATGAGAATTTGGTGGTGTTTTTAAACATTGTGTTTATATAAGACGCGAGTTTTGATAAAAATTATACAAGGTGAAAGTTTTAAAAAAACGTATTATATAAAGGTGAGAGTTATGAAAAAAAAACCTAAAATGTACAAAAATATGATAAAATTGCTCAACGGTTCGATTACCTGTTAACCATAAAGCAAAAATATCAAAGCTAAACCGAACTGTTATCCATTTTTCCCAACACTACGGTGCACAGAAACATTATTTCTTAATTTTTATCGGTTCGATGAACTGAAACATTAAAATGTGCAGTTCATTTCGATTCAACACTTTGGTTGATTTTGCACACCCCTACTAATATTACTCGTAGTAAGAATTCCCTCTTATTTTTCATGTTATTCCCCCATAATTTTGAGGTAGAGAATAAGAAAGGAGAGATATAGAAGTAAATAAAAAATGTGAGGCTAAAAAGATGCTACAAGTACACCTAGTTTACAATGAGGTATGGTACATAGTCAATGATAAGAGACCATGTTGATTAGTGAGGCCCACAAAATAAAATTGGTTGAAAATATAAATTTTGAGTAATTTTTTTTATTAAGGGCGCCGTAAGCAATTGTAAGTTGCGCCAATTATTTTAAGAAATTGTGACATACGGAGTAATAATTTTTGGTTCATTGAAAATTGACTTAACTAAATTTATTTTTAACTTAATCTTTGCCAGAAAATTATTATTTTTAGTTATTCTTTTACTCTTTTTAATTATTCTCTTACTCTTACATTATTCTACTTTTGCAATTTTCTTTAAAGAAAAACTAATTTTGACAGCATAAATAAAATTACTTATATTTATTAAAAGGATTATTCGTATATATAAATAAATTATTTGGAGTTTAAGTTTACATTGGATATTATATGTAAATTGAATATTATATTAAATATTATATTCTCGTGCATACATTTCTCCCATTAAAAAAAATTCATAATCATTCGTCGTATTCTACAATAAACATCGAAAAGTTTTCTCTGCGACTAACATTCATTTTTTTTAAACATTTACAAAATGCTTGGTATTCAATGACGACAAATTCGGTTGGTAGATGAAAAATATGAAAAACTTATCCCTGTAGAATATTTCAAATTATTTTAATATATAAAAAAGTGAGTTACTTTTCGAATTAGGAAAGTTGAATTTTTTTTTACAATAATAAATATGGCAATATTACTTCTCTAAAATTAAATCAATTAATAATGAAAAGATAAAATTAATTTAGGAAGTTGGATAGTTATGTTTGATTTTCAAGAAAAAAAATCAAATTGATTTCAAATAAGTTGGGAGGAAAAATGTTTAACATAAATTTATTTTGTTTTTTTTTTTAAAAAAATGCCACGTGGAAGCTTATCATTGGATATGTACAAAAGGCCTTGGTACACTAGGTGTACATGTAGCCTTTTTGCAAATAAGAAAGGGGAAAAACATATGACATAATATCAAAAAGGAAAGTGAGAAGATCAAATAAAATGAGCACAAATTCTTACGTCAGTAAAAAAAACATTATAATAAATTATTGTAAGTCAGCCTAATTTATACTCGATTATATAACTTTTATACTATATAAGTGATAATTATGATTAATTGTTACTAAATTTTTGTTAGTACCCTATAGTGATTTTAATATATTTGTTTCAATTTTTTGTACCTTTTAACTATAATTTGTACATTGATCACCCATTAACTTATTTTAAATTCTGCTTCAGAAGTGAAAATAACCATAGCCTCCTTTTCTCTCTTCTCTCTCCTTGAAAAACCCTAAATTTACTTTGTTTTGGGGCTTACCACCATTAATGGTGGTAAGCCCTAATTCCTCCTAATTATTATCTATTATTATATAATATATTTTTAGTTTATCAATAATAATCTCCCTTTATATGGGAGTTTCGTCCCCATCAATTGATGGGTTTTCGTTCTCACTTATTGGTGAGTCTTTTGTTCCCACTTATTGGTGGGTTTACCTCCTAATAATTGGTGTTCTGGTGTCTCAGAGTATGCGGAAAATCAAGGGTCGCTTGAGTTTTCATAAGGGTGATCACGATTAGCGAGAAATTTTCATTGTATACAAATTAATTCTTAAAATTTTGGGAAGAAGCCCCTATAGGCACTTCGTGGAAGGTGTAAAGAAAGCGATATAATAGAGGGTGTCTGGCCCAGTGAATTATCAAGTTTTATGTTCTTTGTTTTATTGAGTATTTACTTTGTTTGGTTAATTTAATTTTGAATACTTTAATTGTTAATGCTTATTGTAGATGCCGTATGACTTCTGATTAATGAAATGATTTTTCCGTTTAAAAAAAAATTCTGCTTCAGAAGTGAATTACGGTAAATGAGAGGGAGTAATCACTACACGTCTACACTACATTTTTCTTAATAAAAAAAAAAAAAACATTTGCTACTAGAAATCAATCAAAAAAACAGCAACAACATTTATACACAAATACAAAGTAGTCCGTACAAAACACACAAAACTAAAGTGAGGAAAACAGTAAAAATCAACACTATCCGTCTGGCGTCTTCATATTTGATGAGTAATCAATCAATTGTTTGTTTGTAGGCGGCATGGAAATGGAGTTGATTTGGCCAAATAAATGTATAAGAGGATGTTGTCACAGCCAAACTATCCCTCTTCTTCTTTCTCCTTCTTCTTACTCTCTCATTTCTGCTATTGCTCGTGGTAATCCCCCTCTTTTCTTTTCTTTTTGTCGAGTTATTTATTTATTTGGTGCATTATTCAATTCTGGATTTTTTTTTAGGCCTTTAAATGATGGTTCTTGTTAGTCGTATCGAAATGATTTTGGTAATTGTATGGATATATTATGGTGGGCATTTGTTACTTGTTTGATTGATTTAGTTACCGTCATTCAATTATGGTTTTCTTTTTAAGTCGATAAATGAAATGATGATTCATGTTAGCCGTCGTATCAAAATAATTTTATACGGAGTAGTATATTTATTAGAAGGGAGTACAAACAGCTGAATGAACATAACTACCTCTGTAAAACCTATGAATTTTGCCATTGTCTATGTCGAAAACGCCCATGTCATGCCCCTTCAAACGTTGCTGGCGAATCCTAATGTTCGAAAAAATCACTGGTGAAGTATATGCTATTGGGTCTACAATTTGATGCGTTTTAAGGAAAAACGCTATTGTTGTCCTCGAGAATTAAGGCCACCTGGCCTAAGGCCTTCACCTGCTCCTACTGTTGGATGTCGAAATTGTTCACAAATACCTGAAAACTGACAGTTTCGTGAACGATATTATCATTAACTTGGCTATCCGGCACCCAAATATCAGTCCTGTTTACCGAAGGACTCCACCAAATACATTTCTAGTAGAGATTCATTGAGACAGCTCTTTAAAGATGTGGGAGACGACATGAACGCCTTTGCCTTCACAGGTTTGTGAAATCAGAGACGGGCGCGTGCCACACCCACAAATGGAAGGAGATACGCCCCCTCACATGTGAACCCATTACAAAGTCTTATACTGCATACAAATGGACGGGTGATTTCAATCAGAGACACGAACCCATATCCGGCGGCATATAAATGGTCTGGTTTCAAATCAAGAGACCCAGGATATAACTATGGGCTTTGATACCATGTGAATCAAAGACGGGCCTGGCCACACCCACAAATGGAAGGAGATAGCCCGATCCATAACCTTTAGTCTTATAAAGTGAGCAACTTTCACTTCCATAATCAACGGATTTGGGTGCCCACAAATGGAAGGAGAGAGCCCGATCCATAAGGCCTAGAGGGTTCCATCCCAAAAAAATTGGCAATGAGAGGAGTAACCTCTAGACTTATAAAGTGAGCAACTCTCACTTCCATGATCAATGTGGGACTTATATGTGAAGTTATTAAGTGTCTGTTTCACAAGGTTGCTGCGAGTATGCTCTTTTACTCAAGTCCGATTTATTGAAATACCCAAGCGACACATCTTCACATAGATTTAGGACGGTTTTTATTATCAATTGATGATTCAGGTTGGCTGAACCCAAGTAGGACGGTTTTTAGGACGGTTTCTGTACTAAAACTATGTTGTTATAGCTGATGTTCTGGTGTTCTGGTTGAGTAGTTGTTATGGGAATTTTTGATAATAATTCACATGCTCTTATGCAAGATGTCTCACCATCTCATGGGAGAGATACAGAGTAATCAAGAAGTAATCGTTTTTTCAAATTTATGTAGGAAGTGAAAGTGTTGTGTATGAAGGGACTTTGGATGGCAGAAAAGTGGCAATCAAGAAGCCCATTTTGTCCACTTCTGATGATCTTGATAAGTTCCACAGAGAACTGCAGCTGTTATGGTATACATCACTCAAACTTTTCAGAGTTTTCATTTGTATTAGCAAAATTTCTGTATTTGATTGTTTATATATGTTTAGTCAATCGTGTTTTTGCTGATTACCTTGACTTGTTTGTTCTCAATTACATTTGTGTTGATCTGTTTTGCTTTGAGTTCTATGGATGCTTGTCGATTCTATTGGGTATCTTTGTGTAAAGGATTTGCCCGGTTGTCTGGATGGAGGGATTCTGAGGGAATTGGAAGGATCTGTTTCCTCGCTCGAGAAAACAACATTCTTCCTCCCATCTAATTCCCTCCACATAATATCCCTCTATAATACCTTTTTTTTGTGCCAAATAATACCTAAAGGTGGTAGTTCTTTAGAGTATTTTTTTGTTAGCTTGTTGATTGATTGTACCGATGAAGAATGTTAGCCGTATTTTTTACTAAGTTTTGTACGGAGTATATACAATCAGACAAGTGCAGCAATATTTGACTCTAGACTTTGTTGTTTTTGAAGCAAACTCGATCATCCAGGGCTTGGGAAGTTAATTGCAGCTCACGCAAAGCCGCCTAATTACATGTTCTTTTTCGAATTGTACGAGTTGGGTAATCTCGCCCAAAAGCTACACGTGGAGGAGTGGTGCCCAAGAATACATCAAGCCCTTCATGTGATTCTACGATTAGGTACAGCTCTTTTTGCTATGAGTTTTTTATACGCTGCTGCGGTCGGTTTTGAATCGTCTGAGTAACTTGGCAGGATTGAATTAGTGTGCCTTACTTGTCTACTTATTTTTATGACGAAATCGGTTTTTTGTTGGCATTGTGTCATATGCTATACATCAGAAGAGCATCACCGCTCAACTTTCAATAGAATCGAGACTAGATACTAGATATCCAGATTACCCACCACATCTGAAGTTGAACACGAAGTCAATATGATTATTTATTTATATATTTATTTCAGTTTGTGACAGTTATTGTACGTTTTGGATCTCAATAATTGTACTACTGGTGAACTGTACCATTTTGTTTTCTTAAGTAAGGGACTAAGGGTATTTCAGAGAAAGCCAACATATCAGTTAGAGCATTAGAGGTATGCTACCGCAATTCACCTACCGACATAAGGATCCACTCACTAGTTCTGTGTTTATTTAGCAAAGCGCCGAAGCTTGTTCATATGAAGATGGGGGTTTGTTTTTATCTTTCTTTCTTTAGCATAGAGCAGTGCAGCAGGCAACCATTCATTAAATTTTGCCCCCTTCTCTTCCCTTCGTTTCGTTAAAAAGTAGAATATTCCCTAATTTTTTCTCCTGATTGTGGCACACATTTCTTGTTCGAAAGTTTCAATTCCCTGACATAGAGTAGTATTAAAAAAAATTGTTTCTCGCAATGAATATATATAAATAGCTGGATTCGGGAGAAATGTATATAAGCTAATGTAAAGAAGCAAAAGTGGTTTAAGAAATTTCTATTGGTCAGTGAAGTGAGTGTTCCAAAAGTCCCAAAACAAACTGCTGATGTAATTCTTGATTGAATGCTGGTTTATGCTCACATGTACCGATTAATTTGGACAGACAATATGCTGATCAGTAGCCTTTTAGCTCCTTCTGTGAATTATCACTCTTGTGACGTAGATATGTTTGTGATACAATTAATGTATTAAACATCCTTTTTAATTATCTTTTAGCATTGTTGTAATATTGTCATTTTGTGCTACAGAAAATCTAGTACAGGTTTAATTTTTCTTGGTATTTTCTTGTTTTTGTTTTGTGAATGTTGTTGCATGATCTTTGCATTTAATAACGAATGTTGCACAGCTAAAGCAATCGTCAATGGTTGATGAAGGATATAGTGAAAGGCAAATTTATGTTTGCTTCTTGTTTTCAGCGGAGGCTCTGCAGTATCTACACAATCTCGGAATTTTGCACAGGGATGTCAAACCTGCCAATATTCTTGTACGGAGTAATTATTAACCACTCATACGAAACTCTTCTATTAATAGTTTAATCACCTCAACATTTCTCATATTTTGTTATTTGGATAATTCTCTCATGCAGCTTCTTCTACTGCTCTGAATGTGATGTTTAAATACAGCTAGGAGAAAATCTTTCTCCACATCTCATGGATTTTGGTCTATCGGAGTATGGGAAAAATCTCAAAAAGGCGTCGTCGGAAAACTGGAAATCGTCTGGAAAGCCAACTGGTGGATTCCACAAGAAAAATATGGTTGGCACCCTTATTTATATGGCTCCTGAAGTTTTGAGGAAGGAGATACACACCGAAAAATCAGATGTCTACAGTTTTGCCATAACAGTCAAGTATGTACCTACACTTACTTTCAAATATTGATATATGCATGCTAAATTATGTACTCCTAGTTGATAGTATTGTCCATCAAGAAGGGTTGAAAAGTAAATTTCTTGTCACGTGGTTTGTCCATATCACAGATTCACGGTATTAATTATCGCTGATTCATGACTTGTCAGCTAATATGTAACTTTATTTAGCTTACGATAACACATTGATACTTATTCGTTTAAGGACCTTAGCCGTAACGGTACCTTGCTAATAGCCTCGCATGGCCAATTCTAAAGGCAACATCAAGCCTCCATTATATGGATATTAGACTGATAGAACTGATATGACCTGCTCAAGTACACGTGGCCTCACAAAGTCATATTATGCTATTACATATTATGCTACCATTATTCGACGTACTGCAATTATGACCGACACTGCAGTAACAGTAATAGTGTAATACTATGGTCCACGGGCCATATACTAATGGAGTGTGCATTTCATGGTTAACTGAAGTGAAATGGTCTATATTCTAAATTATACATACTACTCTTTTTCCCCCTATATGTGTCTTACATAGATAATCTGCACACTCTGCAGTGAGCTTTTAACAGGAGTTGTTCCATACACTGATCTTCGCACAGAGGCTGAGGTATCATTTCCTACACTTAGTCCCATTTTACTGTACTCACTCCCCTCCGACTTTTTAATGATCTGCTATTCTAACATGCATGCTAGGGCACTCTAGTTAGGCAACATACATGCTATAATTTGACTGATGAGTTTATTTATTAGTATTGAATATGACAGCCGACAGGCATATTTTCAGTTGTAAGTTAAATATCATTACCTGTGGCTGATTACATGTTTGTCCTCATTTCGCCTTCTTTCTGAGGCATTGTGTTTTGAGATTGGTAATTGGTCATGTGCCGTGGAAAATTTGCCTCACAAGCCTACTGTTGTATGATATTTATATGTCTAAAACTTGTTAGTTGAATCTGAATAACATGCTTTCTTTGCCGATCTTCATCTTTCACTTATATATCTCACATGGCTCAAAACCTGTGTTTGCTTAATGACAGATCATTGTTGATTGAATTATTTAGCCTCAGATATGTGAAGTTTGAGTGGAATACAAACGCTTCTCAAATTACATTAAGATCAAATCATCATGCCATAACCCTTGTGCCTCTTAGACTCTCACATACAGAGAATCGGCGAGTTAAGGTAGCTGGGGAGATGTGAGCAGCTTTATGCCTATGTTAGGAACACTTGTGAGGCTGTGATGATAAAATTTATGATATTAAATTCTCGGGAACGGTCACTATCGTGTTATTGGCCGTCACGGCTTTATATCACCAAATACGGCCAATATCGCTACAAAAATCTGGTAAAATACGGCCGCGGTGATCTTCAAAACCTTTATAATACGGTTGTGTATCAGTTTATTTAAAACCATGATAAAATGTCATTGTCTTCTAGTTTTCAAAGATATTAGATGACTCAAGCCTCTAATCACAGATTCTTAATTCTGATCAATTAACTCTTTTTTGCAAACGTAAGAAAAAAGGGAAGAACGAATAATTGAAAATCCTGCACATATCTTGTGTCGTTTTTAGGCTCATACTGTGCTGGAAATGAACTACACGGAGCAAAAACTTGTTGCAGCTGTAGTGTCCGAAGGATTGCGGCCAGTTTTGGCTAGTTCAGAATCGGGTGCACCATCAAGTTTGTTGTCACTCATCACGAGATGCTGGGATGCAGATCCCAACAATAGGCCACCTTTCACAGATATAGTAGCCAAACTAAATTCAATTTGGGATGAAGTGAAGAACGTTGAAGAGATGAGGAGTACGCTTAGTGAACCAACTGCATCTTCTCAGAAACAGATGGAGCAGAGTGTATGCTCTCAACTTTATGGCGACAGTATAAACTGGTTTTCTGAAGGAAAAGAAATTTCCGGTAAAATTTCACTTGGTGTTGTTCCTGATAAAACCACCTCATCTGATTATCGGCATGGCGCTTCATCTTATGCACCCATACTGTCCTGTGGTTCTTTTGCCACATGTGGCCAGAGGGAAACAATGGAAGACACACACTTTATCTCACCTCACTTTTCTAATCAGAAAGATATCCACCTTTTTGGGGTCTTTGATGGCCATCGAGGTGAGTGCACAATGAATTCTGCATCAGTTTCTGAATGCCCAAGTTGAGGTCAGTGTCGAATTATTACTTTCGTTATCACTTATGAATCATTATTGATAAATCGTTCAAAGTCACATACTATGGTCATTAGCTATTTGGCTCCAGTTATTCGCTGGAGCACTTAGTTTTGCGTGATGCTAAAGATGATTGTGTACGTGTGTTGTAGTCTTTCTTTCTCTTTCTTACTGCAGTTTATATGTTGGTTGTGCTTCTCTCAAAACGCAATTCGGCATGAAGAACAGTCTTAAACAGTTTGTAGTTCCTTTGTTTTATTTGAGATTTGTGGATGCTGGTTCTTCATTCCTCAAAATGTTATTTGGTCTGTCCAAATATTAGTTTATCTTGTTTATTTTTCTCAGTGAAAAAAATTCTAAACATAGTGATCTATGTAAGTGAATTTACTTAGTAATCTGAAAATAGATTCTAAATTTTATAACTTTCTCAATTAATAACTCCTCTTTCTAGTTTATCTGGAAGTTCCTATCTAAAAGACTCCTAAGGAAAGAGTCAAAAACCAGACTCTGTTTTACTTCATGTTTGCTCCCCGTTTCCAATCCAGTCCCCTTCTCTTCTTCAGGTTCCTCCGCCCTCCTCTCCATTTTCTTCCTCGTATTATGCTCAGACAAAGCCTATAAAAGTTCAGCATGTTATATTCTTTGTATCATGCATTACTATGTGATTGTTTGGTTAAACAGTGCTGTGTTACATGTCGACTTCATAATTTCAAGGCATGTGCAGGTGCTGCTGCTGCTGAGTTTTGTGCTGGAGCTTTACCCGGTTTCCTGAAAGGTTTGGATCCCAGTATCAGGTAGTTTCAGTTCCTCGATTTATCCTCTTTTTGATTGTGTTCCTTGCAGCGATTTACTCTACTAATTATTAAAAAATAAATATGCTCTAGCCCTACAGAGTATCTAGTCAGTGCTTTTGTGGAGACGAATGCTTCATTCAAAAGAGTAGTTGACTCAAACCGTCAGTCGAAACCCTGGCACCCTGGTTGTACTGCGATAGTTGCCCTTCTTATCAAAGACAAGCTTTTTGTTGCCAATGCTGGGGACTGCAGAGCAATTTTGTGTAGATCTGGCAATGCTATCGCGCTAAGCAGGGTAAGTGAGATGTTTAAATACGTTTTATCCATTGGGCTAAACTGTGCCTCTAAAATATTAAGTTTTGGGCCAGGATCACGTTGCCAGCTGCCTCGAAGAGAGAAACCGAGTTATTGAGGCTGGGGACGTAGTCAAATGGCAAGTTGATACGTGGAGGGTCGGTGCAGCAGCTCTGCAGGTTTGGCAACTTTGACCCCTCCACCCCATTTACGTTTTCCCTCTCAACGCTTTACAGCTGATTTTAACTGATCTTACATATTATATGTATACAAACATGGAAATGTTAGTGGTAAACATTGACAGTAGTTAATGACCTAATTTAAATGGGGAATAATTCATGACGAGTTTGGAAGCAGGTCTTTTTACCTCTACTCTATTACTGTCTTATATCTTTTCTTTTTTTGAGGACTTGAGCGAACCCATCACTTCAAAATTTGTGATTTTACGTCATGGAGGAACCCCAAGGCCACTGTATGTGATATGTGAACACCTGATGGGTACAAGAGAAACTCGACCCACGAGATTTATTTGTGTGGCGTATATAGTTGTATCTCATATTCTCATTTTTAGGTGATTAGCATGCATACTTTTATTCAGAGGTTAGGCAATCTTTATTAAACTCGTTCAGACCTACTTTCTTATGAAAAAAGGAAGTGTTTTTTTTTTTTTTTTCTCTAGTCTCGACAATGGTACTTATTATGCCCTTTTCTTTGGGAAGGTTACACGTTCCATTGGTGATGATGATCTCAAACCGGCCGTGACTGCCGAACCAGAGATAACTGAAATTCGTCTTTGTCCTGATGATGAGTACTTGGTAAGAGCTAGTTTCGGGTAGTTCTAAATTATATTCAATAATTTTTCTACACTAAGGAAATAAACTTTATTTAATAATCTAAGGTAAGATTGCGCACAAATAGCGGTTTATACACTTACGTTTTGCCAATCCTATAATGTTGTGCAAATACCTATGTGAATTAATGGAAAAAAGAGAGGAAGGCGTAATATTTACAACATGATGTACACAAAATTGGTTGCTCTTCTTTTTACTGTGAAGTACTCCGTAGAGGTTACTTGATCCTTGTTTGCAATTTTCATTTTGGAGCATAAGAAAGCATTCTCGTTGTACTGTTAGCATAGGGATAACTAACTACACGCTGCCAAAGGTTCTGACCTCACTGCGTTGTAACGGATTACTATTGGGGTAATGTTGTTGTAATCACCTCATTCTGCTTGTGTTTACAGAGTACGTAATTATAAGATGTCCGCCTTCTCGGTACTGTTTATAGTTAGACCATGCTAGAAAGTAAATATGCTTGATCTATGATGTCGACACAAATAACGCTTAGTTTAACGTCAGGTGATAGCTAGTGATGGGCTTTGGGACGTGATGAGCAATGAAGAAGTGGTAAGCATAGTTCGGGACACCGTAAAAGAACCCAATTTATGTTCCAAAAGACTGGCAACCGAGGCTGTGCAGCGAGGAAGCAAGGATAACATCACTATCGTTCTTGTTTTTCTTCGTCCTGTCACCACAGCTGAAAGGATCTATTAACATCATCTGATTTATATGCATCAGCGTTCTTGCTCGTTACTCTTAATTGGTACTCTCCGTCAAAATCAGTTCCCAAAGATCCGTGACCCAGGCAAAAGATCCGTGACCCTGGCCATCGTTCATGGAAGCGAATGAGGTAGTTCTTATGACTCTTGGTTCACCCGCTGCAGCTGCAGCTGAAAGGGACTTGTATGCTGCGTCTCTGTTATTGTGTGTTAATATACTTCCTCCAATCCAAATTAATTCACCCATTTGACTTTTCACAATCTTCAAGACAAAACTTTGACAGTGTATCTTCCATTTCATTGCGAGTACTTCCTCCATTTCATTCAATTCTATACATTTGCTTTTTGCACGTACGTCGATGCACGTTTTCTTTTGTTTATATCTTTAGTTACATAATTCTGAAAAATATGAAATTTGAATATTAATAATGCTCTCGAAAAGGTAATTAAAACAAGATATTACATGACTATTTTTTATTTCAAATATTAGACGATATATCGAAGATTCTTCTCACTTTTGAATAGTGTACAAAAAGTAAATGTATAGAATTGAATGAAACGGAGGAAGTATTATTTATGGATATATAAGCTTGGTTTGGAAGAAATGAGTTAATTATATGTCTATATTAATATGAATTTTGCTATCCACCTTTTACCTTCTCTTTTACCTACTTCTCTTACAACTTATTAAAATATAATATAATTTTCCTTAATGTTTGACTTTTGTGCCACCAAAATTAACAATATTATAATGCGATGTGAGAGGATTTGAGAGACTGTAAAAAAAACTATCCAAAAGAGACTATTCATAGCATCCCTCATATTAATATTCTCAAGTGTTGGGGCCTGACTTTTAGCAATCTTTATTTTTCCTTATTTTATTTACTAAATGACAGTTTTTATTGACATCAGGCACATGTCACGATTTTTTTTCCGCGCCAAAAGTTAATGTTGACATCGTTTCTCATATTATACTCCGTATGTTTTTCTTTTAGTCTGCATTAATTTTTGATAATTATTACGGAGTACTTTTCAATAATTATGTTCACATTAATTTTTCCTAAGACCACCCCGATCCATGAGTCATGATCTAGTTTATGGAGGGGTGAGTCAAGTTAATCATGCTTAAGTGTTGCAATTAGCATGACTTAGTTTGGTGAATGGTAGCAATTGAGTCACTACTTGATTTAGTTCAAGCAAGTGAATCATTTATTTATTTCATATTCATGTTTCTTATTTAATTGTCCAAAGTAAATTTATTTCTCAAAATATATTAAATTTTAATTGTCATATTTTTAATATTAATGGGTACTTACTGAGTACTTTTTATTTTACTATTTTTTTAAAAAAAAAAAATTATTGTAATGTTAATATTTTGACTAAATCATGGCATGTAAAATAATTTAATTGTCTTTTTCATTTATGGAGTTTTAGTTTTTCTTTATAAGAATTTGTTAATACCCACACTAAAATACCATTTAAACTATAGTATTATTTTTAAAAAGATTTATGTCAAATGAAAACATTAAAATTAAAATATAATAATATCTTGAAAGTAAAAGTAGGAAAATAGTTTTATGGGGTAAAGAATAAAATAAAAATAAATAAATAAATAAATAAAAAATAATAATAATAATAATAATAATTGGGTTGATGATTTAGGTGGTGATTTTTTTGGATGGGGAGTGTAACTAGGTCAAAGGTAAGTGAATTAAGTTTTAGATTAAAACAAGTGGTGACTTAATTAGTATGATTTTTGGATGGGGATGGTCTAAACACACTATCTCCTCCCAATTATCTTCATGATCAATCATCATTCTTTATTTTTCATGCATTTTTCTCAATCTTTTCTTTTCTCTCATTAATTAATAATCAGTTATCAATTTCATGTGATTATATCGTCAATTTACGTCCATTGCTTTTGAGATGATCAACGAAATTGAAAATCACAATTATTCTCTGTTGAATAATGATGTTAATGTTCCATTGGCTGCACCTTCACAAAGCCAAGTTTATGGTGAATTTAATATAAATAACAAATGTTCTATACCCAATGATTTCCGTGGATGGTCACAGAAATTACGCTTTGAATGATGGTATGCAATAAATTGTATTGTTTCTAGTGGATATGTTTTCATTACCATTTTAAATTTAAATTTGTTTATAACCATGTCAAGGTACTTTCTTTATCATTTACAACATTTTTTGTTACCATAATCATGCATTTTGGTACCTCGATGAGTACTTTTGTCACCACTTTAAGTGAGTCAACAATTATTTTTTTTTATTCAAAACAGTTTGATGACATGTATATATTTTGTTACCACATATATTCATTTTATTATCACATCTATTCATTTTGTTATCTTTTTGAAGGTTACAATTTCACACTTTAAACGATCAACATTGTTACCGCTGAAGAGCAATTTTGTTACTCTTTATACCCGCAAATGTTACCATATTAAGTAAGCTAATTTAGACATAATATCTTCAACCAACTAGAAATAATAATTTAATCCAATTAAAGTCTACAAATAAAAAAGATTCATCAGCGTATTTTTTAAACAAAATAGGCAAACACGCGCTAAGGCTCACTACAAGAAAATCAAAATCGGGCGACTGAATCAAGCGACTGAATATTGTAGTCGCCAAAATGGCGACTGAAGAGTCTATGGATCCAAGCTTAACAAAAAAAGTTGTAACACCCCGTGTTAATACGTAAATTAAACTCCTAAAAATCATACAAATTAATAACCTTTCGCTCGTTAGAGCATCGAAGCTAGCATTATATTTTTCTAATAACTATTTGGTCACAATAATTCGTGATCATTTTAATTAAACCTTAACTACATAAAAACGTCGAATCAGTTATCGACTCATCGATTACAATATCGATAACAAATTTCGTCGCGCAAAACGAAACTGAAAAAGCTATTTCACATTTGTTAGAGTGAAATTCACTTTAAATCAAATCAATTAAGCATTTTTTCTCATTTAGGGCCTTAATTACTCACATCAAACCATGCATCATACTTTAACCACTTTATTGTTTAAGAGTAAATCCCGTAAGATTTATTTAGGCACAACTTTCGGAGGCCGTAAAATGGTCATACAGACTCGGAATTGAGCGAAACAAAAGCCTAAACCATATAACTTTTTCAAGATGGATTTACTGATGCTATTTTCGTAGCCATCGGATCTGCCTAGCCTGAGCTGAATTTTCTGCACCCATTTCGAAGGTCGAATTTTCATCCCTCAAGACCTTCTAAATTCGCCGTCTCTATTTCAAAAATCAATTTTCGACTCGAAATTTTTGAACTCTAGATCACGACTTAAGTTCCTAAACGTTATACTCAATTACACTTAATACGCCTAATAAAAATTTTCGACGAAAAAGATTTTTAATTCACGACTTTTATCGCACGCACTAATCGAAATTCGAAAAACGAAAACCGAGGCCAATTGGAGCAAGGAGGCCGGCCAAAACATAGAGTGGACAAAGATGTCCTTTTCTACTAGGAAAGATTATATTATGCTAATATCAGTGTCTAGGATATGGTAATATTAGTTTATGGTAAACTTAGAACGAGTCTGATGTACTATCTATACATGATCTTTGTGAATGCAAGAAATACGATTAAGGGGTTGCCAATTTAACATGGTATCAGAGCCTTGTGACTAAAGGTCACGGGTTCGAATCTCACTATATGTATTGTCCCACTTGCCGCTGTTTGATGGGTGTTCATACTTTCAAATAATTTTCTGGGGGTGACTCTCTTTGAGGATTCCGGCTCTGACACTCGCGGGGGTTGGACATTATCCTTCGGCTGACTTGTTGGAGTTGTCCTTATTTGTTGAAGGAATGCGTCCATCATCCTCTTCTCTTCCGGCGTGAGGGGAGTGGTATTTTCTTCATTCACTGGGTTGCCCCCAGCGGCCACCCTTTGCTGCTCGATGATTTCAGGTTGTTTTTTCGGATTTTTACTAGCTTCTGCCATGACTTTTATGTTATATCCCCACAGACGGCGCCAATTGTTTCGGGTTACAAACACTAGAAAATAATTTATAACTCAAAGCTAAATAGTTGTAGTTGAATTCTGTGGAATACGGCTTGACTTGACGTTCTTTCCTCAGCTGACCTGCACAAGTGACAAACCTAGCCTCGGGAGCTTCCGAGGATAACTCCTCCGATGCCTAAGTAAGTTGATATGAAGGTGTTTTAGTTTATAGTGTAGAGAGAGTCTTAAGTGATACCTTTTTTGTGTTATTGTGCATTATCCTTTAATTTAGGGTTTCTTCCTTCCTTTTATAGGGTTTCTTATGGTACGGAGAAGAGAAGATCTGACACACCTGTCACTTCAATACCCTACCCTTGATCTACTCACGTGGCCGGCCGCTGGTGTGAGGCCGGCAGTGGGACGTGTCTTCAAACCTAACAGACCCATCATTTGGTCAGCACGGCGGCCGGCTTGGTCATGCCCCCATCACTTTTAATAATGGTTTTAATTAAAAACCGTTTTAAAAAAATACATTTAATAACAGTTTTGACCCTAAAAATCGTTATTTAAAGTGTACATTAAAAACAACGCATTTTTTAGAAAAACCGTTATTTATAATAGCCCCGTTGTTTATATATAGTATTTTTTCGTTGTTTTTAATGATGAGTTTCATTTACCGCCTAAAAATTTAACAACGGAAATTTTTAGGTTGTTGCTTATAATATTATAAACAACGGAACTTTGCAATTTGTGTTGTTTTTGCTCTATTTTGTAGTAGTGATGCACCAGAATATCATGAAATCAATTACTATATTTTTCTTTATTTCATGTATTACTTTTCTTTTAATTAATTAAAAATAATATAATATTTATAACAAATGTGCATTGATGTATGACATCGAGGCTAGTTGAGAAGGCTCTGTTTGATTGCCCAAATCAGCTGGCTTATTTGACCAGCTAGCTCGTTTAACTAAAATAGCTACATGTTTTATCTGGAAGCATTTGGTGAGGTCGACTTGAAAAGTATTTTAGAGTTTCAGCTAACTGAAATAAAAAGCTACATAAAGTAGTTTATTAAAAAATAAGCTAGCTGGTTACTAGGGATGTCAATTTGGTCTGAACCCGAAAAAATTCGATCCACCCGATCCAAATAAATGGATTGTAAACCGACTTAAATGGATGATGTATGAAGCGGATGATGGATCAGGTTGGATTCGGGTGGCCCTTCATCCAATCCATCACCCGCTAATCACCCGATCCGACATTCACCCGAATAAAAATACTACTTTTTTTTTTTTATAATTACCAACATATTATTAAAAAAAAAAAAAAAAATTGAAAAAACTCATGTTGTAATTGTTTATGGAATTAATCACCTTTTAACTATCTTATGGAAATTTTAGGGAAGATCGGTTATAACTAATAAGTCATGTTTATATTCATTTTTTTTTTTTTTTAATTTTTTTTTTGTCATCCATGGATCACCCGATTCACCCATGGACGACGGGTGGATTGGATTCGGGTGATAGTTTATCGGATGGATGATGGATTCGGGTAGAGTGGGTGGAGTCGGGTGATGGATTCGGGTGAGGCTCCACCCGACCCGAACCCGATCCATTGACATCCCTATTGGTTACAAGTTTGTTTACTATTATACCCTTATAAATTTATTCATAAAATAATAATGTCCATTTATGTTGTAAACACAAATTTTGTAATCTGCAAAATAAATTAAACGAATACAAAATAAATGCGAACAAAATAATAATTTTATTAATTTAAAATTTTGGATTACAATTTCATGTATCCACTGATTCGATTTCCACACTACTCTTGAATTGACTTTGAAAGAGGATCTTGAAAGACTTGGTTCTCCTTCTTCTATCTCCTGTCTTCTTCTTCTAATATGAAATTAGGAGATGAATTTGAGTTTTTCTCTTTGTAAAGAGAGTTTAATTTGTTTTTTAGGGTTTTGAGGGAATTTTTAGAAGCCTTGATTTCTTTGTAGAGAGGTTTCTGGTTTCTGTTTTTTCCCACCCCTTCAAATGAGTGAGTTAGTGTGTATTTATAGGAAAATGTGGGCTTTGGGGAGTTTTGGGCTTAGGAACCTTTTATTTTGTTTGCACAATGACCGACGCATTATAAGACGGTTTCCCATTTATTTTATTAAACGGGTCAGGTTTGACTTTGACCTCGAATTTATTTATTGAAGACATTTTTTATGTCTACAAATTTGCCCCCTCGGGACCTTGTCACGTACACATTTTCGTGTTTCAGCGTGGCGAGGTCGCGATCATTTCCTGCGACTTGTAAGTCTCGGTCGATTTTTGTCGACTTGTAAGTCTCGACCAAATATTTGACTTGTGAATCTTGAATTTTCTTCGACTTGTGATGAGTCTTGAATTTTTTTTTTTTTTTTCGACTTGTGAGTCTTGACGAATTTTTTCCTCGACTTGTGAGTCTCGTCAATTTCTTCGACTTGTAAGTCTTGGTCGTTTTTTTTTCCCTCGACTTGTGAGTCTTGATCAATTTTCTTGACTTGAGAGTCTTGATCATTTTTTTTTTCTCTCGACTTGTGAGTCTTGATCAATTTTCTTCTTGACTTGAGAGTCTCCATCGTAAAATATTTGAATAACTCAAACTTTAAGGCACGTATAATATACGTGTAATTTGAGCAAATTTTCGGCCTTAACAACTTTGGGAACATGCTAATATACTTTGTTGGTGGGGCATCCAAAATTCTAGCTAACAAAATATTTGCAACGTGAGGAATTGAATTTTGACGTAGGTACACGAAACAGATTTGACTAATTCCAGACTTGTTTAGTTGACTGGATCAATATTTGCAACAAATACTACTTGGGATTTGTTTATTATAAGAGTTGGAATGCTTTTATACTTCTTCCTTTCTTATTTCTTTTCATAGTATAAATACAAAGTCACATTATTTTATGTCACCATGAAATCTCATGCCAGAGAATACGTCGACCATGAAGAGGGAAAGCAAGCGAAATCTACGGCGGCTCTACGCTTGACGGAGCGCACACGCATACATTCGCTACTTCCTCGTGTCGACCACTGAGTACCTAAAAGCTTCTCCCAATGACAACAAATGCTTTGGTATCTTTGAGTCATCAGGTAAGCTGATTCACGTATATTAAATCAATACTTATTGACCACTTTTTTTTTCCTTTGATAATAACTTCAACAGCGAGACGGCACTACTTGACGGATTGTGAGCAATTTTCACGGCGACTTCCCATGACGGACAGTGGTTTTATGGTGACGCCCGACTTCCATGACGACGCCCTCGACGGACAGTAGTTCTATGGCAACACCGCTCGACGCGAACTCAAGACAGCGCCCCCGACAAAAAGTAGTTTAATGACAACGTCCTGACGGAAGGTGCGCAGTCCTGTGACGTTGCGACTTGTGACGAGGACGAGATGATGTTTTCCACGTCGACTACGGAGCAAGGAGTCGATATTTACGCCCACCGTGAACTTGACTCGGAGTACGTTGAGTCAAGTTTCGCCCACGACAGTCCTCTCGAGCCAATCACGGAGTGAAGATGAATCGACGTCTCGCCCACGGCGGTCCTGACGCTTGTTCACGAGCCAACTACGACGCAAGCTACGGAGTACGTTGAGTCAAGTTTCGCCCACGACAGTCCTCTCGAGCCAATCACGGAGTGAAGATGAATCGACGTCTCGCCCACAGTGGTCCTGGTGCCCAACTACGGAGTGTGTGACGATTGTTGCCCTGCTTTAGTTCCCTTTATCTCCGCCGAGTGGTGTCGCTAGCTCCACTGTATTCTCGTCGGGTCAAAATTGACGATGTGAATAAAATGGACCTGCTTTTCCTCACGAAATTCCCACGGTCTCGTGAATTTTGATCAATATGGAGCCGAGAAATTGACCTTTAACTGATATATTCAATCAAATTTTATTGATTTTTTTTTTTGAGTGTTGATCAAATTTTGTTTTGTTTTTTTTTTTTATATAGGTCATGGGTGTACTGAGGGTTTTTTTTTTTTTTTTTTTTCAATTAGACGTTTGATGCCCCCTGCGATATGAGCTTCGTTCATTTTTTTTCGATGTGGCTGAACTTAAGTAAGACTTAAGCTGCCTACGTACTCATAAAACGAGTTTGACGCTTTACAAGATCAAGCCAACGTAGTTCATGAAAGGCTTTTTTTTTTTTTATCCTCGTACTAAGGAGTCTTGATCGACAGTTTAAGCTCGTGTTCAGGAGCGTCTTCGACAGTTTAAGCTCGTGCTTAGGAGCGTCTTCGACAGTTTAAGTCTTCGACAGTTTAAGCTCATGTTCAGGAGCGTCTTCGACAGTTTAAGCTCGTGCTTAGGAGCGTTTTCGACAGTTTAAGCTCGTGTTCAGGAGCGTCTTCGACAGTTTAAGCTCGTGCTTAGGAGCGTTTTTTTTTTCGACAGTTTAAGCTCGTGCTTAGGAGCGTTTTTTTTCGACAGTTTAAGCTCGTGTTTAGGAGCGTCTTCGACAGTTTAAGCTCGTGCTTAGGAGCGTCTTTTTGCATTTTTAACTCTTGCTTAGGAGCGTCTTTTTTTTTTTCGACAGTTTAAGCTCGTGTTCAGGAGCGTCTTCGACAGTTTAAGCTCGTGCTTAGGAGCGTCTTCGACAGTTTAAGCTCGTGTTCAGGAGCGTCTTCGACAGTTTAAGCTCGTGCTTAGGAGCGTCTTCGACAGTTTAAGCTCGTGTTCAGGAGCGTCTTCGACAGTTTAAGCTCGTGCTTAGGAGCGTCGTTTTGCAGTTTTAACTCTTGCTTCCGAGCGTCTTGTAGCATTTTATCCTCGTGCTTAGGAGCTTTAATTTGCAGTTTAGATTCGTACTTAGGAGCGTTTTTTTTGTCATTCAACAGTAAGCTCGTGCTTAGGAGCTTGTTTCTTTGAAAAATCAATGATGGAGTTCGCTTTCTTCTTCATCAGAAGTATCGTTGTCGGGGGAAGACAGTTCTTTTTTTTTGCGCTCAATTTCGATTGGCCACAGTTTCACCTCCTCTTTCGAACGACAATCTTTATTGCCCCTTGCGGAGATTTTCACGGGCGCGATACGGGTCTCGTATTTATCCTCTGTGGAATTTTTCATCTCTTGGATCGAGTTTGAACGACGAAAAAGTTGCCCCCCATGACGAGTGATGGTGATCTCCATGTCATGAGCTCGCGTCGCCAGTTCTTGAAACGTCCTCGGCTTAATTCCTTGGAGAATGTAAACCAAGTCCACATTCATCCCTCTGATGCACATTTCCACCGCGGAAATTTCGGAAAGACGATCTTTGCACTCCAAACTTAGTGTACGCCAACGATCGATATAGTCGATCACCGACTCGCTTGTTCTTTGCTTCGTTTTGGTTAGCTCGACAATGCTGACCACACGACGAGTATTATAGAAGCGGTCGAGGAATTCGTCTTCCATTTGCCCCCAACTGTCGATTGATTGATGAGCCAAGTCAGTGTACCAGTCGAACGCGACTCCTTTGAGACTGCAAACAAACTGTTTCACTAAGAGATCACCCTCGGTGCCAGCATTGTTGCAAGTCTCGACAAAGTGAGCGACGTGTTGTTTTGGGTTGCCTTGTCCGTCGAACAGTTGGAATTTTGGCGGCTTGTATCCAGAAGGAATTTCGAGACGATCAATTCTTTTCGTGTACGGCTTTACGTAGTGGTGACCACCTCGAGGAGTTTCGCCGAATTGCATTTTTATGGCGTTGGAAATCATTTCTTGTACGTCTTCCACGGTGAATGATCCACCCGAACCACGTTTCTTCGATTCGTTATCGCCATCGTTGGACGCGTCGTCGTCGCTTTTCTCGTTACGCTTCGACGATTCTGGGCGCTCTTCTAACTTCTTCTTCAACGACGAAATTTGTTTACTTTTTTCTTCGTTCTCTTGCTTGAGTTCCTCGAGCAATACCTTCATTTGAGCAAATTCTTCCTCGAGAGTTAGGGTGTGCGTCGTCATAACGGGAGCAATAATCGAGTACGACGACTGACTTAACAATTCTTCGCTTTCGTCAGGCGACGGCGGTATCACTTGATCATCTTCCGTCACACAAGGCTCGAATAACGGACATGTGTAAATCGTCATTTTTTCGGGCGTTTTCTTCGTGTCTTCGACTCGGATTGGAAACGTAGCATCAAAAATATGACAATCAAGTGGTCTTATTACGTCGTTCAAGACTTCGTTCCCATTGGCGACGACAATTTCGGGATTGTGAGGACTTGCCTTCGTGGACGCTGGCGCATATCGAGATCTTACATCCGGAACAACATCAACGAGGGCGAATCTTGCGCGTCCCTTCGAGAGAATTGCCGTCGATCGACCACCAAAGGAGGCTCCACGGGCGATGAAACTTTCATCATCGGATGCGGACTTCGCGACACCATCGGACGTGGTAAAAACCTTCCTTGACGCCATGGACTTGATTTCTTCGAAAACTTGATGAGGAAAAAGAGATGAGTGGTGAAATTGGTCCCACTGGGCGTGCCAAATTTGTAAACACAAATTTTGTAATCTGCAAAATAAATTAAACGAATACAAAATAAATGCGAACAAAATAATAATTTTATTAATTTAAAATTTTGGATTACAATTTCATGTATCCACTGATTCGATTTCCACACTACTCTTGAATTGACTTTGAAAGAGGATCTTGAAAGACTTGGTTCTCCTTCTTCTATCTCCTGTCTTCTTCTTCTAATATGAAATTAGGAGATGAATTTGAGTTTTTCTCTTTGTAAAGAGAGTTTAATTTGTTTTTTAGGGTTTTGAGGGAATTTTTAGAAGCCTTGATTTCTTTGTAGAGAGGTTTCTGGTTTCTGTTTTTTCCCACCCCTTCAAATGAGTGAGTTAGTGTGCATTTATAGGAAAATGTGGGCTTTGGGGAGTTTTGGGCTTAGGAACCTTTTATTTTGTTTGCACAATGACCGACGCAT